>OZ038446.1:1469622-1630388 GCA_964036265.1 Daptonema setosum | reverse complement strand
ACAATCCAGTGACAGCGATCCAGTGAAATCAATCCAGTGACATCAATTCAGAGACATCAATTCAGTGACAAAGATCCAGTGACATCAATCCAGTGACAACGATCGAGTGACATCAATCCAGTGACATCAATCCAGTGACAGCGATCCAGTGAAATCAATCCAGTGACGTCAATTCAGAGACATCAATTCAGTAACAACGATCCAGTGACATCAATCCAGTGACAACGATCGAGTGACATCAATCATGTGACAACGATCGAGTGACATCAATTCAGTGACATCAATCCAATGACAACGATCGAGTGAAATCAATCCAGTGACATCAATTCAGTGACATCAATTCAGTGACAACGATCCAGTGACATCAATCAGTGACAACGATCGAGTGTTATCAATCCAATGACAACGATCGAGTGACAACGATCGAAAGACATCAATCCAGTGACATCAATTCAGTGACATCAATTCAGTGATAACGATCCAGTGACATCAATCCAGTGACAACGATCGAGTGACATCAATCCAGTGGCAACGATCGAGTGACATCAATCCAGTGACATGAATCCAGCGACAACGATCGAGTGACATCAATCCAATGACATCAATTCAGTGACATCAATTCAGTGACAACGATCCAGTGACATTAATCCAGTGACAACGATTTAGTGACATCAATCCGGGGACAACGATCGAGTGACATTAATTCAGTGACATCAATTCAGTGACAACGATCGAGTGACATCAATTCAGTGACATCAATCCAGTGACAACGATCGAGTGACATCAATTCAGTGAAATCTATCTAGTGACAACGATCGAGTGAAATCAATCTAGTGACATCATTTCAGTGACATCAATCCAGTGACAGCGATCGAGAAACATCAAACCAGTGACAACGATCGAGTGACCTTAATTCAGTGACAACGATCTAGTGACATCAATCCAGTGACAACGATCGAGTGACATCAATCCAGTGACAACGATCGGGTGACATCAATTCAGTGACATCAATCCAGTGACAAAGATCGAGTGACATCAATCCAGTGACATCAATCCAGTGACAAAGATCGAGTGACATCAATCCAGTGACATCAATTCAGTGACAACGATCGAGTGACGTCAATCCAATGACATCAATTCAGTCACATCCATTCAGTGACAACGATCCAGTGACATTAATTGAACGACAACGATCTAGTGACATCAATTCGGGGACAACAATCGAGTGACATTGATTCAGTGACACCAATCCAGTGACAAAAACAACGATCGAGTGACATCAATTCAGTGACATCAATTCAGTGACAACGATCCAGTGACATCAATCCAGATACAACAATCGAGTGACATCAATCCAGATACAACGATCGAGTGACATCAATTCGATGACAACGATCGAGTGACATCAATTCAGTGACATCAATCCAGTGATAACGATCGAGTGACATCAATTCAGTGACATCTATTCAGTGACAACGGTCTAGTGACATCAATCCAGTGACAACGATCGAGTGACATCAATCCAGTGACAGCGATATAGTGACAGCAATTCAGAGACATCAATCTAGTGACATCATTTCAGTGACATCAATCCAGTGACAGCGATCGAGAAACATCAAACCAGTGACAACGATCGAGTGACCTTAATTCAGTGACAACGATCTAGTGACATCAATCCAGTGACAACGATCGAGTGACATCAATCCAGTGACAACGATCGGGTGACATCAATTCAGTGACATCAATCCAGTGACAAAGATCGAGTGACATCAATCCAGTGACATCAATCCAGTGACAAAGATCGAGTGACATCAATCCAGTGACATCAATTCAGTGACAACGATCGAGTGACGTCAATCCAATGACATCAATTCAGTCACATCCATTCAGTGACAACGATCTAGTGACATTAATTCAACGACAACGATCTAGTGACATCAATTCGGGGACAACAATCGAGTGACATTGATTCAGTGACACCAATCCAGTGACAAAAACAACGATCGAGTGACATCAATTCAGTGACATCAATTCAGTGACAACGATCCAGTGACATCAATCCAGAGACAACAATCGAGTGACATCAATCCAGATACAACGATCGAGTGACATCAATTCGATGACAACGATCGAGTGACATCAATTCAGTGACATCAATCCAGTGACAACGATCGAGTGACATCAATTCAGTGACATCTATTCAGTGACAACGGTCTAGTGACATCAATCCAGTGACAACGATCGAGTGACATCAATTCAGTGACAACGATCGAGTGACATCAATTCAGTGACGTCAATCCAGTGAAAACGATCGAGTGACATCAATCCAGTGACATCAACCCAGTGACAGCGATTCAGTGAAATCAATCCAGTGACATCAATTCAGAGACATCAATTCAGTGACAACAATCCAGTGACAGCGATCCAGTGAAATCAATCCAGTGACATCAATTCAGAGACAACGATCGAGTGACATCAATCCAGTGACATCAATCCAGTGACAGCGATTCAGTGAAATCAATCCAGTGACATCAATTCAGAGACATCAATTCAGTGACAACAATCCAGTGACAGCGATCCAGTGAAATCAATCCAGTGACATCAATTCAGAGACATCAATTCAGTGACAAAGATCCAGTGACATCAATCCAGTGACAACGATCGAGTGACATCAATCCAGTGACATCAATCCAGTGACAGCGATCCAGTGAAATCAATCCAGTGACGTCAATTCAGAGACATCAATTCAGTAACAACGATCCAGTGACATCAATCCAGTGACAACGATCGAGTGACATCAATCATGTGACAACGATCGAGTGACATCAATTCAGTGACATCAATCCAATGACAACGATCGAGTGAAATCAATCCAGTGACATCAATTCAGTGACATCAATTCAGTGACAACGATCCAGTGACATCAATCAGTGACAACGATCGAGTGTTATCAATCCAATGACAACGATCGAGTGACAACGATCGAAAGACATCAATCCAGTGACATCAATTCAGTGACATCAATTCAGTGATAACGATCCAGTGACATCAATCCAGTGACAACGATCGAGTGACATCAATCCAGTGGCAACGATCGAGTGACATCAATCCAGTGACATGAATCCAGCGACAACGATCGAGTGACATCAATCCAATGACATCAATTCAGTGACATCAATTCAGTGACAACGATCCAGTGACATTAATCCAGTGACAACGATTTAGTGACATCAATCCGGGGACAACGATCGAGTGACATTAATTCAGTGACATCAATTCAGTGACAACGATCGAGTGACATCAATTCAGTGACATCAATCCAGTGACAACGATCGAGTGACATCAATTCAGTGAAATCTATCTAGTGACAACGATCGAGTGAAATCAATCCAGTGACGTGACATCAATTCAGTGACATCAATTCAGTGACAACGATCCAGTGACATCAATCCAGTGACATCAATCCAGTGACAACGATCGAGTGACATCAATTCAGTGACATCAATCCAATGACAACGATCGAGTGACATCAATCAGTGACAACGATCGAGTGTTATCAATCCAATGACAACGATCGTCATTGTCGTGGGTCATTGTCGCGGGTCATTGTCATGGGTCATTGTCGTGGGTCATTGTCGCGGGTCATTGTCATGGGTCATTGTGTTGTGGGTTATTGTCATGGAACATTGTCATGGGTCATTGTCATGGGTCATTGTCATGGGTCATTGGTCATGGGTCATTGTCATGGGTCATTGTCATGGGTCATTGTCATGGGTCATTGTCATGGGTCTTTGTCATGGGTCATTGTCATGGGTCATTTTTATTGGTCATTGTCATGGGTCATTGTCATGGGTCATTGTCGTGGGTCATTGTCGTGGGTCATTGTCATGGGTCATTGTCATGGGTCTTTGCCGCGGGTCATTGTCAAGGGTCATTGTGTTGTGGGCTATTGTCATGGAACATTGTCATGGGTCATTGTCATGGGTCATTGCCATGGGTCATTGTCATGGGTCATTGTCATGGGTCATTGTCATGGGTCATTGTCATGGGTCATTGTCGTGGGTCATTGTCGCGGGTCGTTGTCATGGGTCATTGAAATGGGTCATTATCATGGGTCATTGTCATTAGTCATTGTCATGGGTCATTGTCGCGGGTCATTGTCATGGGTCATTGTCATGGGTCATTGTCAGGGGTCATTGTCATAGGTCATTGTCATGGGTCATTGTCATGGGTCATTGTCATTGGTCATTGTCATGGGTCATTGTCATGGGTCATTGTCGTGGGTCATTGTCGCGGGTCATTGTCATGGGTCATTGTCATGGGTCATTGTCTTGGGTCATTGTCATGGGTCATTGTCATGGGTCATTGTCATGGGTCATTGTCATGGGTCATTGTCATGGGTCATTGTCGCGGGTCATTGTCATGGGTCATTGTCATGGGTCATTGTCATGGGTCATTGCCATGGGTCATTGTCATGAGTCATTGTCATGGGTCATTGTCATGGGTCATTGTCATGGGTCATTGTCATGGGTCATTGTCATGGGTCATTGTCATGGGTCATTGTCATGGGTCATTGTCATGGGTCATGGTCGTGATTCATTGTTGTGATTCATTGTCATGGGTCATTGTCAAGGGTCATTGTCGTGGGTCATTGTCGCGGGTCATTGTCATGGGTCATTGTCATGGGTCATTTCATGGGTCATTGTCGTGGGTCATTGTCGCGGGTCATTGTCATGGGTCATTGACATGGGTCATTGTCATGGGTCATTGTCATGGGTCATTGTCATGGGTCATCGTCATGGGTCATTGTCATGGGTCATTGTCATGGGTCATTGTTGTGGGTCATTGTCGCGGGTCATTGTCATGGGTCATTGTCATGGGTCATTGTCGTGATTCATTGTCATGGGTCATTGTCGTGATTCATTGTCATGGGTCATTGTCACGGGTCATTGTCATGGGTCATTGTCATGGGTCATTGTCATGGGTCATTGTCATGGGTCATTGTCATGGGTCATTGTCATGGGTCATTGTCATGGGTCATTGTTATGGGTCATTGTCATGGGTCATTGTCGTGGGTCATTGTCGCGGGTCATTATCATGGGTCATTGTCGTGGGTCATTGTCACGGGTCATTGTCATGGGTCATTGTCATGGGTCATTGTCATGGGTCATTGTCGTGGGTCATTGTCGCGGGTCATTGTAATGGGTCATTGTCATGGGTCATTGTCACGGGTCATTGTCATGGGTCATTGTCATGGGTCATTTTCACGGGTCATTGTCATGGGTCATTGTCATGGGTCATTGTCATGGGTCATTGTTATTGGTCATTGTCATGGGTCATTGTCATGGGTCATTGTCGTGGGTCATTGTCATGGGTCATTGTCCTGAGTCATTGTCATGGGTCATTGTCATGGGTCATTGTCATGGGTCATTGTCATCGGTCATTGTCATGGGTCATTTTGTTGTGGGTTATTGTCATGGAACATTGTCATGGGTCATTGTCATGGGTCATTGTCATGGGTCATTGTCATGGGTCATTGTCATGGGTCATTGTCATGGGTCACTGTTGTGGGTCATTGTCGCGGGTCATTGTCATGGGTTATTGTCATGGTTCATCGTCATGGGTCATTGTCGTGGGTCATTGTCATGGGTCATTGTTATTGGTCATTGGCATGGGTCATTGTCATGGGTCAATTCAATTCAGTGACATCAATTCAGTGACAACGATCCAGTGACATCAATCCAGTGACATCAATCCAGTGACAACGATCGAGTGACATCAATTCAGTGACATCAATCCAATGACAACGATCGAGTGACATCAATCAGTGACAACGATCGAGTGTTATCAATCCAATGACAACGATCGTCATTGTCGTGGGTCATTGTCGCGGGTCATTGTCATGGGTCATTGTGTTGTGGGCTATTGTCATGGAACATTGTCATGGGTCATTGCCATGGGTCATTGTCATGGGTCATTGTCATGGGTCATTGTCATGGGTCATTGTCATGGGTCATTGTCGTGGGTCATTGTCGCGGGTCGTTGTCATGGGTCATTGAAATGGGTCATTATCATGGGTCATTGTCATTAGTCATTGTCATGGGTCATTGTCGCGGGTCATTGTCATGGGTCATTGTCATGGGTCATTGTCAGGGGTCATTGTCATAGGTCATTGTCATGGGTCATTGTCATGGGTCATTGTCATTGGTCATTGTCATGGGTCATTGTCATGGGTCATTGTCGTGGGTCATTGTCGCGGGTCATTGTCATGGGTCATTGTCATGGGTCATTGTCATGGGTCATTGTCATGGGTCATTGTCATGGGTCATTGTCATGGGTCATTGTCATGGGTCATTGTCATTGGTCATTGTCGCGGGTCATTGTCATGGGTCATTGTCATGGGTCATTGTCATGGGTCATTGTCATGGGTCATTGTCATGAGTCATTGTCATGGGTCATTGTCATGGGTCATTGTCATGGGTCATTGTCATGGGTCATTGTCATGGGTCATTGTCATGGGTCATTGTCATGGGTCATTGTCATGGGTCATGGTCGTGATTCATTGTTGTGATTCATTGTCATGGGTCATTGTCAAGGGTCATTGTCGTGGGTCATTGTCGCGGGTCATTGTCATGGGTCATTGTCATGGGTCATTTCATGGGTCATTGTCGTGGGTCATTGTCGCGGGTCATTGTCATGGGTCATTGACATGGGTCATTGTCATGGGTCATTGTCATGGGTCATTGTCATGGGTCATCGTCATGGGTCATTGTCATGGGTCATTGTCATGGGTCATTGTTGTGGGTCATTGTCGCGGGTCATTGTCATGGGTCATTGTCATGGGTCATTGTCGTGATTCATTGTCATGGGTCATTGTCGTGATTCATTGTCATGGGTCATTGTCACGGGTCATTGTCATGGGTCATTGTCATGGGTCATTGTCATGGGTCATTGTCATGGGTCATTGTCATGGGTCATTGTCATGGGTCATTGTCATGGGTCATTGTCATGGGTCATTGTCATGGGTCATTGTCGTGGGTCATTGTCGCGGGTCATTATCATGGGTCATTGTCGTGGGTCATTGTCACGGGTCATTGTCATGGGTCATTGTCATGGGTCATTGTCATGGGTCATTGTCGTGGGTCATTGTCGCGGGTCATTGTAATGGGTCATTGTCATGGGTCATTGTCACGGGTCATTGTCATGGGTCATTGTCATGGGTCATTTTCAGGGGTCATTGTCATAGGTCATTGTCATGGGTCATTGTCATGGGTCATTGTCATGGGTCATTGTCATTGGTCATTGTCATGGGTCATTGTCGTGGGTCATTGTCATGGGTCATTGTCCTGAGTCATTGTCATGGGTCATTGTCATGGGTCATTGTCATGGGTCATTGTCATGGGTCATTGTCATGGGTCATTGTGTTGTGGGTTATTGTCATGGAACATTGTCATGGGTCATTGTCATGGGTCATTGTCATGGGTCATTGTCATGGGTCATTGTCATGGGTCATTGTCATGGGTCACTGTTGTGGGTCATTGTCGCGGGTCATTGTCATGGGTTATTGTCATGGTTCATCGTCATGGGTCATTGTCGTGATTCATTGTCATGGGTCATTGTCACGGGTCATTGTCATGGGTCATTGTCATGGGTCATTGTCATGGGTCATTGTCATGGGTCATTGTCATGGGTCATTGTCATGGGTCATTGTCATGGGTCATTGTTATTGGTCATTGTCATGGGTCATTGTCATGGGTCATTGTCGTGGGTCATTGTCGCGGGTCATTGTCATGGGTCATTGTCGTGGGTCATTGTCGCGGGTCATTGTCATGGGTCATTGTGTTGTGGGTTATTGTCATGGAACATTGTCATGGGTCATTGTCATGGGTCATTGTCATGGGTCATTGTCATGGGTCATTGTCATGGGTCATTGTCATGGGTCATTGTCATGGGTCATTGTCATGGGTCATTGTCATGGGTCATTGTTATTGGTCATTGTCATGGGTCATTGTCATGGGTCATTGTCACGGGTCATTGTCATGGGTCATTGTCATGGGTCATTGTCATGGGTCATTGTTATTGGTCATTGTCATGGGTCATTGTCGTGGGTCATTGTCGCGGGTCATTGTCATGGGTCATTGTCATGGGTCATTGTCATGGGTCATTGTCATGGGTCATTGTCATGGGTCATTGTCATGGGTCATTGTCATGGGTCATTGTCATGGGTCATTGTCATGGGTCATTGTTATTGGTCATTGTCATGGGTCATTGTCATGGGTCATTGTCGTGGGTCATTGTCGTGGGTCATTGTCATGGGTCATTGTCGTGGGTCATTGTCGCGGGTCATTGTCATGGGTCATTGTGTTGTGGGTTATTGTCATGGAACATTGTCATGGGTCATTGTCATGGGTCATTGTCATGGGTCATTGTCATGGGTCATTGTCATGGGTCAATGTCATGGGTCATTGTCATGGGTCTTTGTCGTGGGTCATTGTCGCGGGTCGTTGTCATGGGTCATTGACATGGGTCATTATCATGGGTCATTGTCATTAGTCATTGTCATGGGTCATTGTCGCGGGTCAATGTCATGGGTCATTGTCATGGGTCATTGTCAGGGGTCATTGTCATAGGTCATTGTCATGGGTCATTGTCATGGGTCATTGTCATGGGTCATTGTCATTGGTCATTGTCATGGGTCATTGTCATGGGTCATTGTCGTGGGTCATTGTCGCGGGTCATTGTCATGGGTCATTGTCATGGGTCATTGTCATGGGTCATTGTCATGGGTCATTGTCATGAGTCATTGTCATGGGTCATTGTCATGGGTCATTGTCATGGGTCATTGTCGCGGGTCATTGTCATGGGTCATTGTCATGGGTCATTTTCATGGGTCATTGTCATGGGTCATTGTCATGAGTCATTGTCATGGGTCATTGTCATGGGTCATTGTCATGGGTCATTGTCATGGGTCATTGTCATGGGTCATTGTCATGGGTCATTGTCATGGGTCATTGTCATGGGTCATGGTCGTGATTCATTGTCGTGATTCATTGTCATGGGTCATTGTCAAGGGTCATTGTCGTGGGTCATTGTCGCGGGTCATTGTCATGGGTCATTGTCATGGGTCATTGTCATGGGTCGTTGTCGTGGGTCATTGTCGCGGGTCATTGTCATGGGTCATTGTCATGGGTCATTGTCATGGGTCATTTTCATGGGTCATTGTCATGGGTCACTGTCATGGGTCATTGTCATGGGTCATTGTCATGGGTCATTGTCGTGGGTCATTGTCGCGGGTCATTTTCATGGGTCATTGTCGTGGGTCATTGTCACGGGTCATTGTCATGGGTCATTGTCATGGGTCATTGTCATGGGTCATTGTCATGGGTCATTGTCATGGGTCATTGTCATGGGTCATTGTCGTGGGTCATTGTCGTGGGTCATTGTAATGGGTCATTGACATGGGTCATTGTCATGGGTCATTGTCATGGGTCATTGTCATGGGTCATCGTCATGGGTCATTGTCATGGGTCATTGTCATGGGTCATTGTTGTGGGTCATTGTCGCGGGTCATTGTCATGGGTCATTGTCATGGGTCATTGTCGTGATTCATTGTCATGGGTCATTGTCGTGATTCATTGTCATGGGTCATTGTCACGGGTCATTGTCATGGGTCATTGTCATGGGTCATTGTCATGGGTCATTGTCATGGGTCATTGTCATGGGTCATTGTCATGGGTCATTGTCATGGGTCATTGTCATTGGTCATTGTCATGGGTCATTGTCATGGGTCATCGTCGTGGGTCATTGTCGCGGGTCATTGTCATGGGTCATTGTCGTGGGTCATTGTCGCGGGTCATTGTCATGGGTCATTGTGTTGTGGGTTATTGTCATGGAACATTGTCATGGGTCATTGTCATGGGTCATTGTCATGGGTCATTGTCATGGGTCATTGTCATTGGTCATTGTCATGGGTCATTGTCATGGGTCATTGTCATGAGTCATTGTCATGGGTCATTGTCATGGGTCATTGTCATGAGTCATTGTCGTGGGTCATTGTCGCGGGTCATTGTCATGGGTCATTGTCATGGGTCATTGTCATGGGTCATTTTCATGGGTCATTGTCAGGGGTCATTGTCATAGGTCATTGTCATGGGTCATTGTCATGGGTCATTGTCATGGGTCATTGTCATTGGTCATTGTTATGGGTCATTGTCATGGGTCATTGTCATGGGTCATTGTCGTGATTCATTGTCATGGGTCATTGTCGTGATTCATTGTCATGGGTCATTGTCACGGGTCATTGTCATGGGTCATTGTCATGGGTCATTGTCATGGGTAATTGTCATGGGTCATTGTCATGGGTCATTGTCATGGGTCATTGTCATGGGTCATTTTCATGGGTCATTGTCATGGGTCACTGTCATGGGTCATTGTCATGGGTCATTGTCATGGGTCATTTTCGTGGGTCATTGTCGCGGGTCATTATCATGGGTCATTGTCGTGGGTCATTGTCACGGGTCATTGTCATGGGTCATTGTCATGGGTCATTGTCATGGGTCATTGTCATGGGTCATTGTCATGGGTTATTGTCATGGGTCATTGTCGTGGGTCATTGTCGCGGGTCATTGTAATGGGTCATTGAAATGGGTCATTGTCATGGGTCATTGTCATGGGTCATTGTCATGGGTCATCGTCATGGGTCATTGTCATGGGTCATTGTCATGGGTCATTGTTGTGGGTCATTGTCGCGGGTCATTGTCATGGGTCATTGTCATGGGTCATTGTCGTGATTCATTGTCATGGGTCATTGTCGTGATTCATTGTCATGGGTCATTGTCACGGGTCATTGTCATGGGTCATTGTCATGGGTCATTGTCATGGGTCATTGTCATGGGTCATTGTCATGGGTCTTTGTCATATGTCATTGTCATGGGTCATTGTCATGGGTCATTGTCGTGGGTCATTGTCGCGGGTCATTGTCATGGGTCATTGTCATGGAACATTGTCATGGGTCATTGGCATGGGTCATTGTCATGGGTCATTGTCATGGGTCATTGTGTTGTGGGTTATTGTCATGGAACATTGTCATGGGTCATTGTCATGGGTCATTGTCATGGGTCATTGTCATGGGTCATTGTCATGGGTCATTGTCATGGGTCATTGTCATGGGTCATTGTCGTGGGTCATTGTCGCGGGTTGTTGTCATGGGTCATTGACATGGGTCATTGTCATGGTCATTGTCATTAGTCATTGTCATGGGTCATTGTCGCGGGTCATTGTCATGGGTCATTGTCATGGGTCATTGTCAGGGGTCATTGTCATAGGTCATTGTCATGGGTCATTGTCATGGGTCATTGTCATGGGTCATTGTCATGGGTCATTGTCATGGGTCATTGTCGTGGGTCATTGTCGCGGGTCATTGTAATGGGTCATTGAAATGGGTCATTGTCATGGGTCATTGTCATGGGTCATTGTCATGGGTCATCGTCATGGGTCATTGTCATGGGTCATTGTCATGGGTCATTGTTGTGGGTCATTGTCGCGGGTCATTGTCATGGGTCATTGTCATGGGTCATTGTCGTGATTCATTGTCATGGGTCATTGTCGTGATTCATTGTCATGGGTCATTGTCACGGGTCATTGTCATGGGTCATTGTCATGGGTCATTGTCATGGGTCATTGTCATGGGTCATTGTCATGGGTCTTTGTCATATGTCATTGTTATGTGTCATTGTCATGGGTCATTGTCGTGGGTCATTGTCGCGGGTCATTGTCATGGGTCATTGTCATGGAACATTGTCATGGGTCATTGGCATGGGTCATTGTCATGGGTCATTGTCATGGGTCATTGTGTTGTGGGTTATTGTCATGGAACATTGTCATGGGTCATTGTCATGGGTCATTGTCATGGGTCATTGTCATGGGTCATTGTCATGGGTCATTGTCATGGGTCATTGTCATGGGTCATTGTCGTGGGTCATTGTCGCGGGTTGTTGTCATGGGTCATTGACATGGGTCATTGTCATGGTCATTGTCATTAGTCATTGTCATGGGTCATTGTCGCGGGTCATTGTCATGGGTCATTGTCATGGGTCATTGTCAGGGGTCATTGTCATAGGTCATTGTCATGGTTCATTGTCATGGGTCATTGTCATGGGTCATTGTCATTAGTCATTGCCATGGGTCATTGTCATGGGTCATTGTCGTGGGTCATTGTCGCGGGTCATTGTCATGGGTCATTGTCATGGGTCATTGTCATGGGTCATTGTCATGGGTCATTGTCATGGGTCATTGTGTTGTGGGTTATTGTCATGGAACATTGTCATGGGTCATTGTCATGGGTCATTGTCATGGGTCATTGTCATGGGTCATTGTCATGGGTCATTGTCATGGGTCATTGTCATGGGTCATTGTCGTGGGTCATTGTCGCGAGTCGTTGTCATGGGTCATTGACATGGGTCATTGTCATGGTCATTGTCATTAGTCATTGTCATGGGTCATTGTCGCGGGTCATTGTCATGGGTCATTGTCATGGGTCATTGTCATTGATCAAACTGTCACCATTTTCTCAAAGAGTCATTGAACTGTCACCATTTCTCAAAGAGTCATCGAACTGTCACCATTTTCTCAAAGAGTCATCGAACTGTCACCAGTGACAACGATCCAGTGACAACGATCCAGTGACAACGATCCAGTGACAACGATCCAGTGACAACGATTCAGTGAAAACGATCCAGTGACAACGATCGAGTGACAATGATCCAAAGACAACGATCCAAAGACAACGATTCAGTGACAACGATCGAGTGAAAATGATCGAGTGACAACGATCCAGTGACAACGATCCAGTGACAACGATCGAGTGACAACGATCGAGTGACATTGAGTTGTCACTCAATCGTTCTCACTTGATCGTTGTCTTTGGATCATTGTCACTCGATCGTTGTCACTGGATCGTTGTCACTGGATCGTTGTCACTGGATCGTTGTCACTGGATCGTTGTCACTGGATCGTTGTCACTGGATCGTTGTCACTGGATCGTTGTCACTGGATCGTTTTCACTGGATCGTTGTCACTGGATCGTTGTCACTGATTCGTTGTCACTCGATCATTGTCACTCAATCATTGTCACTCGATCGTTGTCACTCGATCGTTGTCACTGGATCGTTGTCACTGGATCGTTTTCTTTGGATCGTTGTCACTGGATCGTTGTCACTGGATCGTTGTCAATGGATCTTTGTCACTGGATCGTTGTCACTTGATCGTTGTCACTGAATCATTGTCACTCAATCATTGTCACTCGATCGTTGTCACTGGATCGTTGTCACTGGATCGTTGTCACTCGATCGTTGTCACTGGATCGTTGTCACTGGATCGTTGTCACTGGATCGTTGTCACTCGATCATTGTCACTCGATCGTTGTCACTCGATCGTTGTCACTGGATCGTTGTCACTGGATCGTTGTCACTCGATCATTGTCACTCGATCATTGTCACTCGATCGTTGTCACTGGATCGTTGTCATTGGATCGTTGTCACTGGATCGTTGTCACTGGATCGTTGTCACTGGGTCGTTGTCACTGGATCGTTGTCACTGGATCGTTGTCACTGGATCGTTGTCACTGGATCGTTGTCACTGGATCGTTGTCACTGGATCGTTGTCACTGGATCGTTGTCACTGGATCGTTGTCTTTGGATCGTTGTCACTGGATCGTTGTCATTGGATCGTTGTCACTGGATCGTTGTCACTGGATCGTTGTCACTGGATCGTTGTCACTGGATCGTTGTCACTGGATCGTTGTCACTGGATCGTTGTCACTGGATCGTTGTCACTGGATCGTTGTCACTGTATCGTTGTCACTGGATCGTTGTCACTGGATCGTTGTCACTGGATCGTTGTCACTGTATCGTTGTCACTGCATCGTTGTCACTGGATGGTTGTCACTCGATCATTGTCACTCAATCATTGTCACTGGATGGTTGTCACTGGATCGTTTTCACTGGGTCGTTGTCACTGGATCGTTGTCACTGGATCGTTGTCACTGGATCGTTGTCACTCGATCATTGTCACTCGATCGTTGTCACTGGATCGTTGTCTTTGGATCGTTGTCACTGGATCGTTGTCATTGGATCGTTGTCACTGGATCGTTGTCACTGGATCGTTGTCACTGGGTCGTTGTCACTGAATCGTTGTCACTGGATCGTTGTCACTGGATCGTTGTCACTGGATCGTTGTCACTGGATCGTTGTCACTGGATCGTTGTTACTCGATCGTTGTCACTGGATCGTTGTCTTTGGATCATTGTCACTCGATCGTTGTCACTGGATCGTTGTCACTGGATCGTTGTCACTGGATCGTTGTCACTGGATCATTGTCACTGGATCGTTGTCACTGGATCGTTGTCACTGGATCGTTGTCACTGGATCGTTGTCACTGGATCGTTGTCACTGGATCGCCGTCACTGGATCGTTGTCACTGGATCGTTGTCACTGAATCGTTGTCACTGGATCGTTGTCACTGGATCGTTGTCACTGAATCGTTGTCACTGGATCGTTGTCACTGGATCGTTGTCACTGGATCGTTGTCACTGGATCGTTGTCACTGGATCGTTGTCACTGGATCGTTGTCACTGGATCGTTGTCACTGGATTGTTGTCACTGGATCGTTGTCACTGGATCGTTGTCACTGGAGCTTTTGCACTGGATGGTTGTCACTGGATCGTTTTCACTGGATCGTTGTCACTGGATCGTTGTCACTGGATCGTTGTCACTGGATCGTTGTCACTGGATCGTTGTCACTCGATCATTGTCACTCGATCGTTGTCACTCGATCGTTGTCACTGGATCGTTGTCACTGGATCGTTGTCACTCGATCATTGTCACTCGATCGTTGTCACTGGATCGTTGTCACTGGATCGTTGTCACTGAATCGTTGTCACTGGATCGTTGTCACTGGATCGTTGTCACTGAATCGTTGTCACTGGATCGTTGTCACTGGATCGTTGTCACTGAATCGTTGTCACTGGATCGTTGTCACTGGATCGTTGTCACTGGATCGTTGTCACTGGATCGTTGTCACTGGATCGTTGTCACTGGATGGTTGTCACTGGATCGTTGTCACTGAATCGTTGTCACTGGATTGTTGTCACTGGATCGTTGTCACTGGATCGTTGTCATTGGATCGTTGTCACTGGATCGTTGTCACTGGATCGTTGTCACTGGATCGTTGTCACTGGATCGTTGTCACTGGATCGTTGTCACTGGATCGTTGTCACTGGATCGTTGTCACTGGATCGTTGTCACTGTATCGTTGTCGCTGGATCGTTGTCACTGGATGGCTGTCACTCGATCATTGTCACTCAATCATTGTCACTGGATGGTTGTCACTGGATCGTTTTCACTGGATCGTTGTCACTGGATCGTTGTCACTGGATCGTTGTCACTCGATCATTGTCACTCGATCGTTGTCACTCGATCGTTGTCACTGGATCGTTGTCACTGGATCGTTGTCACTCGATCATTTTCACTCGATCGTTGTCACTGGATCGTTGTCTTTGGATCGTTGTCACTGGATCGTTGTCATTGGATCGTTGTCACTGGATCGTTGTCACTGGATCGTTGTCACTGGGTCGTTGTCACTGGATCGTTGTCACTGGATCGTTGTCACTGGATCGTTGTCACTGGATCGTTGTCACTGAATCCATGTCACTGGATCGTTGTCACTGGATCGTTGTCACTGGATCGTTGTCACTGGATCGTTGTCACTGAATCGTTGTCACTGGATCGTTGTCAGTGGATCGTTGTCACTGGATCGTTTTCACTGGACCGTTCTCACTGGATCGTTGTCACTGGAGGGTTGTCACTGGATGGTTGTCACTGGATCGTTGTCACTGGATGGTTGTCACTGGATGGTTGTCACTGGATGGTTGTCACTGGATCGTTGTCACTGGATGGTTGTCACTGGATGGTTGTCACTGGATGGTTGTCACTGGATCGTTATCACTGGTTCGTTGTCACTGGATCGTTGTCACTGGATCGTTGTCACTGGATCGTTGTCACTGGATCGTTGTCACTGAATCGTTGTCACTGGATCGTTGTCACTGGATCGTTGTCACTGGATCGTTGTCACTGGATCGTTGTCACTGGATCGTTGTCACTGGATCGTTGTCACTGAATCGTTGTCACTGGATCGTTGTCACTGGATCGTTGTCACTGGATCGTTGTCACTGGATCGTTGTCACTGGATCGTTCTCACTGGATGGTTGTCACTGGATGGTTGTCACTGGATCGTTGTCACTTGATTGTTGTCACTGGATCGTTTTCACTGGATCGTTGTCACTCGATCTTTTGCACTGGATGGTTGTCACTGGATGGTTGTCACTGGATCGTTTTCACTGGATCGTTGTTATTGGATCGTTGTCACTGGATCGTTGTCACTGGATCGTTGTCACTGGATAGTTGTCACTCGATCATTGTCACTCGATCGTTGTCACTCGATCGTTGTCACTCGATCGTTGTCACTGGATCGTTGTCACTCGATCATTGTCACTCGATCGTTGTCACTGCATCGTTGTCACTGGATCGTTGTCACTGAATCGTTGTCACTGGATCGTTGTCACTGGATCGTTGTCACTGAATCGTTGTCACTGGATCGTTGTCACTCGATCATTGTCACTCGATCGTTGTCACTGGATCGTTGTCACTGGATCGTTGTCACTGAATCGTTGTCACTGGATCGTTGTCACTGGATCGTTGTCACTGAATCGTTGTCACTGGATCGTTGTCACTGGATCGTTGTCACTGAATCGTTGTCACTGGATCGTTGTCACTGGATCGTTGTCACTGGATCGTTGTCACTGGATCGTTGTCACTGGATCGTTGTCACTGGATGGTTGTCACTGGATCGTTGTCACTGAATCGTTGTCACTGGATTGTTGTCACTGGATCGTTGTCACTGGATCGTTGTCATTGGATCGTTGTCACTGGATCGTTGTCACTGGATCGTTGTCACTGGATCGTTGTCACTGGATCGTTGTCACTGGATCGTTGTCACTGGATCGTTGTCACTGGATCGTTGTCACTGGATCGTTGTCACTGTATCGTTGTCGCTGGATCGTTGTCACTGGATGGCTGTCACTCGATCATTGTCACTCAATCATTGTCACTGGATGGTTGTCACTGGATCGTTTTCACTGGATCGTTGTCACTGGATCGTTGTCACTGGATCGTTGTCACTCGATCATTGTCACTCGATCGTTGTCACTCGATCGTTGTCACTGGATCGTTGTCACTGGATCGTTTTGTCACTCGATCATTTTCACTCGATCGTTGTCACTGGATCGTTGTCTTTGGATCGTTGTCACTGGATCGTTGTCATTGGATCGTTGTCACTGGATCGTTGTCACTGGATCGTTGTCACTGGGTCGTTGTCACTGGATCGTTGTCACTGGATCGTTGTCACTGGATCGTTGTCACTGGATCGTTGTCACTGAATCCATGTCACTGGATCGTTGTCACTGGATCGTTGTCACTGGATCGTTGTCACTGGATCGTTGTCACTGAATCGTTGTCACTGGATCGTTGTCAGTGGATCGTTGTCACTGGATCGTTTTCACTGGACCGTTCTCACTGGATCGTTGTCACTGGAGGGTTGTCACTGGATGGTTGTCACTGGATCGTTGTCACTGGATGGTTGTCACTGGATGGTTGTCACTGGATGGTTGTCACTGGATCGTTATCACTGGTTCGTTGTCACTGGATCGTTGTCACTGGATCGTTGTCACTGGATCGTTGTCACTGGATCGTTGTCACTGAATCGTTGTCACTGGATCGTTGTCACTGGATCGTTGTCACTGGATCGTTGTCACTGGATCGTTGTCACTGGATCGTTGTCACTGGATCGTTGTCACTGAATCGTTGTCACTGGATCGTTGTCACTGGATCGTTGTCACTGGATCGTTGTCACTGGATCGTTGTCACTGGATCGTTCTCACTGGATGGTTGTCACTGGATGGTTGTCACTGGATCGTTGTCACTTGATTGTTGTCACTGGATCGTTGTCACTGGATCGTTGTCACTGGATCTTTTGCACTGGATGGTTGTCACTGGATGGTTGTCACTGGATCGTTTTCACTGGATCGTTGTTATTGGATCGTTGTCACTGGATCGTTGTCACTGGATCGTTGTCACTGGATAGTTGTCACTCGATCATTGTCACTCGATCGTTGTCACTGGATCGCTGTCACTCGATCGTTGTCACTGGATCGTTGTCACTCGATCATTGTCACTCGATCGTTGTCACTGGATCGTTGTCACTGGATCGTTGTCACTGAATCGTTGTCACTGGATCGTTGTCACTGGATCGTTGTCACTCGATCGTTGTCACTGGATCGTTGTCACTGGATCGTTGTCACTCGATCATTGTCACTCGATCGTTGTCACTGGATCGTTGTCACTGGATCGTTGTCACTGGATCGTTGTCACTGGATCGTTGTCACTGGATCGTTGTCACTCGATCATTGTCACTCGATCGTTCTCACTGGATCGTTGTCTTTGGAGCATTGTCACTCGATCGTTGTCACTGGATCGTTGTCAATGGATCGTTGTCACTGGATCGTTGTGTTGTCACTCGATCGTTGTCACTCGATCGTTGTCACTGGATCGTTGTCACTGGATCGTTGTCACTGGATCGTTTTCACTGGATCGTTGTCACTGGATCGTTGTCACTGGATCGTTTTCACTGGATCGTTGTCACTGGATCGTTGTCACTGAATCGTTGTCACTGGATCGTTGTCACTGGATCGTTGTCACTGAATCGTTGTCACTGGAGCGTTGTCACTGGATCGTTGTCACTGAATCGTTGTCACTGGATCGTTGTCACTGGATCGTTGTCACTCGATCGTTGTCACTGGATCGTTGTCACTGGATCGTTGTCACTGGATGGTTGTCACTCGATCATTGCCACTCAATCATTGTCACTGGATCGTTGTCATTGGATCGTTGTCACTGGATCGTTGTCACTGGATCGTTGTCACTGGATCGTTGTCACTGGATCGTTGTCATTGGATCGTTGTCACTGGATCGTTGTCACTGGATGGTTGTCACTGGATCGTTGTCACTGGATCGTTGTCACTGGATTGTTGTCACTGGATCGTTGTCACTGGATCGTTGTCACTGGATCGTTGTCACTGGATCGTTGTCACTGGATTGTTGTCACTGGATCGTTGTCACTGGATCGTTGTCACTGGAGCTTTTGCACTGGATGGTTGTCACTGGATCGTTGTCACTCGATCATTGTCACTGGATCGTTGTCACTCGATCGTTGTCACTGGATCGTTGTCACTGGATCGTTGTCACTCGATCATTGTCACTCGATCGTTGTCACTGGATCGTTGTCACTGGATCGTTGTCACTAAATCGTTGTCACTGGATCGTTGTCACTGGATCGTTGTCACTGAATCGTTGTCACTGGATCGTTGTCACTGAATCGTTGTCACTGGATCGTTGTCACTGGATCGTTGTCGCTGGATCGTTGTCACTGGATGGCTGTCACTCGATCATTGTCACTCAATCATTGTCACTGGATGGTTGTCACTGGATCGTTTTCACTGGATCGTTGTCACTGGATCGTTGTCACTGGATCGTTGTCACTCGATCATTGTCACTCGATCGTTGTCACTCGATCGTTGTCACTGGATCGTTGTCACTGGATCGTTTTGTCACTCGATCATTTTCACTCGATCGTTGTCACTGGATCGTTGTCTTTGGATCGTTGTCACTGGATCGTTGTCATTGGATCGTTGTCACTGGATCGTTGTCACTGGATCGTTGTCACTGGGTCGTTGTCACTGGATCGTTGTCACTGGATCGTTGTCACTGGATCGTTGTCACTGGATCGTTGTCACTGAATCCATGTCACTGGATCGTTGTCACTGGATCGTTGTCACTGGATCGTTGTCACTGGATCGTTGTCACTGAATCGTTGTCACTGGATCGTTGTCAGTGGATCGTTGTCACTGGATCGTTTTCACTGGACCGTTCTCACTGGATCGTTGTCACTGGAGGGTTGTCACTGGATGGTTGTCACTGGATCGTTGTCACTGGATGGTTGTCACTGGATGGTTGTCACTGGATGGTTGTCACTGGATCGTTATCACTGGTTCGTTGTCACTGGATCGTTGTCACTGGATCGTTGTCACTGGATCGTTGTCACTGGATCGTTGTCACTGAATCGTTGTCACTGGATCGTTGTCACTGGATCGTTGTCACTGGATCGTTGTCACTGGATCGTTGTCACTGGATCGTTGTCACTGGATCGTTGTCACTGAATCGTTGTCACTGGATCGTTGTCACTGGATCGTTGTCACTGGATCGTTGTCACTGGATCGTTGTCACTGGATCGTTCTCACTGGATGGTTGTCACTGGATGGTTGTCACTGGATCGTTGTCACTTGATTGTTGTCACTGGATCGTTGTCACTGGATCGTTGTCACTGGATCTTTTGCACTGGATGGTTGTCACTGGATGGTTGTCACTGGATCGTTTTCACTGGATCGTTGTTATTGGATCGTTGTCACTGGATCGTTGTCACTGGATCGTTGTCACTGGATAGTTGTCACTCGATCATTGTCACTCGATCGTTGTCACTGGATCGCTGTCACTCGATCGTTGTCACTGGATCGTTGTCACTCGATCATTGTCACTCGATCGTTGTCACTGGATCGTTGTCACTGGATCGTTGTCACTGAATCGTTGTCACTGGATCGTTGTCACTGGATCGTTGTCACTCGATCGTTGTCACTGGATCGTTGTCACTGGATCGTTGTCACTCGATCATTGTCACTCGATCGTTGTCACTGGATCGTTGTCACTGGATCGTTGTCACTGGATCGTTGTCACTGGATCGTTGTCACTGGATCGTTGTCACTCGATCATTGTCACTCGATCGTTCTCACTGGATCGTTGTCTTTGGAGCATTGTCACTCGATCGTTGTCACTGGATCGTTGTCAATGGATCGTTGTCACTGGATCGTTGTGTTGTCACTCGATCGTTGTCACTCGATCGTTGTCACTGGATCGTTGTCACTGGATCGTTGTCACTGGATCGTTTTCACTGGATCGTTGTCACTGGATCGTTGTCACTGGATCGTTTTCACTGGATCGTTGTCACTGGATCGTTGTCACTGAATCGTTGTCACTGGATCGTTGTCACTGGATCGTTGTCACTGAATCGTTGTCACTGGAGCGTTGTCACTGGATCGTTGTCACTGAATCGTTGTCACTGGATCGTTGTCACTGGATCGTTGTCACTCGATCGTTGTCACTGGATCGTTGTCACTGGATCGTTGTCACTGGATGGTTGTCACTCGATCATTGCCACTCAATCATTGTCACTGGATCGTTGTCATTGGATCGTTGTCACTGGATCGTTGTCACTGGATCGTTGTCACTGGATCGTTGTCACTGGATCGTTGTCATTGGATCGTTGTCACTGGATCGTTGTCACTGGATGGTTGTCACTGGATCGTTGTCACTGGATCGTTGTCACTGGATTGTTGTCACTGGATCGTTGTCACTGGATCGTTGTCACTGGATCGTTGTCACTGGATCGTTGTCACTGGATTGTTGTCACTGGATCGTTGTCACTGGATCGTTGTCACTGGAGCTTTTGCACTGGATGGTTGTCACTGGATCGTTGTCACTCGATCATTGTCACTGGATCGTTGTCACTCGATCGTTGTCACTGGATCGTTGTCACTGGATCGTTGTCACTCGATCATTGTCACTCGATCGTTGTCACTGGATCGTTGTCACTGGATCGTTGTCACTAAATCGTTGTCACTGGATCGTTGTCACTGGATCGTTGTCACTGAATCGTTGTCACTGGATCGTTGTCACTGAATCGTTGTCACTGGATCGTTGTCACTGGATCGTTGTCACTGGATCGTTGTCACTCGATCATTGTCACTCGATCGTTGTCACTGGATCGTTGTCACTGTATCGTTGTCACTGAATCGTTGTCACTGGATCGTTGTCACTGAATCGTTGTCACTGGATCGTTGTCACTGGATCGTTGTCACTGAATCGTTGTCACTGGATCGTTGTCACTGGATCGTTGTCACTGAATCGTTGTCACTGGATCGTTGTCACTGGATCGTTGTTACTCGATCGTTGTCACTGGATCGTTGTCTTTGGATCATTGTCACTCGATCGTTGTCACTGGATCGTTGTCACTGGATCGTTGTCACTGGATCGTTGTCACTGGATCGTTGTCACTGGATCGTTGTCACTGGATCGTTGTCACTGGATCGTTGTCACTGGATCGTTGTCACTGGATCGTTGTCACTGGATCGTTGTCACTGAATCGTTGTCACTGGATCGTTGTCACTGGATCGCTGTCACTGGATCGTTGTCACTGGATCGTTGTCACTGAATCGTTGTCACTGGATCGTTGGAACTGGATCGTTGTCACTGAATCGTTGTCACTGGATCGTTGTCACTGAATCGTTGTCACTGGATCGTTGTCACTGGATCGTTGTCACTGAATCGTTGTCACTGGATCGTTGTCACTGGATCGTTGTCACTGGATGGTTGTCACTGGATCGTTGTCACTGGATGGTTGTCACTGGATCGTTGTCACTGGATCGTTGTCACTGGATTGTTGTCACTGGATCGTTGTCACTGGATCGTTGTCACTGGATCGTTGTCACTGGATCGTCGTCACTGGATCGTTGTCACTGGATCGTTTTCACTGGATCGTTGTCACTGGATCGTTGTCACTGGATCGTTGTCACTGGATCGTTGTAACTGGATCGTTGTCACTCGATCATTGTCACTCGATCGTTGTCACTCGATCGTTGTCACTGGATCGTTGTCACTGGATCGTTGTCACTCGATCATTGTCACTCGATCGTTGTCACTGGATCGTTGTCACTGGATCGTTGTCACTGAATCGTTGTCACTGGATCGTTGTCACTGGATCGTTGTCACTGAATCGTTGTCACTGGATCGTTGTCACTGGATCGTTGTCACTGAATCGTTGTCACTGGATCGTTGTCACTGGATCGTTGTCACTGGATCGTTGTCACTGGATCGTTGTCACTGGATCGTTGTCACTGGATGGTTGTCACTGGATCGTTGTCACTGAATCGTTGTCACTGGATTGTTGTCACTGGATCGTTGTCACTGGATCGTTGTCATTGGATCGTTTTCACTGGATCGTTGTCACTGGATCGTTGTCACTGGATCGTTGTCACTGGATCGTTGTCACTGGATCGTTGTCACTGGATCGTTGTCACTGGATCGTTGTCACTGTATCGTTGTCGCTGGATCGTTGTCACTGGATGGCTGTCACTCGATCATTGTCACTCAATCATTGTCACTGGATGGTTGTCACTGGATCGTTTTCACTGGATCGTTGTCACTGGATCGTTGTCACTGGATCGTTGTCACTCGATCATTGTCACTCGATCGTTGTCACTCGATCGTTGTCACTGGATCGTTGTCACTGGATCGTTGTCACTCGATCATTTTCACTCGATCGTTGTCACTGGATCGTTGTCTTTGGATCGTTGTCACTGGATCGTTGTCATTGGATCGTTGTCACTGGATCGTTGTCACTGGATCGTTGTCACTGGGTCGTTGTCACTGGATCGTTGTCACTGGATCGTTGTCACTGGATCGTTGTCACTGGATCGTTGTCACTGAATCCATGTCACTGGATCGTTGTCACTGGATCGTTGTCACTGGATCGTTGTCACTGGATCGTTGTCACTGGATCGTTGTCACTGGATCGTTGTCAGTGGATCGTTGTCACTGGATCGTTTTCACTGGACCGTTCTCACTGGATCGTTGTCACTGGAGGGTTGTCACTGGATGGTTGTCACTGGATCGTTGTCACTGGATGGTTGTCACTGGATGGTTGTCACTGGATGGTTGTCACTGGATCGTTATCACTGGTTCGTTGTCACTGGATCGTTGTCACTGGATCGTTGTCACTGGATCGTTGTCACTGAATCGTTGTCACTGGATCGTTGTCACTGGATCGTTGTCACTGGATTGTTGTCACTGGATCGTTGTCACTGGATCGTTGTCACTGGATCGTTGTCACTGAATCGTTGTCACTGGATCGTTGTCACTGGATCGTTGTCACTGGATCGTTGTCACTGGATCGTTGTCACTGGATCGTTCTCACTGGATGGTTGTCACTGGATGGTTGTCACTGGATCGTTGTCACTTGATTGTTGTCACT
The DNA here is from genome assembly GCA_964036265.1 of Daptonema setosum. Lineage (NCBI taxonomy): Eukaryota > Metazoa > Nematoda > Chromadorea > Monhysterida > Xyalidae > Daptonema > Daptonema setosum. Next base: position 1,606,139 of record OZ038446.1, on the reverse strand, counting down.
GGATCGTTGTCACTGGATCGTTGTCACTGGATCTTTTGCACTGGATGGTTGTCACTGGATGGTTGTCACTGGATCGTTTTCACTGGATCGTTGTTATTGGATCGTTGTCACTGGATCGTTGTCACTGGATCGTTGTCACTGGATAGTTGTCACTCGATCATTGTCACTCGATCGTTGTCACTCGATCGTTGTCACTGGATCGTTGTCACTGGATCGTTGTCACTCAATCATTGTCACTCGATCGTTGTCACTGGATCGTTGTCACTGGATCGTTGTCACTGAATCGTTGTCACTGGATCGTTGTCACTGGATCGTTGTCACTCGATCGTTGTCACTGGATCGTTGTCACTGGATCGTTGTCACTCGATCATTGTCACTCGATCGTTGTCACTGGATCGTTGTCACTGGATCGTTGTCACTGGATCGTTGTCACTGGATCGTTGTCACTGGATCGTTGTCACTCGATCATTGTCACTCGATCGTTCTCACTGGATCGTTGTCTTTGGAGCATTGTCACTCGATCGTTGTCACTGGATCGTTGTCAATGGATCGTTGTCACTGGATCGCTGTGTTGTCACTCGATCGTTGTCACTGGATCGTTGTCACTGGATCGTTGTCACTGGATCGTTGTCACTGGATCGTTTTCACTGGATCGTTGTCACTGGATCGTTGTCACTGGATCGTTGTCACTGGATCGTTGTCATTGGATCGTTGTCACTGGATCGTTGTCACTGAATCGTTGTCACTGGATCGTTGTCACTGGATCGTTGTCACTGGATCGTTGTCACTGGATCGTTGTCACTGGATCGTTGTCACTGGATCGTTGTCACTGTATCGTTGTCGCTGGATCGTTGTCACTGGATGGCTGTCACTCGATCATTGTCACTCAATCATTGTCACTGGATGGTTGTCACTGGATCGTTTTCACTGGATCGTTGTCACTGGATCGTTGTCACTGGATCGTTGTCACTCGATCATTGTCACTCGATCGTTGTCACTCGATCGTTGTCACTGGATCGTTGTCACTGGATCGTTGTCACTCGATCATTTTCACTCGATCGTTGTCACTGGATCGTTGTCTTTGGATCGTTGTCACTGGATCGTTGTCATTGGATCGTTGTCACTGGATCGTTGTCACTGGATCGTTGTCACTGGGTCGTTGTCACTGGGTCGTTGTCACTGGATCGTTGTCACTGGATCGTTGTCACTGGATCGTTGTCATTGGATCGTTGTCACTGGATCGTTGTCACTGGGTCGTTGTCACTGGGTCGTTGTCACTGGGTCGTTGTCACTGGGTCGTTGTCACTGGGTCGTTGTCACTGGATCGTTGTCACTGGATCGTTGTCACTGGATCGTTGTCACTGGATCGTTGTCACTGAATCCATGTCACTGGATCGTTGTCACTGGATCGTTGTCACTGGATCGTTGTCACTGGATCGTTGTCACTGGATCGTTGTCACTGGATCGTTGTCAGTGGATCGTTGTCACTGGATCGTTTTCACTGGACCGTTCTCACTGGATCGTTGTCACTGGAGGGTTGTCACTGGATGGTTGTCACTGGATCGTTGTCACTGGATGGTTGTCACTGGATGGTTGTCACTGGATGGTTGTCACTGGATCGTTATCACTGGTTCGTTGTCACTGGATCGTTGTCACTGGATCGTTGTCACTGGATCGTTGTCACTGAATCGTTGTCACTGGATCGTTGTCACTGGATCGTTGTCACTGGATTGTTGTCACTGGATCGTTGTCACTGGATCGTTGTCACTGGATCGTTGTCACTGAATCGTTGTCACTGGATCGTTGTCACTGGATTGTTGTCACTGGATCGTTGTCACTGGATCGTTGTCACTGGATCGTTGTCACTGAATCGTTGTCACTGGATCGTTGTCACTGGATCGTTGTCACTGGATCGTTGTCACTGGATCGTTGTCACTGGATCGTTCTCACTGGATGGTTGTCACTGGATGGTTGTCACTGGATCGTTGTCACTTGATTGTTGTCACTGGATCGTTGTCACTGGATCGTTGTCACTGGATCTTTTGCACTGGATGGTTGTCACTGGATGGTTGTCACTGGATCGTTTTCACTGGATCGTTGTTATTGGATCGTTGTCACTGGATCGTTGTCACTGGATCGTTGTCACTGGATAGTTGTCACTCGATCATTGTCACTCGATCGTTGTCACTCGATCGTTGTCACTGGATCGTTGTCACTGGATCGTTGTCACTCAATCATTGTCACTCGATCGTTGTCACTGGATCGTTGTCACTGGATCGTTGTCACTGAATCGTTGTCACTGGATCGTTGTCACTGGATCGTTGTCACTCGATCGTTGTCACTGGATCGTTGTCACTGGATCGTTGTCACTCGATCATTGTCACTCGATCGTTGTCACTGGATCGTTGTCACTGGATCGTTGTCACTGGATCGTTGTTACTGGATCGTTGTCACTGGATCGTTGTCACTCGATCATTGTCACTCGATCGTTCTCACTGGATCGTTGTCTTTGGAGCATTGTCACTCGATCGTTGTCACTGGATCGTTGTCAATGGATCGTTGTCACTGGATCGCTGTGTTGTCACTCGATCGTTGTCACTGGATCGTTGTCACTGGATCGTTGTCACTGGATCGTTGTCACTGGATCGTTTTCACTGGATCGTTGTCACTGGATCGTTGTCACTGGATCGTTGTCACTGGATCGTTGTCATTGGATCGTTGTCACTGGATCGTTGTCACTGAATCGTTGTCACTGGATCGTTGTCACTGGATCGTTGTCACTGGATCGTTGTCACTGGATCGTTGTCACTGGATCGTTGTCACTGGATCGTTGTCACTGTATCGTTGTCGCTGGATCGTTGTCACTGGATGGCTGTCACTCGATCATTGTCACTCAATCATTGTCACTGGATGGTTGTCACTGGATCGTTTTCACTGGATCGTTGTCACTGGATCGTTGTCACTGGATCGTTGTCACTCGATCATTGTCACTCGATCGTTGTCACTCGATCGTTGTCACTGGATCGTTGTCACTGGATCGTTGTCACTCGATCATTTTCACTCGATCGTTGTCACTGGATCGTTGTCTTTGGATCGTTGTCACTGGATCGTTGTCATTGGATCGTTGTCACTGGATCGTTGTCACTGGATCGTTGTCACTGGGTCGTTGTCACTGGGTCGTTGTCACTGGATCGTTGACACTGGATCGTTGTCACTGGATCGTTGTCACTGGATCGTTGTCACTGAATCCATGTCACTGGATCGTTGTCACTGGATCGTTGTCACTGAATCGTTGTCACTGGATCGTTGTCAGTGGATCGTTGTCACTGGATCGTTTTCACTGGACCGTTCTCACTGGATCGTTGTCACTGGAGGGTTGTCACTGGATGGTTGTCACTGGATCGTTGTCACTGGATGGTTGTCACTGGATGGTTGTCACTGGATGGTTGTCACTGGATCGTTATCACTGGTTCGTTGTCACTGGATCGTTGTCACTGGATCGTTGTCACTGGATCGTTGTCACTGGATCGTTGTCACTGAATCGTTGTCACTGGATCGTTGTCACTGGATCGTTGTCACTGGATCGTTGTCACTGGATCGTTGTCACTGGATCGTTGTCACTGGATCGTTGTCACTGAATCGTTGTCACTGGATCGTTGTCACTGGATCGTTGTCACTGGATCGTTGTCTTTGGATCGTTGTCACTGGATCGTTGTCATTGGATCGTTGTCATTGGATCGTTGTCACTGGATCGTTGTCACTGGATCGTTGTCACTGGGTCGTTGTCACTGGATCGTTGTCACTGGATCGTTGTCACTGGATCGTTGTCACTGGATCGTTGTCACTGAATCCATGTCACTGGATCGTTGTCACTGGATCGTTGTCACTGAATCGTTGTCACTGGATCGTTGTCAGTGGATCGTTGTCACTGGATCGTTTTCACTGGACCGTTCTCACTGGATCGTTGTCACTGGAGGGTTGTCACTGGATGGTTGTCACTGGATCGTTGTCACTGGATCGTTGTCACTGGATGGTTGTCACTGGATGGTTGTCACTGGATCGTTATCACTGGTTCGTTGTCACTGGATCGTTGTCACTGGATCGTTGTCACTGGATCGTTGTCACTGGATCGTTGTCACTGAATCGTTGTCACTGGATCGTTGTCACTGGATCGTTGTCACTGGATCGTTGTCACTGGATCGTTGTCACTGGATCGTTGTCACTGGATCGTTGTCACTGAATCGTTGTCACTGGATCGTTGTCACTGGATCGTTGTCACTGGATCGTTGTCACTGGATCGTTGTCACTGGATCGTTCTCACTGGATGGTTGTCACTGGATGGTTGTCACTGGATCGTTGTCACTTGATTGTTGTCACTGGATCGTTGTCACTGGATCGTTGTCACTGGATCTTTTGCACTGGATGGTTGTCACTGGATGGTTGTCACTGGATCGTTTTCACTGGATCGTTGTTATTGGATCGTTGTCACTGGATCGTTGTCACTGGATCGTTGTCACTGGATAGTTGTCACTGGATCGTTGTCACTGAATCGTTGTCACTGGATCGTTGTCACTGGATCGTTGTCACTGAATCGTTGTCACTGGATCGTTGTCACTCGATCGTTGTCACTGGATCGTTGTCACTGGATCGTTGTCACTGGATGGTTGTCACTGGATCGTTGTCACTGGATCGTTGTCACTGGATCGTTGTCACTCGATCATTGTCACTCGATCGTTCTCACTGGATCGTTGTCTTTGGAGCATTGTCACTCGATCGTTGTCACTGGATCGTTGTCAATGGATCGTTGTCACTGGATCGTTGTGTTGTCACTCGATCGTTGTCACTCGATCGTTGTCACTGGATCGTTGTCACTGGATCGTTGTCACTGGATCGTTTTCACTGGATCGTTGTCACTGGATCGTTGTCACTGAATCGTTGTCACTGGATCGTTGTCACTGGATCGTTGTCACTGAATCGTTGTCACTGGATCGTTGTCACTCGATCGTTGTCACTGGATCGTTGTCACTGGATCGTTGTCACTGGATGGTTGTCACTCGATCATTGCCACTCAATCATTGTCACTCGATCATTTTCACTCGATCGTTGTCACTGGATCGTTGTCTTTGGATCGTTGTCACTGGATCGTTGTCATTGGATCGTTGTCACTGGATCGTTGTCACTGGATCGTTGTCACTGGATCGTTGTCACTGGATCGTTGTCACTGGATCGTTGTCACTGGATCGTTGTCACTGGATGGTTGTCACTGGATCATTGTCACTGGATCGTTGTCACTGGATTGTTGTCACTGGATCGTTGTCACTGGATCGTTGTCACTGGAGCTTTTGCACTGGATGGTTGTCACTGGATGGTTGTCACTGGATCGTTTTCACTGGATCGTTGTCACTGGATCGTTGTCACTGGATCGTTGTCACTGGATCGTTGTCACTGGATCGTTGTCACTGGATCATTGTCACTCGATCGTTGTCACTCGATCGTTGTCACTGGATCGTTGTCACTGGATCGTTGTCACTCGATCGTTGTCACTGAATCGTTGTCACTGGATCGTTGTCACTGAATCGTTGTCACTGGATCGTTGTCACTGAATCGTTGTCACTGGATCGTTGTCACTGGATCGTTGTCACTGGATCGTTGTCACTCGATCATTGTCACTCGATCGTTGTCACTGGATCGTTGTCACTGTATCGTTGTCACTGAATCGTTGTCACTGGATCGTTGTCACTGAATCGTTGTCACTGGATCGTTGTCACTGGATCGTTGTCACTGAATCGTTGTCACTGGATCGTTGTCACTGGATCGTTGTCACTGAATCGTTGTCACTGGATCGTTGTCACTGGATCGTTGTTACTCGATCGTTGTCACTGGATCGTTGTCTTTGGATCATTGTCACTCGAATGTGTCACTGGATCGTTGTCACTGGATCGTTGTCACTGGATCTTTTGCACTGGATGGTTGTCACTGGATGGTTGTCACTGGATCGTTTTCACTGGATCGTTGTTATTGGATCGTTGTCACTGGATCGTTGTCACTGGATCGTTGTCACTGGATAGTTGTCACTCCATCATTGTCACTCGATCGTTGTCACTCGATCGTTGTCACTGGATCGTTGTCACTGGATCGTTGTCACTCGATCATTGTCACTCGATCGTTGTCACTGGATCGTTGTCACTGGATCGTTGTCACTGAATCGTTGTCACTGGATCGTTGTCACTGGATCGTTGTCACTCGATCGTTGTCACTGGATCGTTGTCACTGGATCGTTGTCACTGGATCGTTGTCACTGGATCGTTGTCACTGAATCGTTGTCACTGGATCGTTGTCACTGGATCGTTGTCACTGGATCGTTGTCACTGGATCGTTGTCACTGGATCGTTGTCACTGGATCGTTGTCACTGAATCGTTGTCACTGGATCGTTGTCACTGGATCGTTGTCACTGGATCGTTGTCACTGGATCGTTGTCACTGGATCGTTCTCACTGGATGGTTGTCACTGGATGGTTGTCACTGGATCGTTGTCACTTGATTGTTGTCACTGGATCGTTGTCACTGGATCGTTGTCACTGGATCTTTTGCACTGGATGGTTGTCACTGGATGGTTGTCACTGGATCGTTTTCACTGGATGGTTGTCACTGGATGGTTGTCACTGGATCGTTGTCACTTGATTGTTGTCACTGGATCGTTGTCACTGGATCGTTGTCACTGGATCTTTTGCACTGGATGGTTGTCACTGGATGGTTGTCACTGGATCGTTTTCACTGGATCGTTGTTATTGGATCGTTGTCACTGGATCGTTGTCACTGGATCGTTGTCACTGGATAGTTGTCACTGGATCGTTGTCACTGAATCGTTGTCACTGGATCGTTGTCACTGGATCGTTGTCACTGAATCGTTGTCACTGGATCGTTGTCACTCGATCGTTGTCACTGGATCGTTGTCACTGGATCGTTGTCACTGGATGGTTGTCACTGGATCGTTGTCACTGGATCGTTGTCACTGGATCGTTGTCACTCGATCATTGTCACTCGATCGTTCTCACTGGATCGTTGTCTTTGGAGCATTGTCACTCGATCGTTGTCACTGGATCGTTGTCAATGGATCGTTGTCACTGGATCGTTGTGTTGTCACTCGATCGTTGTCACTCGATCGTTGTCACTGGATCGTTGTCACTGGATCGTTGTCACTGGATCGTTTTCACTGGATCGTTGTCACTGGATCGTTGTCACTGAATCGTTGTCACTGGATCGTTGTCACTGGATCGTTGTCACTGAATCGTTGTCACTGGATCGTTGTCACTCGATCGTTGTCACTGGATCGTTGTCACTGGATCGTTGTCACTGGATGGTTGTCACTCGATCATTGCCACTCAATCATTGTCACTCGATCATTTTCACTCGATCGTTGTCACTGGATCGTTGTCTTTGGATCGTTGTCACTGGATCGTTGTCATTGGATCGTTGTCACTGGATCGTTGTCACTGGATCGTTGTCACTGGATCGTTGTCACTGGATCGTTGTCACTGGATCGTTGTCACTGGATCGTTGTCACTGGATGGTTGTCACTGGATCATTGTCACTGGATCGTTGTCACTGGATTGTTGTCACTGGATCGTTGTCACTGGATCGTTGTCACTGGAGCTTTTGCACTGGATGGTTGTCACTGGATGGTTGTCACTGGATCGTTTTCACTGGATCGTTGTCACTGGATCGTTGTCACTGGATCGTTGTCACTGGATCGTTGTCACTGGATCGTTGTCACTCGATCATTGTCACTCGATCGTTGTCACTCGATCGTTGTCACTGGATCGTTGTCACTGGATCGTTGTCACTCGATCGTTGTCACTGAATCGTTGTCACTGGATCGTTGTCACTGGATCGTTGTCACTGAATCGTTGTCACTGGATCGTTGTCACTGAATCGTTGTCACTGGATCGTTGTCACTGGATCGTTGTCACTGGATCGTTGTCACTCGATCATTGTCACTCGATCGTTGTCACTGGATCGTTGTCACTGTATCGTTGTCACTGAAACGTTGTCACTGGATCGTTGTCACTGAATCGTTGTCACTGGATCGTTGTCACTGGATCGTTGTCACTGAATCGTTGTCACTGGATCGTTGTCACTGGATCGTTGTCACTGAATCGTTGTCACTGGATCGTTGTCACTGGATCGTTGTTACTCGATCGTTGTCACTGGATCGTTGTCTTTGGATCATTGTCACTCGATCGTTGTCACTGGATCGTTGTCACTGGATCGTTGTCACTGGATCGTTGTCACTGGATCGTTGTCACTGGATCGTTGTCACTGGATCGTTGTCACTGGATCGTTGTCACTGGATCGTTGTCACTGGATCGTTGTCACTGGATCGTTGTCACTGGATCGCTGTCACTGGATCGTTGTCACTGGATCGTTGTCACTGAATCGTTGTCACTGGATCGTTGTCACTGGATCGTTGTCACTGAATCGTTGTCACTGGATCGTTGTCACTGGATCGTTGTCACTGGATGGTTGTCACTGGATCGTTGTCACTGGATGGTTGTCACTGGATCGTTGTCACTGGATCGTTGTCACTGGATTGTTGTCACTGGATCGTTGTCACTGGATCGTTGTCACTGGAGCTTTTGCACTGGATGGTTGTCACTGGATGGTTGTCACTGGATCGTTTTCACTGGATCGTTGTCACTGGATCGTTGTCACTGGATCGTTGTCACTGGATCGTTGTAACTGGATCGTTGTCACTCGATCATTGTCACTCGATCGTTGTCACTCGATCGTTGTCACTGGATCGTTGTCACTGGATCGTTGTCACTCGATCATTGTCACTCGATCGTTGTCACTGGATCGTTGTCACTGGATCGTTGTCACTGAATCGTTGTCACTGGATCATTGTCACTGGATCGTTGTCACTGAATCGTTGTCACTGGATCGTTGTCACTGGATCGTTGTCACTGAATCGTTGTCACTGGATCGTTGTCACTGGATCGTTGTCACTGGATCGTTGTCACTGGATCGTTGTCACTGGATCGTTGTCACTGAATGGTTGTCACTGAATCGTTGTCACTGAATCGTTGTCACTGGATTGTTGTCACTGGATCGTTGTCACTGGATCGTTGTCATTGGATCGTTGTCACTGGATCGTTGTCACTGGATCGTTGTCACTGGATCGTTGTCACTGGATCGTTGTCACTAGATCGTTGTCACTGGATCGTTGTCACTGGATCGTTGTCACTGGATCGTTGTCACTGTATCGTTGTCGCTGGATCGTTGTCACTGGATGGCTGTCACTCGATCATTGTCACTCAATCATTGTCACTGGATGGTTGTCACTGGATCGTTTTCACTGGATCGTTGTCACTGGATCGTTGTCACTGGATCGTTGTCACTCGATCATTGTCACTCGATCGTTGTCACTCGATCGTTGTCACTGGATCGTTGTCACTCGATCGTTGTCACTCGATCATTTTCACTCGGTCGTTGTCACTGGATCGTTGTCTTTGGATCGTTGTCACTGGATCGTTGTCATTGGATCGTTGTCACTGGATCGTTGTCACTGGATCGTTGTCACTGGGTCGTTGTCACTGGATCGTTGTCACTGGATCGTTGTCACTGGATCGTTGTCACTGGATCGTTGTCACTGAATCCATGTCACTGGACCGTTGTCACTGGATCGTTGTCACTGAATCCATGTCACTAGACTGTTGTCACTGGATCGTTGTCACTGGATCGTTGTCACTGGATCGTTGTCACTGGATCGTTTTCACTGGACCGTTCTCACTGGATCGTTGTCACTGGAGGGTTGTCACTGGATGGTTGTCACTGGATCGTTGTCACTGGATGGTTGTCACTGGATGGTTGTCACTGGATGGTTGTCACTGGATCGTTATCACTGGTTCGTTGTCACTGGATGGTTGTCACTGGATCGTTGTCACTGGATCGTTGTCACTGGATCGTTGTCACTGAATCGTTGTCACTGGATCGTTGTCACTGGATCGTTGTCACTGGATCGTTGTCACTGGATCGTTGTCACTGGATCGTTGTCACTGGATCGTTGTCACTGAATCGTTGTCACTGGATCGTTGTCACTGGATCGTTGTCACTGGATCGTTGTCACTGGATCGTTGTCACTGGATCGTTGTCACTGGATCGTTGTCACTGGATCGTTCTCACTGGATGGTTGTCACTGGATGGTTGTCACTGGATCGTTGTCACTTGATTGTTGTCACTGGATCGTTGTCACTGGATCGTTGTCACTGGATCTTTTGCACTGGATGGTTGTCACTGGATGGTTGTCACTGGATCGTTTTCACTGGATCGTTGTTATTGGATCGTTGTCACTGGATCGTTGTCACTGGATCGTTGTCACTGGATAGTTGTCACTCGATCATTGTCACTCGATCGTTGTCACTCGATCGTTGTCACTGGATCGTTGTCACTGGATCGTTGTCACTCGATCATTGTCACTCGATCGTTGTCACTGGATCGTTGTCACTGGATCGTTGTCACTGAATCGTTGTCACTGGATCGTTGTCACTGGATCGTTGTCACTCGATCGTTGTCACTGGATCGTTGTCACTGGATCGTTGTCACTGGATCGTTGTCAATGAATCGTTGTCACTGGATCGTTGTCACTGGATCGTTGTCACTGGATCGTTGTCACTGGATCGTTGTCACTGGATCGTTGTCACTGGATCGTTGTCACTGGATCGTTGTCACTGAATCGTTGTCACTGGATCGTTGTCACTGGATCGTTGTCACTGGATCGTTGTCACTGGATCGTTGTCACTGGATCGTTCTCACTGGATGGTTGTCACTGGATGGTTGTCACTGGATCGTTGTCACTTGATTGTTATCACTGGATCGTTGTCACTGGATCGTTGTCACTGGATCTTTTGCACTGGATGGTTGTCACTGGATGGTTGTCACTGGATCGTTTTCACTGGATCGTTTTCACTGGATCGTTGTCACTGGATCGTTGTCACTGGATCGTTGTCACTGGATCGTTGTCACTGGATCGTTGTCACTCGATCATTGTCACTCGATCGTTGTCACTCGATCGTTGTCACTGGATCGTTGTCACTGGATCGTTGTCACTGGATCGTTGTCACTGGATCGTTGTCACTGGATCGTTGTCACTGGATCGTTGTCACTGGATCGTTGTCACTGGATCGTTGTCACTGGATCGTTGTCACTGTATCGTTGTCGCTGGATCGTTGTCACTGGATGGCTGTCACTCGATCATTGTCACTCAATCATTGTCACTGGATGGTTGTCACTGGATCGTTTTCACTGGATCGTTGTCACTGGATCGTTGTCACTGGATCGTTGTCACTCGATCATTGTCACTCGATCGTTGTCACTCGATCGTTGTCACTGGATCGTTGTCACTGGATCGTTGTCACTCGATCATTTTCACTCGATCGTTGTCACTGGATCGTTGTCTTTGGATCGTTGTCACTGGATCGTTGTCATTGGATCGTTGTCACTGGATCGTTGTCACTGGATCGTTGTCACTGGGTCGTTGTCACTGGGTCGTTGTCACTGGATCGTTGTCACTGGATCGTTGTCACTGGATCGTTGTCACTGGATCGTTGTCACTGAATCCATGTCACTGGATCGTTGTCACTGGATCGTTGTCACTGAATCGTTGTCACTGGATCGTTGTCAGTGGATCGTTGTCACTGGATCGTTTTCACTGGACCGTTCTCACTGGATCGTTGTCACTGGAGGGTTGTCACTGGATGGTTGTCACTGGATCGTTGTCACTGGATGGTTGTCACTGGATGGTTGTCACTGGATGGTTGTCACTGGATCGTTATCACTGGTTCGTTGTCACTGGATCGTTGTCACTGGATCGTTGTCACTGGATCGTTGTCACTGGATCGTTGTCACTGAATCGTTGTCACTGGATCGTTGTCACTGGATCGTTGTCACTGGATCGTTGTCACTGGATCGTTGTCACTGGATCGTTGTCACTGGATCGTTGTCACTGAATCGTTGTCACTGGATCGTTGTCACTGGATCGTTGTCACTGGATCGTTGTCTTTGGATCGTTGTCACTGGATCGTTGTCATTGGATCGTTGTCATTGGATCGTTGTCACTGGATCGTTGTCACTGGATCGTTGTCACTGGGTCGTTGTCACTGGATCGTTGTCACTGGATCGTTGTCACTGGATCGTTGTCACTGGATCGTTGTCACTGAATCCATGTCACTGGATCGTTGTCACTGGATCGTTGTCACTGAATCGTTGTCACTGGATCGTTGTCAGTGGATCGTTGTCACTGGATCGTTTTCACTGGACCGTTCTCACTGGATCGTTGTCACTGGAGGGTTGTCACTGGATGGTTGTCACTGGATCGTTGTCACTGGATCGTTGTCACTGGATGGTTGTCACTGGATGGTTGTCACTGGATCGTTATCACTGGTTCGTTGTCACTGGATCGTTGTCACTGGATCGTTGTCACTGGATCGTTGTCACTGGATCGTTGTCACTGAATCGTTGTCACTGGATCGTTGTCACTGGATCGTTGTCACTGGATCGTTGTCACTGGATCGTTGTCACTGGATCGTTGTCACTGAATCGTTGTCACTGGATCGTTGTCACTGGATCGTTGTCACTGGATCGTTGTCACTGGATCGTTGTCACTGGATCGTTCTCACTGGATGGTTGTCACTGGATGGTTGTCACTGGATCGTTGTCACTTGATTGTTGTCACTGGATCGTTGTCACTGGATCGTTGTCACTGGATCTTTTGCACTGGATGGTTGTCACTGGATGGTTGTCACTGGATCGTTTTCACTGGATCGTTGTTATTGGATCGTTGTCACTGGATCGTTGTCACTGGATCGTTGTCACTGGATAGTTGTCACTGGATCGTTGTCACTGAATCGTTGTCACTGGATCGTTGTCACTGGATCGTTGTCACTGAATCGTTGTCACTGGATCGTTGTCACTCGATCGTTGTCACTGGATCGTTGTCACTGGATCGTTGTCACTGGATGGTTGTCACTGGATCGTTGTCACTGGATCGTTGTCACTGGATCGTTGTCACTCGATCATTGTCACTCGATCGTTCTCACTGGATCGTTGTCTTTGGAGCATTGTCACTCGATCGTTGTCACTGGATCGTTGTCAATGGATCGCTGTCACTGGATCGTTGTGTTGTCACTCGATCGTTGTCACTCGATCGTTGTCACTGGATCGTTGTCACTGGATCGTTGTCACTGGATCGTTTTCACTGGATCGTTGTCACTGGATCGTTGTCACTGAATCGTTGTCACTGGATCGTTGTCACTGGATCGTTGTCACTGAATCGTTGTCACTGGATCGTTGTCACTCGATCGTTGTCACTGGATCGTTGTCACTGGATCGTTGTCACTGGATGGTTGTCACTCGATCATTGCCACTCAATCATTGTCACTCGATCATTTTCACTCGATCGTTGTCACTGGATCGTTGTCTTTGGATCGTTGTCACTGGATCGTTGTCATTGGATCGTTGTCACTGGATCGTTGTCACTGGATCGTTGTCACTGGATCGTTGTCACTGGATCGTTGTCACTGGATCGTTGTCACTGGATCGTTGTCACTGGATGGTTGTCACTGGATCATTGTCACTGAATCGTTGTCACTGGATTGTTGTCACTGGATCGTTGTCACTGGATCGTTGTCACTGGAGCTTTTGCACTGGATGGTTGTCACTGGATGGTTGTCATTGGATCGTTTTCACTGGATCGTTGTCACTGGATCGTTGTCACTGGATCGTTGTCACTGGATCGTTGTCACTGGATCGTTGTCACTGGATCATTGTCACTCGATCGTTGTCACTCGATCGTTGTCACTGGATCGTTGTCACTGGATCGTTGTCACTCGATCGTTGTCACTGAATCGTTGTCACTGGATCGTTGTCACTGAATCGTTGTCACTGGATCGTTGTCACTGAATCGTTGTCACTGGATCGTTGTCACTGGATCGTTGTCACTGGATCGTTGTCACTCGATCATTGTCACTCGATCGTTGTCACTGGATCGTTGTCACTGTATCGTTGTCACTGAATCGTTGTCACTGGATCGTTGTCACTGAATCGTTGTCACTGGATCGTTGTCACTGGATCGTTGTCACTGAATCGTTGTCACTGGATCGTTGTCACTGGATCGTTGTCACTGAATCGTTGTCACTGGATCGTTGTCACTGGATCGTTGTTACTCGATCGTTGTCACTGGATCGTTGTCTTTGGATCATTGTCACTCGAATGTGTCACTGGATCGTTGTCACTGGATCGTTGTCACTGGATCTTTTGCACTGGATGGTTGTCACTGGATGGTTGTCACTGGATCGTTTTCACTGGATCGTTGTTATTAGATCGTTGTCACTGGATCGTTGTCACTGGATCGTTGTCACTGGATAGTTGTCACTCGATCATTGTCACTCGATCGTTGTCACTCGATCGTTGTCACTGGATCGTTGTCACTGGATCGTTGTCACTCGATCATTGTCACTCGATCGTTGTCACTGGATCGTTGTCACTGGATCGTTGTCACTGAATCGTTGTCACTGGATCGTTGTCACTGGATCGTTGTCACTCGATCGTTGTCACTGGATCGTTGTCACTGAATCGTTGTCACTGGATCGTTGTCACTGGATCGTTGTCACTGAATCGTTGTCACTGGATCGTTGTCACTGGATCGTTGTCACTGGATCGTTGTCACTGGATCGTTGTCACTGGATCGTTGTCACTGGATCGTTGTCACTGAATCGTTGTCACTGGATCGTTGTCACTGGATCGTTGTCACTGGATCGTTGTCACTGGATCGTTGTCACTGGATCGTTATCACTGGATGGTTGTCACTGGATGGTTGTCACTGGATCGTTGTCACTTGATTGTTGTCACTGGATCGTTGTCACTGGATCGTTGTCACTGGATCTTTTGCACTGGATGGTTGTCACTGGATGGTTGTCACTGGATCGTTTTCACTGGATGGTTGTCACTGGATGGTTGTCACTGGATCGTTGTCACTTGATTGTTGTCACTGGATCGTTGTCACTGGATCGTTGTCACTGGATCTTTTGCACTGGATGGTTGTCACTGGATGGTTGTCACTGGATCGTTTTCACTGGATCGTTGTTATTGGATCGTTGTCACTGGATCGTTGTCACTGGATCGTTGTCACTGGATAGTTGTCACTGGATCGTTGTCACTGAATCGTTGTCACTGGATCGTTGTCACTGGATCGTTGTCACTGAATCGTTGTCACTGGATCGTTGTCACTCGATCGTTGTCACTGGATCGTTGTCACTGGATCGTTGTCACTGGATGGTTGTCACTGGATCGTTGTCACTGGATCGTTGTCACTGGATCGTTGTCACTCGATCATTGTCACTCGATCGTTCTCACTGGATCGTTGTCTTTGGAGCATTGTCACTCGATCGTTGTCACTGGATCGTTGTCAATGGATCGTTGTCACTGGATCGTTGTGTTGTCACTCGATCGTTGTCACTCGATCGTTGTCACTGGATCGTTGTCACTGGATCGTTGTCACTGGATCGTTTTCACTGGATCGTTGTCACTGGATCGTTGTCACTGAATCGTTGTCACTGGATCGTTGTCACTGGATCGTTGTCACTGAATCGTTGTCACTGGATCGTTGTCACTCGATCGTTGTCACTGGATCGTTGTCACTGGATCGTTGTCACTGGATGGTTGTCACTCGATCATTGCCACTCAATCATTGTCACTCGATCATTTTCACTCGATCGTTGTCACTGGATCGTTGTCTTTGGATCGTTGTCACTGGATCGTTGTCATTGGATCGTTGTCACTGGATCGTTGTCACTGGATCGTTGTCACTGGATCGTTGTCACTGGATCGTTGTCACTGGATCGTTGTCACTGGATCGTTGTCACTGGATGGTTGTCACTGGATCATTGTCACCGGATCGTTGTCACTGGATTGTTGTCACTGGATCGTTGTCACTGGATCGTTGTCACTGGAGCTTTTGCACTGGATGGTTGTCACTGGATGGTTGTCACTGGATCGTTTTCACTGGATCGTTGTCACTGGATCGTTGTCACTGGATCGTTGTCACTGGATCGTTGTCACTGGATCGTTGTCACTCGATCATTGTCACTCGATCGTTGTCACTCGATCGTTGTCACTGGATCGTTGTCACTGGATCGTTGTCACTCGATCGTTGTCACTGAATCGTTGTCACTGGATCGTTGTCACTGGATCGTTGTCACTGAATCGTTGTCACTGGATCGTTGTCACTGAATCGTTGTCACTGGATCGTTGTCACTGGATCGTTGTCACTGGATCGTTGTCACTCGATCATTGTCACTCGATCGTTGTCACTGGATCGTTGTCACTGTATCGTTGTCACTGAATCGTTGTCACTGGATCGTTGTCACTGAATCGTTGTCACTGGATCGTTGTCACTGGATCGTTGTCACTGAATCGTTGTCGCTGGATCGTTGTCACTGGATCGTTGTCACTGAATCGTTGTCACTGGATCGTTGTCACTGGATCGTTGTTACTCGATCGTTGTCACTGGATCGTTGTCTTTGGATCATTGTCACTCGATCGTTGTCACTGGATCGTTGTCACTGGATCGTTGTCACTGGATCGTTGTCACTGGATCGTTGTCACTGGATCGTTGTCACTGGATCGTTGTCACTGGATCGTTGTCACTGGATCGTTGTCACTGGATCGTTGTCACTGGATCGTTGTCACTGGATCGTTGTCACTGGATCGTTGTCACTGGATCGCTGTCACTGGATCGTTGTCACTGGATCGTTGTCACTGAATCGTTGTCACTGGATCGTTGTCACTGGATCGTTGTCACTGAATCGTTGTCACTGGATCGTTGTCACTGGATCGTTGTCACTGGATGGTTGTCACTGGATCGTTGTCACTGGATGGTTGTCACTGGATCGTTGTCACTGGATCGTTGTCACTGGATTGTTGTCACTGGATCGTTGTCACTGGATCGTTGTCACTGGAGCTTTTGCACTGGATGGTTGTCACTGGATGGTTGTCACTGGATCGTTTTCACTGGATCGTTGTCACTGGATCGTTGTCCCTGGATCGTTGTCACTGGATCGTTGTAACTGGATCGTTGTCACTCGATCATTGTCACTCGATCGTTGTCACTCGATCATTGTCACTCGATCGTTGTCACTGGATCGTTGTCACTGGATCGTTGTCACTGAATCGTTGTCACTGGATCGTTGTCACTGGATCGTTGTCACTGAATCGTTGTCACTGGATCGTTGTCACTGGATCGTTGTCACTGAATCGTTGTCACTGGATCGTTGTCACTGGATCGTTGTCACTGGATCGTTGTCACTGGATCGTTGTCACTGGATCGTTGTCACTGAATGGTTGTCACTGGATCGTTGTCACTGAATCGTTGTCACTGGATTGTTGTCACTGGATCGTTGTCACTGGATCGTTGTCATTGGATCGTTGTCACTGGATCGTTGTCACTGGATCGTTGTCACTGGATCGTTGTCACTGGATCGTTGTCACTAGATCGTTGTCACTGGATCGTTGTCACTGGATCGTTGTCACTGGATCGTTGTCACTGTATCGTTGTCGCTGGATCGTTGTCACTGGATGGCTGTCACTCGATCATTGTCACTCAATCATTGTCACTGGATGGTTGTCACTGGATCGTTTTCACTGGATCGTTGTCACTGGATCGTTGTCACTGGATCGTTGTCACTCGATCATTGTCACTCGATCGTTGTCACTCGATCGTTGTCACTGGATCGTTGTCACTCGATCGTTGTCACTCGATCATTTTCACTCGATCGTTGTCACTGGATCGTTGTCTTTGGATCGTTGTCACTGGATCGTTGTCATTGGATCGTTGTCACTGGATCGTTGTCACTGGATCGTTGTCACTGGGTCGTTGTCACTGGATCGTTGTCACTGGATCGTTGTCACTGGATCGTTGTCACTGGATCGTTGTCACTGAATCCATGTCACTGGACCGTTGTCACTGGATCGTTGTCACTGAATCCATGTCACTAGACTGTTGTCACTGGATCGTTGTCACTGGATCGTTGTCACTGGATCGTTGTCACTGGATCGTTTTCACTGGACCGTTCTCACTGGATCGTTGTCACTGGAGGGTTGTCACTGGATGGTTGTCACTGGATCGTTGTCACTGGATGGTTGTCACTGGATGGTTGTCACTGGATGGTTGTCACTGGATCGTTATCACTGGTTCGTTGTCACTGGATGGTTGTCACTGGATCGTTGTCACTGGATCGTTGTCACTGGATCGTTGTCACTGAATCGTTGTCACTGGATCGTTGTCACTGGATCGTTGTCACTGGATCGTTGTCACTGGATCGTTGTCACTGGATCGTTGTCACTGAATCGTTGTCACTGGATCGTTGTCACTGGATCGTTGTCACTGGATCGTTGTCACTGGATCGTTGTCACTGGATCGTTGTCACTGGATCGTTGTCACTGGATCGTTCTCACTGGATGGTTGTCACTGGATGGTTGTCACTGGATCGTTGTCACTTGATTGTTGTCACTGGATCGTTGTCACTGGATCGTTGTCACTGGATCTTTTGCACTGGATGGTTGTCACTGGATGGTTGTCACTGGATCGTTTTCACTGGATCGTTGTTATTGGATCGTTGTCACTGGATCGTTGTCACTGGATCGTTGTCACTGGATAGTTGTCACTCGATCATTGTCACTCGATCGTTGTCACTCGATCGTTGTCACTGGATCGTTGTCACTGGATCGTTGTCACTCGATCATTGTCACTCGATCGTTGTCACTGGATCGTTGTCACTGGATCGTTGTCACTGAATCGTTGTCACTGGATCGTTGTCACTGGATCGTTGTCACTCGATCGTTGTCACTGGATCGTTGTCACTGGATCGTTGTCACTGGATCGTTGTCAATGAATCGTTGTCACTGGATCGTTGTCACTGGATCGTTGTCACTGGATCGTTGTCACTGGATCGTTGTCACTGGATCGTTGTCACTGGATCGTTGTCACTGGATCGTTGTCACTGAATCGTTGTCACTGGATCGTTGTCACTGGATCGTTGTCACTGGATCGTTGTCACTGGATCGTTGTCACTGGATCGTTCTCACTGGATGGTTGTCACTGGATGGTTGTCACTGGATCGTTGTCACTTGATTGTTATCACTGGATCGTTGTCACTGGATCGTTGTCACTGGATCTTTTGCACTGGATGGTTGTCACTGGATGGTTGTCACTGGATCGTTTTCACTGGATCGTTGTTATTGGATCGTTGTCACTGGATCGTTGTCACTGGATCGTTGTCACTGGATAGTTGTCACTCGATCATTGTCACTCGATCGTTGTCACTCGATCGTTGTCACTGGATCGTTGTCACTGGATCGTTGTCACTCGATCATTGTCACTCGATCGTTGTCACTGGATCGTTGTCACTGGATCGTTGTCACTGAATCGTTGTCACTGGATCGTTGTCACTGGATCGTTGTCACTCGATCGTTGTCACTGGATCGTTGTCACTGGATCGTTGTCACTCGATCATTGTCACTCGATCGTTGTCACTGGATCGTTGTCACTGGATCGTTGTCACTGGATCGTTGTCACTGGATCGTTGTCACTGGATCGTTGTCACTCGATCATTGTCACTCGATCGTTCTCACTGGATCGTTGTCTTTGGAGCATTGTCACTCGATCGTTGTCACTGGATCGTTGTCAATGGATCGTTGTCACTGGATCGTTGTGTTGTCACTCGATCGTTGTCACTCGATCGTTGTCACTGGATCGTTGTCACTGGATCGTTGTCACTGGATCGTTTTCACTGGATCGTTGTCACTGGATCGTTGTCACTGAATCGTTGTCACTGGATCGTTGTCACTGGATCGTTGTCACTGAATCGTTGTCACTGGATCGTTGTCACTGGATCGTTGTCACTGAATCGTTGTCACTGGATCGTTGTCACTGGATCGTTGTCACTCGATCGTTGTCACTGGATCGTTGTCACTGGATCGTTGTCACTGGATGGTTGTCACTCGATCATTGCCACTCAATCATTGTCACTCGATCATTTTCACTCGATCGTTGTCACTGGATCGTTGTCTTTGGATCGTTGTCACTGGATCGTTGTCATTGGATCGTTGTCACTGGATCGTTGTCTCTGGATCGTTGTCACTGGATCGTTGTCACTGGATCGTTGTCACTGGATCGTTGTCACTGGATCGTTGTCACTGGATCGTTGTCACTGAATTGTTGTCACTGGATCGTTGTCACTGGATCGTTGTCACTGGAGCTTTTGCACTGGATGGTTGTCACTGGATGGTTGTCACTGGATCGTTGTCACTGGATCGTTGTCACTGGAGCTTTTGCACTGGATGGTTGTCACTGGATGGTTGTCACTGGATCGTTTTCACTGGATCGTTTTCACTGGATCGTTGTCACTGGATCGTTGTCACTGGATCGTTGTCACTGGATCGTTGTCACTGGATCGTTGTCACTCGATCATTGTCACTCGATCGTTGTCACTCGATCGTTGTCACTGGATCGTTGTCACTGGATCGTTGTCACTCGATCATTGTCACTCGATCGTTGTCACTGGATCGTTGTCACTGGATCGTTGTCACTGAATCGTTGTCACTGGATCGTTGTCACTGGATCGTTGTCACTGAATCGTTGTCACTGGATCGTTGTCACTGAATCGTTGTCACTGGATCGTTGTCACTGGATCGTTGTCACTGGATCGTTGTCACTCGATCATTGTCACTCGATCGTTTTCACTGGATCGTTGTCACTGTATCGTTGTCACTGAATCGTTGTCACTGGATCGTTGTCACTGAATCGTTGTCACTGGATCGTTGTCACTGGATCGTTGTCACTGAATCGTTGTCACTGGATCGTTGTCACTGGATCGTTGTCACTGAATCGTTGTCACTGGATCGTTGTCACTGGATCGTTGTCACTCAATCATTGTCACTGGATGGTTGTCACTGGATCGTTTTCACTGGATCGTTGTCACTGGATCGTTGTCACTGGATCGTTGTCACTCGATCATTGTCACTCGATCGTTGTCACTCGATCGTTGTCACTGGATCGTTATCACTGGATCGTTGTCACTCGATCATTTTCACTCGATCGTTGTCACTGGATCGTTGTCTTCGGATCGTTGTCACTGGATCGTTGTCATTGGATCGTTGTCACTGGATCGTTGTCACTGGATCGTTGTCACTGGGTCGTTGTCACTGGATCGTTGTCACTGGATCGTTGTCACTGGATCGTTGTCACTGGATCGTTGTCACTGAATCCATTTCACTGGATCGTTGTCACTGGATCGTTGTCACTGGATCGTTGTCACTGGATCGTTGTCACTGGATCGTTGTCAGTGGATCGTTGTCACTGGATCGTTGTCACTGGATCGTTGTCAGTGGATCGTTGTCACTGGATCGTTGTCACTGGATCGTTGTCACTGGATCGTTGTCACTGGATCGTTGTCACTGGATCGTTGTCAGTGGATCGTTGTCACTGGATCGTTTTCACTGGACCGTTCTCACTGGATCGTTGTCACTGGAGGGTTGTCACTGGATGGTTGTCACTGGATCGTTGTCACTGGATGGTTGTCACTGGATGGTTGTCACTGGATGGTTGTCACTGGATCGTTATCACTGGTTCGTTGTCACTGGATCGTTGTCACTGGATCGTTGTCACTGGATCGTTGTCACTGGATCGTTGTCACTGAATCGTTGTCACTGGATTGTTGTCACTGGATCGTTGTCACTGGATCGTTGTCACTGAATCGTTGTCACTGGATTGTTGTCACTCGATCGTTGTCACTGGATCGTTGTCACTGGATCGTTGTCACTCGATCATTGTCACTCGATCGTTGTCACTGGATCGTTGTCACTGGATCGTTGTCACTGAATCGTTGTCACTGGATCGTTGTCACTGGATCGTTGTCACTGAATCGTTGTCACTGGATCGTTGTCACTGGATCGTTGTCACTGAATCGTTGTCACTGGATCGTTGTCACTGGATCGTTGTCACTGGATCGTTGTCACTGGATCGTTGTCACTGGATCGTTGTCACTGGATGGTTGTCACTGGATCGTTGTCACTGGATCGTTGTCACTGGATTGTTGTCACTGGATTGTTGTCACTGGATCGTTGTCATTGGATCGTTGTCACTGGATCGTTGTCACTGGATCGTTGTCACTGGATCGTTGTCACTGTATCGTTGTCACTGGATCATTGTCACTGGATCTTTGTCACTGGATCGTTGTCACTGGATCGTTGTCACTGAATCATTGTCACTGGATCGTTGTCACTGGATCGTTGTCACTGAATCGTTGTCACTGGATCGTTGTCACTGAATCGTTGTCACTGGATCGTTGTCACTGGATCGTTGTCACTGGATCGTTGTCACTCGATCATTGTCACTCGATCGTTGTCACTGGATCGTTGTCACTGTATCGTTGTCACTGGATCGTTGTCACTGGATCGTTGTCACTCGATCATTGTCACTCAATCATTGTCACTGGATGGTTGTCACTGGATCGTTTTCACTGGATCGTTGTCACTGGATCGTTGTCACTGGATCGTTGTCACTCGATCATTGTCACTCGATCGTTGTCACTCGATCGTTGTCACTGGATCGTTGTCACTGGATCGTTGTCACTGGATCGTTGTCACTGGATTGTTGTCACTGGATCGTTGTCACTGGATCGTTGTCACTGGATCGTTGTCAGTGGATCGTTGTCACTGGATCGTTTTCACTGGACCGTTCTCACTGGATCGTTGTCACTGGAGGGTTGTCACTGGATGGTTGTCACTGGATCGTTGTCACTGGATCGTTGTCACTGGATCGTTGTCACTGGATCATTGTCACTGTATCGTTGTCACTGGATCATTGTCACTGGATCTTTGTCACTCGATCGTTGTCACTCGATCGTTGTCACTGAATCATTGTCACTCAATCATTGTCACTCGATCGTTGTCACTCGATCGCTGTCACTGGATCGTTGTCACTGAATCGTTGTCACTGGATCGTTGTCACTCGATCATTGTCACTGGATCGTTGTCACTGGATCGTTGTCACTGGATCGTTGTCACTGAATCGTTGTCACTGGATCGTTGTCACTGGATCGTTGTCACTGAATCGTTGTCACTGGATCGTTGTCACTGAATCGTTGTCACTGGATCGTTGTCACTGGATCGTTGTCACTGAATCGTTGTCACTGGATCGTTGTCACTGAATCGTTGTCACTGGATCGTTGTCACTGGATCGTTGTCACTGGATCGTTGTCACTGGGTTGTTGTCACTCGATCGTTGTCACTGGATCGTTGTCACTGGATCGTTGTCACTGGATCGTTGTCACTGGATCGTTGTCACTGGATCGTTGTCACTGTATCGTTGTCACTGGATCGTTGTCACTGGATGGTTGTCACTCGATCATTGTCACTCAATCATTGTCACTGGATGGTTGTCACTGGATCGTTTTCACTGGATCGTTGTCACTGGATCGTTGTCACTGGATCGTTGTCACTCGATCATTGTCACTCGATCGTTGTCACTCGATCGTTGTCACT
This sequence comes from Daptonema setosum, assembly GCA_964036265.1. Taxonomy (NCBI): domain Eukaryota; kingdom Metazoa; phylum Nematoda; class Chromadorea; order Monhysterida; family Xyalidae; genus Daptonema; species Daptonema setosum. The sequence continues at coordinate 1,582,544 of OZ038446.1, read as the reverse complement.
GGATCGTTGTCACTGGATCGTTGTCACTCGATCATTTTCACTCGATCGTTGTCACTGGATCGTTGTCTTTGGATCGTTGTCACTGGATCGTTGTCATTGGATCGTTGTCACTGGATCGTTGTCACTGGATCGTTGTCACTGGGTCGTTGTCACTGGATCGTTTTTTACTGGATCGTTGTCACTGAATCGTTGTCACTGGATCGTTGTCACTGGATCGTTGTCACTGGATCGTTGTCACTGGATCGTTGTCACTGGATCGTTGTCACTGGATCGTTGTCACTGGATCGTTGTCACTGGATCGTTGTCACTGGATTGTTGTCACTGGATTGTTGTCACTGGATCGTTGTCATTGGATCGTTGTCACTGGATCGTTGTCACTGGATCGTTGTCACTGGATCGTTGTCACTGGATCGTTGTCACTGTATCGTTGTCACTGGATCATTGTCACTGGATCGTTGTCACTCGATCGTTGTCACTGGATCGTTGTCACTGGATCGTTGTCACTCGATCATTGTCACTCGATCGTTGTCACTGGATCGTTGTCACTGGATCGTTGTCACTGGATCGTTGTCACTCGATCATTGTCACTCGATCGTTGTCACTGGATCGTTGTCACTGGATCGTTGTCACTGAATCGTTGTCACTGGATCGTTGTCACTGGATCGTTGTCACTGAATCGTTGTCACTGGATCGTTGTCACTGAATCGTTGTCACTGGATCGTTGTCACTGGATCGTTGTCACTGGATCGTTGTCACTCGATCATTGTCACTCGATCGTTGTCACTGGATCGTTGTCACTGTATCGTTGTCACTGAATCGTTGTCACTGGATCGTTGTCACTGAATCGTTGTCACTGGATCGTTGTCACTGGATCGTTGTCACTGAATCGTTGTCACTGGATCGTTGTCACTGGATCGTTGTCACTGAATCGTTGTCACTGGATCGTTGTCACTGGATCGTTGTCACTGGATCGTTGTCACTGGATCGTTTTTTACTGGATCGTTGTCACTGAATCGTTGTCACTGGATCGTTGTCACTGGATCGTTGTCACTGGATCGTTGTCACTGGATCGTTGTCACTGGATGGTTGTCACTGGATCGTTGTCACTGGATCGTTGTCACTGGATCGTTGTCACTGGATCGTTGTCACTGGATCGTTGTCACTCGATCATTGTCACTCGATCGTTGTCACTGGATCGTTGTCACTGGATCGTTGTCACTGGATCGTTGTCACTGGATCGTTGTCACTCGATCATTGTCACTCGATCGTTGTCACTCGATCGTTGTCACTGGATCGTTGTCACTGGATCGTTGTCACTGGATCGTTGTCACTGAATCGTTGTCACTGGATCGTTGTCACTGGATCGTTGTCACTCGATCGTTGTCACTGAATCATTGTCACTCAATCATTGTCACTCGATCGTTGTCACTCGATCGTTGTCACTGGATCGTTGTCACTGGATCGTTGTCACTGGATTGTTGTCACTCGATCGTTGTCACTGGATCGTTGTCACTGGATCGTTGTCACTGGATCGTTGTCACTGGATCGTTGTCACTCGATCATTGTCACTGGATCGTTGTCACTGGATCGTTGTCACTGGATCGTTGTCACTGAATCGTTGTCACTGGATCGTTGTCACTGGATCGTTGTCACTGAATCGTTGTCACTGGATCGTTGTCACTGAATCGTTGTCACTGGATCGTTGTCACTGGATCGTTGTCACTGAATCGTTGTCACTGGATCGTTGTCACTGAATCGTTGTCACTGGATCGTTGTCACTGGATCGTTGTCACTGGATCGTTGTCACTGGGTTGTTGTCACTCGATCGTTGTCACTGGATCGTTGTCACTGGATCGTTGTCACTGGATCGTTGTCACTGGATCGTTGTCACTGGATCGTTGTCACTGTATCGTTGTCACTGGATCGTTGTCACTGGATGGTTGTCACTCGATCATTGTCACTCAATCATTGTCACTGGATGGTTGTCACTGGATCGTTTTCACTGGATCGTTGTCACTGGATCGTTGTCACTGGATCGTTGTCACTCGATCATTGTCACTCGATCGTTGTCACTCGATCGTTGTCACTGGATCGTTGTCACTGGATCGTTGTCACTCGATCATTTTCACTCGATCGTTGTCACTGGATCGTTGTCTTTGGATCGTTGTCACTGGATCGTTGTCATTGGATCGTTGTCACTGGATCGTTGTCACTGGATCGTTGTCACTGGGTCGTTGTCACTGGATCGTTTTTTACTGGATCGTTGTCACTGAATCGTTGTCACTGGATCGTTGTCACTGGATCGTTGTCACTGGATCGTTGTCACTGGATCGTTGTCACTGGATCGTTGTCACTGGATCGTTGTCACTGGATCGTTGTCACTGGATCGTTGTCACTGGATTGTTGTCACTGGATTGTTGTCACTGGATCGTTGTCATTGGATCGTTGTCACTGGATCGTTGTCACTGGATCGTTGTCACTGGATCGTTGTCACTGGATCGTTGTCACTGTATCGTTGTCACTGGATCATTGTCACTGGATCGTTGTCACTCGATCGTTGTCACTGGATCGTTGTCACTGGATCGTTGTCACTCGATCATTGTCACTCGATCGTTGTCACTGGATCGTTGTCACTGGATCGTTGTCACTGGATCGTTGTCACTCGATCATTGTCACTCGATCGTTGTCACTGGATCGTTGTCACTGGATCGTTGTCACTGAATCGTTGTCACTGGATCGTTGTCACTGGATCGTTGTCACTGAATCGTTGTCACTGGATCGTTGTCACTGAATCGTTGTCACTGGATCGTTGTCACTGGATCGTTGTCACTGGATCGTTGTCACTCGATCATTGTCACTCGATCGTTGTCACTGGATCGTTGTCACTGTATCGTTGTCACTGAATCGTTGTCACTGGATCGTTGTCACTGAATCGTTGTCACTGGATCGTTGTCACTGGATCGTTGTCACTGAATCGTTGTCACTGGATCGTTGTCACTGGATCGTTGTCACTGAATCGTTGTCACTGGATCGTTGTCACTGGATCGTTGTCACTGGATCGTTGTCACTGGATCGTTTTTTACTGGATCGTTGTCACTGAATCGTTGTCACTGGATCGTTGTCACTGGATCGTTGTCACTGGATCGTTGTCACTGGATCGTTGTCACTGGATGGTTGTCACTGGATCGTTGTCACTGGATCGTTGTCACTGGATCGTTGTCACTGGATCGTTGTCACTGGATCGTTGTCACTCGATCATTGTCACTCGATCGTTGTCACTGGATCGTTGTCACTGGATCGTTGTCACTGGATCGTTGTCACTGGATCGTTGTCACTCGATCATTGTCACTCGATCGTTGTCACTCGATCGTTGTCACTGGATCGTTGTCACTGGATCGTTGTCACTGGATCGTTGTCACTGAATCGTTGTCACTGGATCGTTGTCACTGGATCGTTGTCACTCGATCGTTGTCACTGAATCATTGTCACTCAATCATTGTCACTCGATCGTTGTCACTCGATCGTTGTCACTGGATCGTTGTCACTGGATCGTTGTCACTGGATTGTTGTCACTCGATCGTTGTCACTGGATCGTTGTCACTGGATCGTTGTCACTGGATCGTTGTCACTGGATCGTTGTCACTGGATCGTTGTCACTGTATCGTTGTCACTGGATCGTTGTCACTGGATCGTTGTCACTGGATCGTTGTCACTGTATCGTTGTCACTGGATCGTTGTCACTGGATCGTTGTCACTGGATCGTTGTCACTGGATCGTTGTCACTGGATGGTTGTCACTGGATCGTTGTCGCTGGATCGTTGTCACTGGATTGTTGTCACTGGATTGTTGTCACTGGATCGTTGTCATTGGATCGTTGTCACTGGATCGTTGTCACTGGATCGTTGTCACTGGATCGTTGTCACTGGATCGTTGTCACTGTATCGTTGTCACTGGATCATTGTCACTGGATCTTTGTCACTGGATCGTTGTCACTCGATCGTTGTCACTGGATCGTTGTCACTGGATCGTTGTCACTGGGTCGTTGTCACTGGATCGTTTTTTACTGGATCGTTGTCACTGAATCGTTGTCACTGGATCGTTGTCACTGGATCGTTGTCACTGGATCGTTGTCACTCGATCGTTGTCACTGGATCGTTGTCACTGGATCGTTGTCACTCGATCATTGTCACTCGATCGTTGTCACTGGATCGTTGTCACTGGATCGTTGTCACTGAATCGTTGTCACTGGATCGTTGTCACTGGATCGTTGTCACTGAATCGTTGTCACTGGATCGTTGTCACTGAATCGTTGTCACTGGATCGTTGTCACTGGATCGTTGTCACTGGATCTTTGTCACTGGATCGTTGTCACTCGATCGTTGTCACTGGATCGTTGTCACTGGATCGTTGTCACTCGATCATTGTCACTCGATCGTTGTCACTGGATCGTTGTCACTGGATCGTTGTCACTGAATCGTTGTCACTGGATCGTTGTCACTGGATCGTTGTCACTGAATCGTTGTCACTGGATCGTTGTCACTGAATCGTTGTCACTGGATCGTTGTCACTGGATCGTTGTCACTGGATCGTTGTCACTCGATCATTGTCACTCGATCGTTGTCACTGGATCGTTGTCACTGTATCGTTGTCACTGAATCGTTGTCACTGGATCGTTGTCACTGAATCGTTGTCACTGGATCGTTGTCACTGGATCGTTGTCACTGAATCGTTGTCACTGGATCGTTGTCACTGGATCGTTGTCACTGAATCGTTGTCACTGGATCGTTGTCACTGGATTGTTGTCACTGGATTGTTGTCACTGGATCGTTGTCATTGGATCGTTGTCACTGGATCGTTGTCACTGGATCGTTGTCACTGGATCGTTGTCACTGGATCGTTGTCACTGGATCGTTGTCACTGGATCGTTGTCACTGGATCGTTGTCACTGGATCGTTGTCACTGTATCGTTGTCACTGGATCATTGTCACTGGATCTTTGTCACTGGATCGTTGTCACTCGATCGTTGTCACTGAATCATTGTCACTCAATCATTGTCACTCGATCGTTGTCACTGGATCGTTTTCACTGGATTGTTGTCACTCGATCGTTGTCACTGGATCGTTGTCACTGGATCGTTGTCACTGGATCGTTGTCACTGGATCGTTGTCACTGGATCGTTGTCACTGGATCGTTGTCACTGGATCGTTGTCACTGGATCGTTGTCACTGTATCGTTGTCACTGGATCGTTGTCACTGGATGGTTGTCACTCGATCATTGTCACTCAATCATTGTCACTGGATGGTTGTCACTGGATCGTTTTCACTGGATCGTTGTCACTGGATCGTTGTCACTGGATCGTTGTCACTCGATCATTGTCACTCGATCGTTGTCACTCGATCGTTGTCACTGGATCGTTGTCACTGGATCGTTGTCACTCGATCATTTTCACTCGATCATTGTCACTGGATCGTTGTTTTTGGATCGTTGTCACTGGGTCGTTGTCACTGGATCGTTTTTTACTGGATCGTTGTCACTGAATCGTTGTCACTGGATCGTTGTCACTGGATCGTTGTCACTGGATCGTTGTCACTGGATCGTTGTCACTGGATCGTTGTCACTGGATCGTTGTCACTGGATCGTTGTCACTGGATCGTTGTCAGTGGATCGTTGTCACTGGATCGTTTTCACTGGACCGTTCTCGCTGGATCGTTGTCACTGGAGGGTTGTCACTGGATGGTTGTCACTGGATCGTTGTCACTGGATCGTTGTCACTGGATCGTTGTCACTGGATCGTTGTCACTGTATCGTTGTCACTGGATCATTGTCACTGGATCTTTGTCACTGGATCGTTGTCACTCGATCGTTGTCACTGAATCATTGTCACTCAATCATTGTCACTCGATCGTTGTCACTCGATCGTTGTCACTGGATCGTTGTCACTGGATCGTTGTCACTCGATCATTGTCACTCGATCGTTGTCACTGGATCGTTGTCACTGGATCGTTGTCACTGAATCGTTGTCACTGGATCGTTGTCACTGGATCGTTGTCACTGGATCGTTGTCACTGAATCGTTGTCACTGGATCGTTGTCACTGGATCGTTGTCACTGGATCGTTGTCACTCGATCATTGTCACTCGATCGTTGTCACTGGATCGTTGTCACTGTATCGTTGTCACTGAATCGTTGTCACTGGATCGTTGTCACTGAATCGTTGTCACTGGATCGTTGTCACTGGATCGTTGTCACTGAATCGTTGTCACTGGATCGTTGTCACTGGATCGTTGTCACTGAATCGTTGTCACTGGATCGTTGTCACTGGATCGTTGTCACTGGATCGTTGTCACTGTATCGTTGTCACTGGATCATTGTCACTCGATCATTGTCACTCGATCGTTGTCACTGGATCGTTGTCACTGGATCGTTGTCACTGAATCGTTGTCACTGGATCGTTGTCACTGGATCGTTGTCACTGAATCGTTGTCACTGGATCGTTGTCACTGGATCGTTGTCACTGGATCGTTGTCACTGGATCGTTGTCACTGGATCGTTGTCACTGTATCGTTGTCACTGGATCATTGTCACTCGATCATTGTCACTCGATCGTTGTCACTGGATCGTTGTCACTGGATCGTTGTCACTGGATCGTTGTCACTGAATCGTTGTCACTGGATCGTTGTCACTGGATCGTTGTCACTGGATCGTTGTCACTGTATCGTTGTCACTGGATCGTTGTCACTCGATCATTGTCACTCGATCGTTGTCACTGGATCGTTGTCACTGGATCGTTGTCACTGAATCGTTGTCACTGGATCGTTGTCACTGGATCGTTGTCACTGAATCGTTGTCACTGGATCGTTGTCACTGGATCGTTGTCACTGGATCGTTGTCACTGGATCGTTGTCACTGGATCGTTGTCACTGGATCGTTGTCACTGTATCGTTGTCACTGGATCATTGTCACTGGATGGCTGTCACTCGATCATTGTCACTCAATCATTGTCACTGGATGGTTGTCACTGAATCGTTGTCACTGGATCGTTGTCACTGGATCGTTGTCACTGGATCGTTGTCACTCGATCATTGTCACTCGATCGTTGTCACTGGATCGTTGTCACTGTATCGTTGTCACTGAATCGTTGTCACTGGATCGTTGTCACTGAATCGTTGTCACTGAATCGTTGTCACTGGATCGTTGTCACTGAATCGTTGTCACTGGATCGTTGTCACTGGATTGTTGTCACTGGATTGTTGTCACTGGATCGTTGTCATTGGATCGTTGTCACTGGATCGTTGTCACTGGATCGTTGTCACTGGATCGTTGTCACTGGATCGTTGTCACTGGATCGTTGTCACTGGATCGTTGTCACTTCATCGTTGTCACTGGATCGTTGTCACTGTATCGTTGTCACTGGATCATTGTCACTGGATCTTTGTCACTGGATCGTTGTCACTCGATCGTTGTCACTGAATCATTGTCACTCAATCATTGTCACTCGATCGTTGTCACTGGATCGTTTTCACTGGATTGTTGTCACTCGATCGTTGTCACTGGATCGTTGTCACTGGATCGTTGTCACTGGATCGTTGTCACTGGATCGTTGTCACTGGATCGTTGTCACTGGATCGTTGTCACTGGATCGTTGTCACTGGATCGTTGTCACTGGATCGTTGTCACTGGATCGTTGTCACTGTATCGTTGTCACTGGATCGTTGTCACTGGATGGTTGTCACTCGATCATTGTCACTCAATCATTGTCACTGGATGGTTGTCACTGGATCGTTTTCACTGGATCGTTGTCACTGGATCGTTGTCACTGGATCGTTGTCACTCGATCATTGTCACTCGATCGTTGTCACTCGATCGTTGTCACTGGATCGTTGTCACTGGATCGTTGTCACTCGATCATTTTCACTCGATCATTGTCACTGGATCGTTGTCTTTGGATCGTTGTCACTGGGTCGTTGTCACTGGATCGTTTTTTACTGGATCGTTGTCACTGAATCGTTGTCACTGGATCGTTGTCACTGGATCGTTGTCACTGGATCGTTGTCACTGGATCGTTGTCACTGGATCGTTGTCACTGGATCGTTGTCACTGGATCGTTGTCACTGGATCGTTGTCAGTGGATCGTTGTCACTGGATCGTTTTCACTGGACCGTTCTCACTGGATCGTTGTCACTGGAGGGTTGTCACTGGATGGTTGTCACTGGATCGTTGTCACTGGATCGTTGTCACTGGATCGTTGTCACTGGATCGTTGTCACTGTATCGTTGTCACTGGATCATTGTCACTGGATCTTTGTCACTGGATCGTTGTCACTCGATCGTTGTCACTGAATCATTGTCACTCAATCATTGTCACTCGATCGTTGTCACTCGATCGTTGTCACTGGATCGTTGTCACTGGATCGTTGTCACTCGATCATTGTCACTCGATCGTTGTCACTGGATCGTTGTCACTGGATCGTTGTCACTGAATCGTTGTCACTGGATCGTTGTCACTGGATCGTTGTCACTGGATCGTTGTCACTGAATCGTTGTCACTGGATCGTTGTCACTGGATCGTTGTCACTGGATCGTTGTCACTCGATCATTGTCACTCGATCGTTGTCACTGGATCGTTGTCACTGTATCGTTGTCACTGAATCGTTGTCACTGGATCGTTGTCACTGAATCGTTGTCACTGGATCGTTGTCACTGGATCGTTGTCACTGAATCGTTGTCACTGGATCGTTGTCACTGGATCGTTGTCACTGAATCGTTGTCACTGGATCGTTGTCACTGGATCGTTGTCACTGGATCGTTGTCACTGTATCGTTGTCACTGGATCATTGTCACTCGATCATTGTCACTCGATCGTTGTCACTGGATCGTTGTCACTGGATCGTTGTCACTGAATCGTTGTCACTGGATCGTTGTCACTGGATCGTTGTCACTGAATCGTTGTCACTGGATCGTTGTCACTGGATCGTTGTCACTGGATCGTTGTCACTGGATCGTTGTCACTGGATCGTTGTCACTGGATCGTTGTCACTGTATCGTTGTCACTGGATCATTGTCACTCGATCATTGTCACTCGATCGTTGTCACTGGATCGTTGTCACTGGATCGTTGTCACTGGATCGTTGTCACTGAATCGTTGTCACTGGATCGTTGTCACTGGATCGTTGTCACTGGATCGTTGTCACTGTATCGTTGTCACTGGATCGTTGTCACTCGATCATTGTCACTCGATCGTTGTCACTGGATCGTTGTCACTGGATCGTTGTCACTGAATCGTTGTCACTGGATCGTTGTCACTGGATCGTTGTCACTGAATCGTTGTCACTGGATCGTTGTCACTGGATCGTTGTCACTGGATCGTTGTCACTGGATCGTTGTCCCTGGATCGTTGTCACTGGATCGTTGTCACTGTATCGTTGTCACTGGATCATTGTCACTGGATCTTTGTCACTGGATCGTTGTCACTCGATCGTTGTCACTGAATCATTGTCACTCAATCATTGTCACTGGATCGTTGTCACTGGATCGTTGTCACTGGATCGTTGTCACTGTATCGTTGTCACTGGATCGTTGTCACTCGATCATTGTCACTCGATCGTTGTCACTGGATCGTTGTCACTGGATCGTTGTCACTGAATCGTTGTCACTGGATCGTTGTCACTGGATCGTTGTCACTGAATCGTTGTCACTGGATCGTTGTCACTGGATCGTTGTCACTGGATCGTTGTCACTGGATCGTTGTCACTGGATCGTTGTCACTGGATCGTTGTCACTGGATCGTTGTCACTGTATCGTTGTCACTGGATCATTGTCACTGGATCTTTGTCACTGGATCGTTGTCACTCGATCGTTGTCACTGAATCATTGTCACTCAATCATTGTCACTCGATCGTTGTCACTGGATCGTTGTCACTGGATTGTTGTCACTCGATCGTTGTCACTGGATCGTTGTCACTGGATCGTTGTCACTGGATCGTTGTCACTGGATCGTTGTCACTGGATCGTTGTCACTGTATCGTTGTCACTGGATCGTTGTCACTGGATGGTTGTCACTCGATCATTGTCACTCAATCATTGTCACTGGATGGTTGTCACTGGAGCTTTTGCACTGGATGGTTGTCACTGGATGGTTGTCACTGGATCGTTTTCACTGGATCGTTGTCACTGGATCGTTGTCACTGGATCGTTGTCACTGGATCGTTGTCACTGGATCGTTGTCACTCGATCATTGTCACTCGATCGTTGTCACTCGATCGTTGTCACTGGATCGTTGTCACTGGATCGTTGTCACTCGATCATTGTCACTCGATCGTTGTCACTGGATCGTTGTCACTGGATCGTTGTCACTGAATCGTTGTCACTGGATCGTTGTCACTGGATCGTTGTCACTGAATCGTTGTCACTGGATCGTTGTCACTGAATCGTTGTCACTGAATCGTTGTCACTGGATCGTTGTCACTGGATCGTTGTCACTCGATCATTGTCACTCGATCGTTTTCACTGGATCGTTGTCACTGTATCGTTGTCACTGAATCGTTTTCACTGGATCGTTGTCACTGAATCGTTGTCACTGGATCGTTGTCACTGGATCGTTGTCACTGAATCGTTGTCACTGGATCGTTGTCACTGGATCGTTGTCACTGAATCGTTGTCACTGGATCGTTGTCACTGGATCGTTGTCACTGGATCGTTGTCACTGTATCGTTGTCACTGGATCGTTGTCACTGGATCGTTGTCACTATATCGTTGTCACTGGATTGTTGTCACTGGATCGTTGTCACTGGATCGTTGTCACTGGATCTTTTGCACTGGATGGTTGTCACTGGATGGTTGTCACTGGATCGTTTTCACTGGATCGTTGTCACTGGATCGTTGTCACTGGATCGTTGTCACTGGATCGTTGTCACTGGATCGTTGTCACTCGATCATTGTCACTCGATCGTTTTCACTCGATCGTTGTCACTGGATCGTTGTCACTGGATCGTTGTCACTCGATCATTGTCACTCGATCGTTGTCACTGGATCGTTGTCACTCGATCATTGTCACTCGATCGTTGTCACTGGATCGTTGTTATTGGATCGTTGTCACTGGATCGTTGTCACTGGATCGTTGTCACTGGGTCGTTGTCACTGGATCGTTGTCACTGGATCGTTGTCACTGGATCGTTGTCACTGGATCGTTGTCACTGGATCGTTGTCTTTGGATCGTTGTCACTGGATCGTTGTCACTCGATCATTGTCACTCGATCGTTGTCACTCGATCGTTGTCACTGGATCGTTGTCACTGGATCGTTGTCACTGGATCGTTGTCACTGTATCGTTGTCACTGGATCGTTGTCACTGGATCGTTGTCACTGTATCGTTGTCACTGGATCGTTGTCACTGGATGGTTGTCACTCGATCATTGTCACTCAATCATTGTCACTGGATGGTTGTCACTGGATCGTTTTCACTGGATCGTTGTCACTGGATCGTTGTCACTGGATCGTTGTCACTCGATCATTGTCACTCGATCGTTGTCACTCGATCATTGTCACTCGATCGTTGTCACTGGATCGTTGTCACTCGATCATTGTCACTCGATCGTTGTCACTGGATCGTTGTCTTTGGATCGTTGTCACTGGATCGTTGTCATTGGATCGTTGTCACTGGATCGTTGTCACTGGATCGTTGTCACTGGATCGTTGTCACTGGATCGTTGTCACTGGATCGTTGTCACTGGATCGTTGTTACTCGATCGTTGTCACTGGATCGTTGTCTTTGGATCATTGTCACTCGATCGTTGTCACTGGATCGTTGTCACTGGATCGTTGTCACTGGATAGTTGTCACTGGATCGTTGTCACTGGATCGTTGTCACTGGATCGTTGTCACTGGATCGTTGTCACTGGATCGTTGTCACTGGATCGTTGTCACTGGATCGCTGTCACTGGATCGTTGTCACTGGATCGTTGTCACTGAATCGTTGTCACTGGATCGTTGTCACTGGATCGTTGTCACTGAATCGTTGTCACTGGATCGTTGTCACTGAATCGTTGTCACTGGATCGTTGTCACTGGATCGTTGTCACTGGATGGTTGTCACTGGATCGTTGTCACTGGATCGTTGTCACTGGATTGTTGTCACTGGATCGTTGTCACTGGATCGTTGTCATTGGAGCTTTTGCACTGGATGGTTGTCACTGGATGGTTGTCACTGGATCGTTTTCACTGGATCGTTGTCACTGGATCGTTGTCACTGGATCGTTGTCACTGGATCGTTGTCACTGGATCGTTGTCACTCGATCATTGTCACTCGATCGTTGTCACTCGATCGTTGTCACTGGATCGTTGTCACTCGATCATTGTCACTCGATCGTTGTCACTGGATCGTTGTCACTGGATCGTTGTCACTGAATCGTTGTCACTGGATCGTTGTCACTGGATCGTTGTCACTGAATCGTTGTCACTGGATCGTTGTCACTGGATCGTTGTCACTGAATCGTTATCACCGGATCGTTGTCACTGGATCGTTGTCACTGGATCGTTGTCACTGGATCGTTGTCACTGGATGGTTGTCACTGGATCGTTGTCACTGGATCGTTGTCACTGGATGTTGTCACTGGATCGTTGTCACTGGATCGTTGTCATTGGATCGTTGTCACTGGATCGTTGTCACTGGATCGTTGTCACTGGATCGTTGTCACTGGATCGTTGTCACTGGATCGTTGTCACTGGATCGTTGTCACTGGATCGTTGTCACTGGATCGTTGTCACTGGATCGTTGTCACTGTATCGTTGTCGCTGGATCGTTGTCACTGGATGGCTGTCACTCGATCATTGTCACTCAATCATTGTCACTGGATGGTTGTCACTGGATCGTTTTCACTGGATCGTTGTCACTGGATCGTTGTCACTGGATCGTTGTCACTCGATCATTGTCACTCGATCGTTGTCACTCGATCGTTGTCACTGGATCGTTATCACTGGATCGTTGTCACTCGATCATTTTCACTCGATCGTTGTCACTGGATCGTTGTCTTTGGATCGTTGTCACTGGATCGTTGTCATTGGATCGTTGTCACTGGATCGTTGTCACTGGATCGTTGTCACTGGGTCGTTGTCACTGGATCGTTGTCACTGGATCGTTGTCACTGGATCGTTGTCACTGGATCGTTGTCACTGAATCCATGTCACTGGATCGTTGTCACTGGATCGTTGTCACTGGATCGTTGTCACTGGATCGTTGTCACTGGATCGTTGTCAGTGGATCGTTGTCACTGGATCGTTGTCACTGGATCGTTGTCAGTGGATCGTTGTCACTGGATCGTTGTCACTCAATCGTTGTCACTGGATCGTTGTCACTGGATCGTTGTCACTGGATCGTTGTCAGTGGATCGTTGTCACTGGATCGTTTTCACTGGACCGTTCTCACTGGATCGTTGTCACTGGAGGGTTGTCACTGGATGGTTGTCACTGGATGGTTGTCACTGGATCGTTGTCACTGGATGGTTGTCACTGGATGGTTGTCACTGGATCGTTATCACTGGTTCGTTGTCACTGGATCGTTGTCACTGGATCGTTGTCACTGGATCGTTGTCACTGGATCGTTGTCACTGAATCGTTGTCACTGGATTGTTGTCACTGGATCGTTGTCACTGGATCGTTGTCACTGAATCGTTGTCACTGGATTGTTGTCACTCGATCGTTGTCACTGGATCGTTGTCACTGGATCGTTGTCACTCGATCATTGTCACTCGATCGTTGTCACTGGATCGTTGTCACTGGATCGTTGTCACTGAATCGTTGTCACTGGATCGTTGTCACTGGATCGTTGTCACTGAATCGTTGTCACTGGATCGTTGTCACTGGATCGTTGTCACTGAATCGTTGTCACTGGATCGTTGTCACTGGATCGTTGTCACTGGATCGTTGTCACTGGATCGTTGTCACTGGATCGTTGTCACTGGATGGTTGTCACTGGATCGTTGTCACTGGATCGTTGTCACTGGATTGTTGTCACTGGATTGTTGTCACTGGATCGTTGTCATTGGATCGTTGTCACTGGATCGTTGTCACTGGATCGTTGTCACTGGATCGTTGTCACTGTATCGTTGTCACTGGATCATTGTCACTGGATCTTTGTCACTGGATCGTTGTCACTCGATCGTTGTCACTGAATCATTGTCACTCAATCATTGTCACTCGATCGTTGTCACTGGATCGTTGTCACTGGATCGTTGTCACTCGATCGTTGTCACTGGATCGTTGTCACTGGATCGTTGTCACTGGATCGTTGTCACTGGATCGTTGTCACTGGATCGTTGTCACTGTATCGTTGTCACTGGATCGTTGTCACTGGATGGTTGTCACTCGATCGTTGTCACTGAATCATTGTCACTCAATCATTGTCACTCGATCGTTGTCACTGGATCGTTGTCACTGGATCGTTGTCACTCGATCGTTGTCACTGGATCGTTGTCACTGGATCGTTGTCACTGGATCGTTGTCACTGGATCGTTGTCACTGGATGGTTATCACTGGATCGTTGTCACTGGATCGTTGTCACTGGATTGTTGTCACTGGATCGTTGTCACTCGATCGTTGTCACTGGATCGTTGTCACTGGATCGTTGTCACTGGATCGTTGTCACTGGATTGTTGTCACTGGATGGTTGTCACTCGATCGTTGTCACTGAATCATTGTCACTCAATCATTGTCACTCGATCGTTGTCACTGGATCGTTGTCACTGGATCGTTGTCACTCGATCGTTGTCACTGGATCGTTGTCACTGGATCGTTGTCACTGGATCGTTGTCACTGGATCGTTGTCACTCGATCGTTGTCACTGGATCGTTGTCACTGGATCGTTGTCACTGGATCGTTGTCACTGGATCGTTGTCACTGGATGGTTATCACTGGATCGTTGTCACTGGATCGTTGTCACTGGATTGTTGTCACTGGATCGTTGTCACTCGATCGTTGTCACTGGATCGTTGTCACTGGATCGTTGTCACTGGATCGTTGTCACTGGATCGTTGTCACTGGATTGTTGTCACTCGATCGTTGTCACTGGATCGTTGTCACTGGATCGTTGTCACTGGATCGTTGTCACTGGATCGTTGTCACTGGATCATTGTCACTGGATCTTTGTCACTGGATCGTTGTCACTCGATCGTTGTCACTGAATCATTGTCACTCAATCATTGTCACTCGATCGTTGTCACTGGATCGTTGTCACTGAATCATTGTCACTCAATCATTGTCACTCGATCGTTGTCACTGGATCGTTGTCACTGGATTGTTGTCACTCGATCGTTGTCACTGGATCGTTGTCACTGGATCGTTGTCACTGGATCGTTGTCACTGGATCGTTGTCACTGGATCGTTGTCACTGTATCGTTGTCACTGGATCGTTGTCACTGGATGGTTGTCACTCGATCATTGTCACTCAATCATTGTCACTGGATGGTTGTCACTGGATCGTTTTCACTGGATCGTTGTCACTGGATCGTTGTCACTGGATCGTTGTCACTCGATCATTGTCACTCGATCGTTGTCACTCGATCGTTGTCACTGGATCGTTGTCACTGGATCGTTGTCACTCGATCATTTTCACTCGATCGTTGTCACTGGATCGTTGTCTTTGGATCGTTGTCACTGGATCGTTGTCATTGGATCGTTGTCACTGGATCGTTGTCACTGGATCGTTGTCACTGGGTCGTTGTCACTGGATCGTTGTCACTGGATCGTTGTCACTGGATCGTTGTCATTGGATCGTTGTCACTGGATCGTTGTCTTTGGATCGTTGTCACTGGATCGTTGTCATTGGATCGTTGTCACTCGATCGTTGTCACTGGGTCGTTGTCACTCGATCATTGTCACTCGATCGTTGTCACTGGATCGTTGTCATTGGATCGTTGTCACTGGATCGTTGTCACTGGATCGTTGTCACTGGGTCGTTGTCACTGGATCGTTGTCACTGGATCGTTGTCACTGGATCGTTGTCACTGGATCGTTGTCACTGGATCGTTGTCTTTGGATCGTTGTCACTGGATCGTTGTCATTGGATCGTTGTCACTGGATCGTTGTCACTGGATCGTTGTCACTGGATCGTTGTCACTGGATCGTTGTCACTGGATCGTTGTCACTGGATCGTTGTCACTGGATCGTTGTCACTGTATCGTTGTCACTGGATCGTTGTCACTGGATCGTTGTCACTGTATCGTTGTCACTGGATCGTTGTCACTGGATGGTTGTCACTCGATCATTGTCACTCAATCATTGTCACTGGATGGTTGTCACTGGATCGTTTTCACTGGGTCGTTGTCACTGGATCGTTGTCACTGGATCGTTGTCACTCGATCATTGTCACTCGATCGTTGTCACTCGATCATTGTCACTCGATCGTTGTCACTGGATCGTTGTCACTCGATCATTGTCACTCGATCGTTGTCACTGGATCGTTGTCTTTGGATCGTTGTCACTGGATCGTTGTCATTGGATCGTTGTCACTGGATCGTTGTCACTGGATCGTTGTCACTGGATCGTTGTCACTGGATCGTTGTCACTGGATCGTTGTCACTGGATCGTTGTTACTCGATCGTTGTCACTGGATCGTTGTCTTTGGATCATTGTCACTCGATCGTTGTCACTGGATCGTTGTCACTGGATCGTTGTCACTGGATAGTTGTCACTGGATCGTTGTCACTGGATCGTTGTCACTGGATCGTTGTCACTGGATCGTTGTCACTGGATCGTTGTCACTGGATCGTTGTCACTGGATCGCTGTCACTGGATCGTTGTCACTGGATCGTTGTCACTGAATCGTTGTCACTGGATCGTTGTCACTGGATCGTTGTCACTGAATCGTTGTCACTGGATCGTTGTCACTGGATCGTTGTCACTGGATCGTTGTCACTGGATCGTTGTCACTGGATGGTTGTCACTGGATCGTTGTCACTGGATCGTTGTCACTGGATTGTTGTCACTGGATCGTTGTCACTGGATCGTTGTCACTGGAGCTTTTGCACTGGATGGTTGTCACTGGATGGTTGTCACTGGATCGTTTTCACTGGATCGTTGTCACTGGATCGTTGTCACTGGATCGTTGTCACTGGATCGTTGTCACTGGTTCGTTGTCACTCGATCATTGTCATTCGATCGTTGTTACTCGATCGTTGTCACTGGATCGTTGTCACTCGATCATTGTCACTCGATCGTTGTCACTGGATCGTTGTCACTGGATCGTTGTCACTGAATCGTTGTCACTGGATCGTTGTCACTGGATCGTTGTCACTGAATCGTTGTCACTGGATCGTTGTCACTGGATCGTTGTCACTGAATCGTTGTCACTGGATCGTTGTCACTGGATCGTTGTCACTGGATCGTTCTCACTGGATCGTTGTCACTGGATGGTTGTCACTGGATCGTTGTCACTGGATCGTTGTCACTGGATTGTTGTCACTGGATCGTTGTCACTGGATCGTTGTCACTGGATCGTTGTCACTGGATCGTTGTCACTGGATCGTTGTCACTGGATCGTTGTCACTGGATCGTTGTAACTGGATCGTTGTCACTGGATCGTTGTCACTGGATCGTTGTCACTGGATCGTTGTCACTGGATCGTTGTCACTGTATCGTTGTCGCTGGATCGTTGTCACTGGATGGCTGTCACTCGATCATTGTCACTCAATCATTGTCACTGGATGGTTGTCACTGGATCGTTTTCACTGGATCGTTGTCACTGGATCGTTGTCACTGGATCGTTGTCACTCGATCATTGTCACTCGATCGTTGTCACTCGATCGTTGTCACTGGATCGTTGTCACTGGATCGTTGTCACTCGATCATTTTCACTCGATCGTTGTCACTGGATCGTTGTCTTTGGATCGTTGTGACTGGATCGTTGTCATTGGATCGTTGTCACTGTATCGTTGTCACTGGATCGTTGTCACTGGATCGTTGTCACTGTATCGTTGTGACTGGATCGTTGTCACTGGATCGTTGTCACTGGATCGTTGTCACTGAATCCATGTCACTGGATCGTTGTCACTGGATCGTTTTCACTGGGTCGTTGTCACTGGATCGTTGTCACTGGATCGTTGTCAGTGGATCGTTGTCACTCGATCGTTGTCACTGGATCGTTGTCAGTGGATCGTTGTCACTGGATCGTTGTCACTGGATCGTTGTCACAGGATCGTTGTCACTGGATCGTTGTCACTGGATCGTTGTCAGTGGATCGTTGTCACTGGATCGTTTTCACTGGACCGTTCTCACTGGATCGTTGTCACTGGAGGGTTGTCACTGGATGGTTGTCACTGGATCGTTGTCACTGGATCGTTGTTACTCGATCGTTGTCACTGGATCGTTGTCTTTGGATCATTGTCACTCGATCGTTGTCACTGGATCGTTGTCACTGGATCGTTGTCACTGGATAGTTGTCACTGGATCGTTGTCACTGAATCGTTGTCACTGGATTGTTGTCACTGGATCGTTGTCACTGGATCGTTGTCACTGAATCGTTGTCACTGGATCGCTGTCACTGGATCGTTGTCACTGGATCGTTGTCACTGAATCGTTGTCACTGGATCGTTGTCACTGGATCGTTGTCACTGAATCGTTGTCACTGGATCGTTGTCACTGGATCGTTGTCACTGGATCGTTGTCACTGGATCGTTGTCACTGGATGGTTGTCACTGGATCGTTGTCACTGGATCGTTGTCACTGGATTGTTGTCACTGGATCGTTGTCACTGGATCGTTGTCACTGGAGCTTTTGCACTGGATGGTTGTCACTGGATGGTTGTCACTGGATCGTTTTCACTGGATCGTTGTCACTGGATCGTTGTCACTGGATCGTTGTCACTGGATCGTTGTCACTGGTTCGTTGTCACTCGATCATTGTCATTCGATCGTTGTTACTCGATCGTTGTCACTGGATCGTTGTCACTCGATCATTGTCACTCGATCGTTGTCACTGGATCGTTGTCAGTGGATCGTTGTCACTGGATCGTTGTCACTGGATCGTTGTCACAGGATCGTTGTCACTGGATCGTTGTCACTGGATCGTTGTCAGTGGATCGTTGTCACTGGATCGTTTTCACTGGACCGTTCTCACTGGATCGTTGTCACTGGAGGGTTGTCACTGGATGGTTGTCACTGGATCGTTGTCACTGGATCGTTGTTACTCGATCGTTGTCACTGGAGCTTTTGCACTGGATGGTTGTCACTGGATGGTTGTCACTGGATCGTTTTCACTGGATCGTTGTCACTGGATCGTTGTCACTGGATCGTTGTCACTGGATCGTTGTCACTGGTTCGTTGTCACTCGATCATTGTCATTCGATCGTTGTTACTCGATCGTTGTCACTGGATCGTTGTCACTCGATCATTGTCACTCGATCGTTGTCACTGGATCGTTGTCACTGGATCGTTGTCACTGGAGGGTTGTCACTGGATGGTTGTCACTGGATCGTTGTCACTGGATCGTTGTTACTCGATCGTTGTCACTGGATCGTTGTCTTTGGATCATTGTCACTCGATCGTTGTCACTGGATCGTTGTCACTGGATCGTTGTCACTGGATAGTTGTCACTGGATCGTTGTCACTGAATCGTTGTCACTGGATTGTTGTCACTGGATCGTTGTCACTGGATCGTTGTCACTGAATCGTTGTCACTGGATCGCTGTCACTGGATCGTTGTCACTGGATCGTTGTCACTGAATCGTTGTCACTGGATCGTTGTCACTGGATCGTTGTCACTGAATCGTTGTCACTGGATCGTTGTCACTGGATCGTTTTCACTGGACCGTTCTCACTGGATCGTTGTCACTGGAGGGTTGTCACTGGATGGTTGTCACTGGATCGTTGTCACTGGATCGTTGTTACTCGATCGTTGTCACTGGATCGTTGTCTTTGGATCATTGTCACTCGATCGTTGTCACTGGATCGTTGTCACTGGATCGTTGTCACTGGATAGTTGTCACTGGATCGTTGTCACTGAATCGTTGTCACTGGATTGTTGTCACTGGATCGTTGTCACTGGATCGTTGTCACTGAATCGTTGTCACTGGATCGCTGTCACTGGATCGTTGTCACTGGATCGTTGTCACTGAATCGTTGTCACTGGATCGTTGTCACTGGATCGTTGTCACTGAATCGTTGTCACTGGATCGTTGTCACTGGATCGTTGTCACTGGATCGTTGTCACTGGATCGTTGTCACTGGATGGTTGTCACTGGATCGTTGTCACTGGATCGTTGTCACTGGATTGTTGTCACTGGATCGTTGTCACTGGATCGTTGTCACTGGAGCTTTTGCACTGGATGGTTGTCACTGGATGGTTGTCACTGGATCGTTTTCACTGGATCGTTGTCACTGGATCGTTGTCACTGGATCGTTGTCACTGGATCGTTGTCACTGGTTCGTTGTCACTCGATCATTGTCATTCGATCGTTGTTACTCGATCGTTGTCACTGGATCGTTGTCACTCGATCATTGTCACTCGATCGTTGTCACTGGATCGTTGTCACTGGATCGTTGTCACTGAATCGTTGTCACTGGATCGTTGTCACTGGATCGTTGTCACTGAATCGTTGTCACTGGATCGTTGTCACTGGAACGTTGTCACTGAATCGTTGTCACTGGATCGTTGTCACTGGATCGTTGTCACTGGATCGTTGTCACTGGATCGTTGTCACTGGATGGTTGTCACTGGATCGTTGTCACTGGATCGTTGTCACTGGATTGTTGTCACTGGATCGTTGTCACTGGATCGTTGTCACTGGATCGTTGTCACTGGATCGTTGTCACTGGATCGTTGTCACTGGATCGTTGTCACTGGATCGTTGTCACTGGATCGTTGTCACTGGATCGTTGTCACTGGATCGTTGTCACTGGATCGTTGTCACTGGATCGTTGTCACTGTATCGTTATCGCTGGATCGTTGTCACTGGATGGCTGTCACTCGATCATTGTCACTCAATCATTGTCACTGGATGGTTGTCACTGGATCGTTTTCACTGGATCGTTGTCACTGGATCGTTGTCACTGGATCGTTGTCACTCGATCATTGTCACTCGATCGTTGTCACTCGATCGTTGTCACTGGATCGTTGTCACTGGATCGTTGTCACTCGATCATTTTCACTCGATCGTTGTCACTGGATCGTTGTCTTTGGATCGTTGTGACTGGATCGTTGTCATTGGATCGTTGTCACTGGATCGTTGTCACTGGATCGTTGTCACTGGGTCGTTGTCACTGGATCGTTGTGACTGGATCGTTGTCACTGGATCGTTGTCACTGGATCGTTGTCACTGAATCCATGTCACTGGATCGTTGTCACTGGATCGTTGTCACTGGATCGTTGTCACTGGATCGTTGTCACTGGATCGTTGTCAGTGGATCGTTGTCACTGGATCGTTGTCACTGGATCGTTGTCAGTGGATCGTTGTCACTGGATCGTTGTCACTGGATCGTTGTCACAGGATCGTTGTCACTGGATCGTTGTCACTGGATCGTTGTCAGTGGATCGTTGTCACTGGATCGTTTTCACTGGACCGTTCTCACTGGATCGTTGTCACTGGAGGGTTGTCACTGGATGGTTGTCACTGGATCGTTGTCACTGGATGGTTGTCACTGGATGGTTGTCACTGGATGGTTGTCACTGGATCGTTATCACTGGTTCGTTGTCACTGGATCGTTGTCACTGGATCGTTGTCACTGGATCGTTGTCACTGGATCGTTGTCACTGAATCGTTGTCACTGGATTGTTGTCACTGGATCGTTGTCACTGGATCGTTGTCACTGAATCGTTGTCACTGGATTGTTGTCACTCGATCGTTGTCACTGGATCGTTGTCACTGGATCGTTGTCACTCGATCATTGTCACTCGATCGTTGTCACTGGATCGTTGTCACTGGATCGTTGTCACTGAATCGTTGTCACTGGATCGTTGTCACTGGATCGTTGTCACTGAATCGTTGTCACTGGATCGTTGTCACTGGATCGTTGTCACTGAATCGTTGTCACTGGATCGTTGTCACTGGATCGTTGTCACTGGATCGTTGTCACTGGATCGTTGTCACTGGATCGTTGTCACTGGATGGTTGTCACTGGATCGTTGTCACTGGATCGTTGTCACTGGATTGTTGTCACTGGATTGTTGTCACTGGATCGTTGTCATTGGATCGTTGTCACTGGATCGTTGTCACTGGATCGTTGTCACTGGATCGTTGTCACTGGATCGTTGTCACTGTATCGTTGTCACTGGATCATTGTCACTGGATCTTTGTCACTGGATCGTTGTCACTCGATCGTTGTCACTGAATCATTGTCACTCAATCATTGTCACTCGATCGTTGTCACTGGATCGTTGTCACTGGATCGTTGTCACTCGATCGTTGTCACTGGATCGTTGTCACTGGATCGTTGTCACTGGATCGTTGTCACTGGATCGTTGTCACTGGATCGTTGTCACTGTATCGTTGTCACTGGATCGTTGTCACTGGATGGTTGTCACTCGATCGTTGTCACTGAATCATTGTCACTCAATCATTGTCACTCGATCGTTGTCACTGGATCGTTGTCACTGGATCGTTGTCACTCGATCGTTGTCACTGGATCGTTGTCACTGAATCGTTGTCACTGGATCGTTGTCACTGGATCGTTGTCACTGGATGGTTGTCACTGGATCGTTGTCACTGGATCGTTGTCACTGGATTGTTGTCACTGGATCGTTGTCACTCGATCGTTGTCACTGGATCGTTGTCACTGGATCGTTGTCACTGGATCGTTGTCACTGGATCGTTGTCACTGGATCGTTGTCACTGTATCGTTGTCACTGGATCGTTGTCACTGGATGGTTGTCACTCGATCATTGTCACTCAATCATTGTCACTGGATTGTTGTCACTGGATCGTTGTCACTGGATCGTTGTCACTGAATCGTTGTCACTGGATCGTTGTCACTGGATCGTTGTCACTGAATCGTTGTCACTGGATCGTTGTCACTGGATCGTTGTCACTGGATCGTTGTCACTGGATCGTTGTCACTGGATCGTTGTCACTGGATCGTTGTCACTGGATGGTTGTCACTGGATCGTTGTCACTGGATCGTTGTCACTGGATTGTTGTCACTGGATTGTTGTCACTGGATCGTTGTCATTGGATCGTTGTCACTGGATCGTTGTCACTGGATCGTTGTCACTGGATCGTTGTCACTGGATCGTTGTCACTGGGTCGTTGTCACTGGATCGTTGTCACTGGATCGTTGTCACTGGATCGTTGTCACTGTATCGTTGTCACTGGATCATTGTCACTAGATCTTTGTCACTGGATCGTTGTCACTCGATCGTTGTCACTGAATCATTGTCACTCAATCATTGTCACTCGATCGTTGTCACTGGATCGTTGTCACTGGATTGTTGTCACTCGATCGTTGTCACTGGATCGTTGTCACTGGATCGTTGTCACTGGATCGTTGTCACTGGATCGTTGTCACTGGATCGTTGTCACTGTATCGTTGTCACTGGATCGTTGTCACTGGATGGTTGTCACTCGATCATTGTCACTCAATCATTGTCACTGGATGGTTGTCACTGGATCGTTTTCACTGGATCGTTGTCACTGGATCGTTGTCACTGGATCGTTGTCACTCGATCATTGTCACTCGATCGTTGTCACTCGATCGTTGTCACTGGATCGTTGTCACTGGATCGTTGTCACTCGATCATTTTCACTCGATCGTTGTCACTGGATCGTTGTCTTTGGATCGTTGTCACTGGATCGTTGTCATTGGATCGTTGTCACTTGATCGTTGTCACTGGATCGTTGTCACTGGGTCGTTGTCACTAGATCGTTGTCACTGGATCGTTGTCACTGGATCGTTGTCACTGGATCGTTGTCACTGGATCGTTTTCACTTGACCGTTGTCACTGGATCGTTGTCACTGAATCGTTGTCACATGATCGTTGTCACTGGATCGTTGTCACTGAATCGTTGTCACTGGATCGTTGTCACTGGATCGTTGTAACTGGATCGTTGTCACTGGATCGTTGTCACTGGATGGTTGTCACTGGATGGTTGTCACTGGATGGTTGTCACTGGATCGTTATCACTGGTTCGTTGTCACTGGATCGTTGTCACTGGATCGTTGTCACTGGATCGTTGTCACTGGATCGTTGTCACTGAATCGTTGTCACTGGATTGTTGTCACTGGATCGTTGTCACTGGATCGTTGTCACTGAATCGTTGTCACTGGATTGTTGTCACTCGATCGTTGTCACTGGATAGTTGTCACTGGATCGTTGTCACTCGATCATTGTCACTGGATTGTTGTCACTGGATCGTTGTCACTGGATCGTTGTCACTGAATCGTTGTCACTGGATTGTTGTCACTCGATCGTTGTCACTGGATCGTTGTCACTGGATCGTTGTCACTCGATCATTGTCACTCGATCGTTGTCACTGGATCGTTGTCACTGGATCGTTGTCACTGAATCGTTGTCACTGGATCGTTGTCACTGGATCGTTGTCACTGAATCGTTGTCACTGGATCGTTGTCACTGGATCGTTGTCACTGAATCGTTGTCACTGGATCGTTGTCACTGGATCGTTGTCACTGGATGGTTGTCACTGGATCGTTGTCACTGGATCGTTGTCACTGGATTGTTGTCACTGGAATGTTGTCACTGGATCGTTGTCATTGGATCGTTGTCACTGGATCGTTGTCACTGGATCGTTGTCACTGGATCGTTGTCACTGGATCGTTGTCACTGTATCGTTGTCACTGGATCATTGTCACTGGATCTTTGTCACTGGATCGTTGTCACTCGATCGTTGTCACTGAATCATTGTCACTCAATCATTGTCACTCGATCGTTGTCACTGGATCGTTGTCACTGGATCGTTGTCACTCGATCGTTGTCACTGGATCGTTGTCACTGGATCGTTGTCACTGGATCGTTGTCACTGGATCGTTGTCACTGGATCGTTGTCACTGTATCGTTGTCACTGGATCGTTGTCACTGGATGGTTGTCACTCGATCGTTGTCACTGAATCATTGTCACTCAATCATTGTCACTCGATCGTTGTCACTGGATCGTTGTCACTGGATCGTTGTCACTCGATCGTTGTCACTGGATCGTTGTCACTGGATCGTTGTCACTGGATCGTTGTCACTGGATCGTTGTCACTGGATGGTTGTCACTGGATCGTTGTCACTGGATCGTTGTCACTGGATTGTTGTCACTGGATCGTTGTCACTCGATCGTTGTCACTTGATCGTTGTCACTGGATCGTTGTCACTGGATCGTTGTCACTGGATCGTTGTCACTGGATCGTTGTCACTGGATCGTTGTTGTCGGATCCGCCACGATGATCCGACTAATGGAATGCTGTACCCAAGGCAGATGCTGTTCCGGCCGATGTTTGGGTTGTTCGCACGGAGTGGTCGGCCGGACGCATCTGCTTGGGGGCAGCTGGGGCAATTGGGTAGTAAGGTTATCAGCCAGTAAAGGCCGATGGATCCGACAGGCCACACGCACACACGTATGTACTTCATTTACATAATTCGATTTGTGAGTTATATAATTTGTCTTCGTTGTAATATTTGTTATAGTTGATCAAATTGCTCTTGTCTTAGTTAAGCGTAACAATTGTTATAGTATAATCAATATTCCTTGTTATAGTATAATCATTTCCTTGTTATAGATTAGTTTGAGAACATAATTGTTTTAATTTAATTCATTTAATCATTTTCATTCTGCTGCAGTTCTGACTAAGTTACTTAATAGATTTAGTTATCATTATGATTTAAAATAATGTACTTGTTCATCATAATATCTTTTCAAGTTTGTTGTTTTAAAGTTGTATTTTTTCGGTTTAATATGTAAGGGTTTTAACCCATATAACTTGAGGTATCGTAATTATCTGCAATAATAAATTCTTTTAATAATCATAATCAATCGAAGTCGGAAAACTAACTTTATGGCATCCGCTTTTGTCTAACTCGTGACTTCGGACTAACTCGGAATTCTTCTTCATTTTTAGCCTTGTACTTTTACCATTTTCGGACGAACGTACCCTGGTTATTGTGCATTTATACGGTATTCTTATTGTGCAATTATTCGATAGTCGCGCCGAGTGTCCGAGTTTTTCGCAAACAAGAAAAGACGAACGTTGAAGGTGAGTTAAAACCTGGAGTAATTTGATCTTGAATTTATCAATTCTCACTCGTCAATATTTTAATTTTTCGTGGGTAATCGACTTCGTAATTGACCTTGTACGCAGATATCGTTTATAAAAATTTTTTTCTTCAATTGCCTGAACAGAATTGTTATTGATGAATAACTAATCTGTTAATAGTAGTTATATAAATTGTATCTTTATAACACATGGGATTATCACGTCACTTCAGTAGATGAATAAGGATTCTCCAAAGATGCAATCCGGTCATTTACAGCGTAAAATCGGGCCTATGAAGGCAAATCTAGCAGACCAGTTGAGACAGACAATAATACCATCACAGTTATTCAATGACGGTGATGATATTCAAACGAAAGTTGATTCTTTAACAACTCACCGTCTGACATTGGTTAATCAACTGGCCAAATTACAAAAATTGGTCGCCAACTTCAAGGCGACTGATACAGACTGGTCACAAATTCTTTTGTCGCCTCTGCCACCGAATGAACTGGCAGATGAACAAAAGAAATATGATGAGCAGGCAGTGAATGGGTACTTGCCTCTTATCGCACAAGCAGAGTCTGCTTGCATAAATATTGAAACGAAACTGATGGAGATCAGTTTACTCATGACTCAATTGCAACCAGTTAGCCAGGTGTCGAGTACCATTTCTCAAATGATGAGTCAATCAACAGGTTCAGTGTACACTCAATCGATGGCGGGTTCAATAATGAATCCTTCCATGCAGTCACCAATTCATCACACATCGGTGTTTCATCCGTTGGCGCCGATGATGCAGTCACCACCGAGTCAAATGGCTAGTTCAGGGGGTGTTACGTTTCAGTTAAAAGGGCCACGAGCTGACATTCCAGAGTTTTCGGGTGACTATAAACAGTGGCTGGAATTCAGAGACACGTACGAAACCTTTGTTCACAGGAATCCTGAGTTCACAGATCTGCAAAAGTTCTTGCTGCTGAAAAATAAGCTGAAAGGACAAGCAGCTGAAATTCTCGCGGGCGTTCAGGTGTGCGCGGTGAATTATCAATCGGTGTGGTCGAAACTATGGAAACAGTATAACAAACCTGATCGTTTAATTTCATCACTGCATGATGATCTTGAGGCGATCGCGATGCCGAACAACAAACCGTCAGCTGTTCGCTCCACTGTCAACAGGATTGAGGGTAACATGAGACAGTTGGAGATGTTGGGACATCCAATGGATAAGGAATTTGGAGTACGTCTAATTTTCAAAAAGATTCCGCAGAGATACGCGAGTGATGTACAGTTGATGAATCCTTCGTCAGTTTGGACGGTGGAATCCCTTGTCGATAAGATTCACACCGTGTGTGACAATCATGAACGTTTAAATGACATGTATCATGGATCAGATAGATCTGATAAACACACGAAAAATAAAAACAATAATCAGGCTTCTGGTAATCAGGGTTATTCAAACGTGTTTGCTACAACAACACCAACAAAACGAAACAGTCAAAATCAACAAGCTCCGAAGTTCGCAAATCGAGGTACGCAGAATCGTCAACCGTATCGTGGTCAACAACCAAACCTACAACGCAGTCATCAACCAAACCTGCAACAGTATAATCATCAAGCGGCGAATCGTTATAATAATCAGTCGATTAATAAAAAGAACAATCGCAAATGCATTTTCTGCATGGGTGATCACTTCAGTGATCAATGCCAATCCGTGGCTGATGTGGCAGCACGAAAACGGATTGTGATCGATAAGAAACTATGTTTCAAGTGTTTCGGCTCACAACACTCAGTGAAAGAGTGTCGTTCAATGAAGGTGTGTTTTTTCTGCAAACAACCTTCTCATCATACTGCATTGTGTTTTCAGTCGAAAAACAATAGCTCATCGACATCTACTCGTACACACGTTAAGACAACAATCGACAATAATGACTCAGATGATGAGGTTACGTTTGGAGCGACGAACACTCAAAACAACACTACGAATACGAAGACAGTGGTGAGCACGAGTCTCGAAGACAAAACATGGGCACTCATGAATGTGTGCCTGGAGGTTTCTAGCGAAGAAAATCCGGAGAAAACCGAGAAGGTTTGGTGTTTCATTGATCCGGGTAGTCAGCGTTCCTTCCTATCGGACGTCATTGCGCAACGTTTGCAGATTTCCCAGAAAGGCAGAAAACATCAGATGATGAAGGTGAATGCATTCGGCTCTCAGCAACCGTTGTCCATCAAGTGCAGCAACGTGTCTTTCTTGATCAAACAAACGGATGGACAGTTCTTCCCGGTATCAGCAAAGTTGGTTCGACAGTATACAATTAATCACAAGCACATACGTCCGAAACTGTCACCGAGCGATAAAAAGAAAATAAAGGAATTGGAACCAAATTTTGAGTTCGAGGACTTCAAAACATCTACAGTGAAACCGGATATTCTCTTGGGAATGGATGTTTATTCGCAGATTACGGTCGGTCCGATCGTCCCATTGCCTTCTGGTTTGTCGTTTCAGAACACGGAATTTGGTCCGATTGTTTTCGGACGCACAGTTGTTGATGTTCAGGATCGGCTTATCAGTTCATCAATAATCACCATGAATGTCAGCGAGGACCAGCCGAGCATTTTGGTTTCTCAGAATGATGATGAAGATGTGAATTGGGATAATTTACATCAACTATTCGGTAATGACCTTGAAGAAGAAAAAACAACATCGGACGAAGATGAGACAGCGCGCATGATCTTCAACAACCAAAAGCGCATCAATCAAGAAGGGCGTGTGGAAGCTGGACTTCCGCTGAAAGTTGAGATGGAGGAGGTTCCGGAAAACTTCGAAGTAGCAATGGCTCGCTGGCATAAAACCGTACAGGCGATGGTTCGTGATCCTGGATTGGCAGCCGAAGTCGATAAGGTGATCAAGGGTTGGGAAGCTGCCGGTGTCATTGAAGATCGACCGTCCAAAACAGAGGATAAAACGCATTATCTTCCCATGACAATAGTGCGCAAAGAAAGCACAACGACTAAGACTCGTGTGTGTTTAGATGCGTCGGCACGTCAGGGCGGTGGCATGAGTCTGAATGAGTGTTTGATGCGTGGACCAGTAAAACCACGTGATCTTGCTGGTCTTTTGATGGCGTTTCGACAGAAGAAGATCGGGCTCATATCCGACTTGGAAAAGGCTTTCCTTCAGGTGGCACTTGATCCTTCGTATAGAAATCTGTGCACATTTTTCTGGTTTCAGGATCCATCGAAACCGTCCGCTGATCCATCGAATTTAAGGATTTTCAGACTGACGAGGATTCCGTTCGGTTTGAAGAGTTCACCGTGGATTCTACAGGGTGCGGTGGAGTTCATCTTGGATCTGGAAGATCATCCGTTCGCCAAGATTCTGCGTAGTCACGCCTACGTTGATAATTTCGTGATTTCCATGGATTCAGTGGAAGAAGCTGAAAGTCTGGTGAAATACAGCAAATCGATATTTGCTGAGCATAAGTTCAATTTACGGCAGTTTGCGTCGAACTCCAAGGAAGTGATGGAAAACATTCCGTTGGAGGATCAATCAGGAGCTGCTAAGGAGAAGGTTTTGGGAATGATTTGGGATCCGTCGGCAGATACCCTGTCTATCAGTCAACCAAAATGTTTGGTGAATACCACGGAGCCGGAACCAGCAACGAAGAAGAAGGTACTTCGTACAATGATGTCGTTGTTCGATCCGCTGGGAATGGCATTGCCTGTTATAAACGATATCAAGGTGTTTTTCCAAGAGCTGGTACACGAGAAATACATCTGGGATCAAGTACTGGGGGACGAAGAACAAGGAAAATGGAATTCGCTGTTGGTTCAACTGCAACAGATCGACCAAGTGAAAATGCCGAGATACACTGATTTGGGAGAACCAGTGAAGTACTCATTGCACTGCTTCTGTGATGCGTCAAAGACTTCGTATGCGGCAGTGGTGTATTTGCGTGCCACACAGTCAGATGGCACGGCAAAGTGCAAGTTTATGTGCGCAAAACATCGATTGGCGTCAATAAACAAACCGACTTCTATTCCCAGGTTGGAATTGGAAGCTATCAAGCTCGGAACGGAGTTGTTGAGGTATGTTCAGGGTGAATTGGAAGTGCAGACGGATGATGCTGACAACATCATTTATTCAGACTCTCAAGTCGCTTTGGCCTGGGTTCGTAGTGACAAACGTCTGCCCACCTATGTCAACAACCGAGTCAACATTATTCGTCAGTCACCTTGTAAATTTCGTTTCATCGACGGTGCACTCAATCCGGCAGATCATGCGACCAGACGACTAAAGATCGAAGAGTTACAAGATGTACGCCACGCATGGTGGGTGGGTCCCGAGTTTTTGTCTACATGCACGGAAAACTGGCCGAAGTCAGAAATTGAAGAGATCGATCAAGAAGTTCTGCATGATCTCGCCAAACAAACCATCAAAGTCAAGAACGAAGAACTACTGACATTTCAGGCGTCTGAAGAACAGAAATCCGGGGTCATGGACTACTCGAGGTACTCGTCGTGGACTCGAGCACGTAGAGTCATGGTGAACGTCAAACGGTTTATCAAGAATCTTCGATCAACGGTACGAGGAGAAGAACAAAATAAGATCGATAAAAGTACGGTACCGTCGGTGGAAGAAATGGTGGACGCTGAGCGTTGCATGGATTTGGATGCTCAGGCTCAGACACTACAGAACATCATTCACTGTGTTCAAAATGAGAAGAAACATCAGTTGATCAAGGATCTGGCCTTGTACATGGATGACAGATGTTTGATCAGATGTCGGGGTCGTTTGTGCAACGCTGAAATGACTCAAGATTCCCGCTCTCCCATACTACTCGACAAGAATCATTCGTATACGACACTGGTGATCCAACACCAACACGCAGTTTTGAATCACGCTGGTGTTAAACACACGCTGACAGCCATTCGAAACCGTTGGTGGATTCTGCAAGGTCAAGCTCAAGTGAAGAAGGTGATTTACGGTTGTTCAGCTTGCAGACGTCAGTACGCCAAACCATATCGACTGCCAAAAATGGCTGCTTATCCAAAAGCTCGAGTGACGAAGGCAGCACCATTTTACCACATGGGAGTGGATTATTTTGGGCCGATAACGGTGAAAGAAGAAGGCACGCGGAAAAAGGTTTGGGGCATTCTGTACACATGCCTGACAACCCGAAACGTTTATCTGGATGTCGCGGAAGACATGACGGCCGAAACCTTTCTATCATCGATCAGGAAGATGATCTCAATCTATGGTCAGCCACAACAGATCTTTTCAGATAATGGTTCTCAATTGGTCGCAGTTTCGAAGGTGTTGAACAAAATTCGACCTTCGGGAAACGCGGAGTCCGAAATCATGAGATACTGCTCCGACAATAAAATCAAATGGTCATTCATCACACCGTTGGCACCATGGACAGGTGGTCACTATGAAAGACTAGTAGGCGTAACGAAGAACAGTCTGAAATCGGCTATTGGTAAACGGGTTTTGAACACAGAAGCTTTACGGGTGCTGTTATTTGAAACAGCTGCAATAATCAACAGCCGACCGTTGACCAATGTATACTCGGACATCGAGTCAATCGAACCACTACGTCCGTGTGACTTTTTTGTTCCCCGTCGGATGATTGGTATGACATCAACATCGGAACAAGAAATTGAAGACGAATCAGAAGACGAAACGTATCGTCAGGGAACAACAACTACGGCGGAGAAATTGTCAAATCTGTGGCAGAGCCAGTTGAAGGTTTTGGATCGTTTTTGGGATTTGTGGAGAACCGAGTATTTGTCAACGTTGAGACAAAGAACGTCAACCGACATCAAACAACAAAAGGCATTGGCACACAGCACCGCTAAGATTGACGACGTGGTTCTGTTGGATGAACCAAACATGCCACGAGGAGCATGGAAAATCGGTCGGATCAAACGTTTGATCTACAGTCGTGATAATGAGGTTCGCTCAGCAGAAGTCAGACTGCCGAATCGGAAAACATTGATTCGACCACTCAACTTGTTATATCCGATCGAGGTGGGTGAAAATCAACAAAGCACCTCCGGTGAAACAAAAGATGATCAACTGGAAACTACGTCGGCGGAGAGAGGTTTCACTCAGGGTAATGACGAAGAAAAACCACAGCCAAGACGATCACGAAGATTGGCAGGTCTCGATGCCAGCACTGTACTGATAACAATGGCTTTGAGCATGTTGATTGCGTCAGCTAACGGATTGCTGGCTGGTCAATGCTCACACTCAAACATGAGTTCATTCAAGTTCGTATCATCGGAAATGTGTGTGCAGGATGGATATCAGATTTATCAACAGAAATCTGGAAATTTGTGCTGGAATAAGTTGAACTGTGAATTCGGTCAACATGTGACTCAAGGAGGCAAATGTTCGTCCCTGTGTTCTTGCCCTAATTGGACAACAGGGTGTGTGTTTTCGCAAAATCGAGATAATAAGGAGCTCAGTGCAAAGCAAATAGAAGCACTGGAGAGGAACAAACCGGCTATTTGTTCGTACCAACCGGACCCTCGTTGTCGGGCTGAAAGAAGTGAAGTTCAAACAGGTGCTATTCAAACCATCGACGGAAAAATTTGGTTTGTGGAACACCTTAACATTATACGTAAAGAGATCAGTCATGGGGAAGCCGAATGTTTTGGTGAGACGACGAATCACACCACCGGAACACCTGAATACTGTCAGTTACATCCCTGCGTGGATGACGCACCTCGTCTTTGCTACTATCCACAGACGGAATACGCAGTCTGGATGGATGATTACGGCATAATGGTTCCGATAACAGCATGGGGATTTCGAAAGAAGAATGTTTATTTGGCGAAGGAAAGTGAAGAACATATCGAGACGTGTTCGTCGTGTCAGTTGACGTGCATCAAAGGTGGTATCAAGATAAAGACAGTCGTTAGCACATCGATGGTGGAAATTTGTATTAAACCGTTGTGCTACAGACGTTCATTTCCAGACCAATCGGAATTTGAATTCTTGTTTCCAACTGAATTGACTCTGCAGGATCAGGTTATTACAGTGATCATTTGGAAAAAAGGATTTCAGATCTTCAACTTAACGAAAACATGTCCGAGTCAACCTTTCTGTGACTCAATTCATTGTACCTTGTGTCCGTTAATGTTGCACAATTTGCAGTGTGCAACTCTTATCACCTACGTGGAATTGTCAATTGCGGTTTTGTCGATCGTAGTCGTGTTATACTATGCAATTAAAACGCTTTACTGGATTCTTCGTTGTTGCCGATTGGTAGGTCGCCAAATGAGGAATTCAACTTATCGTCACATGTATCTGCCTGTGTATACGTCAGATAACGTTGAAAGTCATGAACTACAGGCGATTCGTATCGGTTCAGAGTCTGAGAACCAAGCGACCTGGAGATTTGTACCACACAACAGAACAACAAGAAGCAATAAATCGATGTGGATCATCACCATTGCACTTATTTTGCTCCTTGTCTTTCTTCAGATATACTTAGCACAAGGGTGCGGTGATGTCTCGATAATAACAACAGACACTAATGAATGTGTTGGTCACGTCAATGAACTCTCGTGCAAGGTGACGAAAACTACGGAGCTCACGTTAATGCCGTCGGGCCAACATTCTTGCCTTCTACTGCAGTCTCCAACATACGAACCAATGGCTACACTTATCATCGACACTAAAGAAATAACGTTGCGATGCATCAAGCGAAATTTGTTTTTTACCCGTTCTCACAAGATGCGTACAGAGTCGCATAAACGTTGTCCAGGCCGGGGTTCATGTACTGGAAGCACGTGTACAGATACAAAACAAGACACACTGATTCCTGAATTGGACGGAGTTTCAAACAAGAGTCCTGGTTACTCGTATTGTTCGGAAGCATCGTCTTGTTGGACAGCCGGATGCTTCAGTTGTGCGTCTGCGTGCATGTTCTGGAGAACATTTGCAGAAGTTACATCGGACACTGTATTCGAAGTTTATACGTGTCAGGAATGGACGTACGAAGTCGACATTGACATTACTTATCAAACGGAGACCACGAAGGTAAATCATCAAATGACACTATCACCTGGCGTCTGGCACAGTTGGAACAGTCTGAGATTTATGGTGGACGCGGTGAGTGTTCCGTCAAGTCCGATACTTAATCACAAATTCATTTCAGATGGTGAACGCGTGTTGATGGTGGAGGTAATTTCAAGTGCAGGTCAACCCGTCACAAACACGATCGGTGCTTTGATGTGTGCAACGAGAGATGACGCTCAGAAGTTTCATTGTTACATGACATCGGATGGATGCGTTTGTCAGGTGCGAGCATACGGAGTGTCGTGTAGATGCACTTCTATGGACATCGATGAACTGTTTCAGAAGAGTGATCGAGTATTACCTCTGAGCACCGGAAACATTGATTTCATCCCGGAAAATAATGGATCGCATGTTAAGGCACAGCTTCGAAATGATGTGTCTACAATGCGGATGAAGGTAAAATTGTCGGCTATAAATGTGTCAACCAAAACTGAGAAGAACAAGTGTGAATTGTCCGTCAAGAAAACTTCCGGTTGCATGGCTTGTTTGACGGGGTTTAGTGTACATTATGAATGCATATCTGATGTTTCAAATGCTATTGGTCATATCGAATGCAACAACATGCACAGTGCTGCTAAATGTTCACCAGAAGGATACGAAGGTAAGTTCACCTTACATGTTGACGTGACAGATGTCAATCTTCAATGTTCAATTTCGTGTTCGGGAGGAAAGCAGGATTTTTCCATACAAGGAAAGGCGTTTTTTATCCCGAAGGAGATGCTCGGTACTATTGATACATCGATGAGCACGAAGTTCACCTCAAACGTTGATGGAGTCGATACATTGTGGCCATTCAACTTACTTGATGATTATAATAGTTACATGCGAGTTGCACTACTGACACTGGTTATTTTCGGCCTTGTTAGTGGATGTTGCATCTTCACGTATCTTGCAGCACAGTGGGTGAATATCGTCAATTCACTCGGAGTCAAGCGTCGACAAGATTGATGATATCGTCCTTGTTAATGGTGTAGATGATATCATATCTTATATAGATTTATCTTTTAAAATGTTAATGTCCTTGTTCATTTATTATTCTCTTTGATGCCCGAGTTGATCGTTAATTTGATGAATTGATTGTTCGTTATAATTGTGCGTTATAATAAGTCCTTGTATCGAATTATCATTTATGTCCTTGTATTGAATTATATTATTATTCGTGTGATTTTTTTTTAAAATTGTCATGCTTAAAACCCTTGTTTGTCTTCAATAGAAATCCTTGTTCCAACAGATGATATATTGTATCTATTTTCATCCTCGTTTAATTGAATCTTAACATTTTGTCGTGCTTATTCATTATTTAATTAATCAACCTTGTATCACGTTGTTATTGATGTCATTGAAATAAGTCGTTGAAGCCGGTCACAAATCAGTTCTTTATCTAAAATGAAAATTGTTGTATAGAGGATTTTGCAGTCGGATCACAAACAGTTTATTACTGACCTTGTAAACCTTGTTGATTTGATTTAATGTGCATTAAAATAATAATAACCTACTTTCAGTTCACTGCATCATGGACCGCTGGAATCTAGACGACTGGAAGAAAGAATTTGATCACGATCATCAGACCCTGTCCAAAGATGATCGATATGACGCAATGCTGATTTCACGCCGATAACAAGGGTGTATCCGTCGGTCCGGTGAAGAAGGTCTTATCAAAAATGAAGAATGAAGTGGTGAGCCTACGGATATGATCGTGATACCTGATTCCTTGTTATGCCAGACCCTTGTTATTCTAAGCGAATCATTAACAAATGTACTAAACAGTTTCTTGACACTTTCTTTTGTGGCGGAGTGTCGGATCCGCCACGATGATCCGACTAATGGAATGCTGTACCCAAGGCAGATGCTGTTCCGGCCGATGTTTGGGTTGTTCGCACGGAGTGGTCGGCCGGACGCATCTGCTTGGGGGCAGCTGGGGCAATTGGGTAGTAAGGTTATCAGCCAGTAAAGGCCGATGGATCCGACAGGCCACACGCACACACGTATGTACTTCATTTACATAATTCGATTTGTGAGTTATATAATTTGTCTTCGTTGTAATATTTGTTATAGTTGATCAAATTGCTCTTGTCTTAGTTAAGCGTAACAATTGTTATAGTATAATCAATATTCCTTGTTATAGTATAATCATTTCCTTGTTATAGATTAGTTTGAGAACATAATTGTTTTAATTTAATTCATTTAATCATTTTCATTCTGCTGCAGTTCTGACTAAGTTACTTAATAGATTTAGTTATCATTATGATTTAAAATAATGTACTTGTTCATCATAATATCTTTTCAAGTTTGTTGTTTTAAAGTTGTATTTTTTCGGTTTAATATGTAAGGGTTTTAACCCATATAACTTGAGGTATCGTAATTATCTGCAATAATAAATTCTTTTAATAATCATAATCAATCGAAGTCGGAAAACTAACTAACTTCACTCGATCGTTGTCACTGGATCGTTGTCACTGGATCGTTGTCACTGGATCGTTGTCACTGGATCGTTGTCACTGGATGGTTGTCACTCGATCATTGTCACTCGATCATTGTCACTCGATCGTTGTCACTCGATCGTTGTCACTGGATCGTTGTCACTGGATCGTTGTCACTGGATCGTTGTCACTCGATCATTGTCACTCGATCGTTGTCACTCGATCGTTGTCACTGGATCGTTGTCACTGGATCGTTGTCACTCGATCATTTTCACTCGATCGTTGTCACTGGATCGTTGTCTTTGGATCGTTGTCACTGGATCGTTGTCATTGGATCGTTGTCACTCGATCATTTTCACTCGATCGTTGTCACTGGATCGTTGTCTTTGGATCGTTGTCACTGGATCGTTGTCATTGGATCGTTGTCACTTGATCGTTGTCACTGGATCGTTGTCACTGGGTCGTTGTCACTAGATCGTTGTCACTGGATCGTTGTCACTGGATCGTTGTCACTGGATCGTTGTCACTGGATCGTTTTCACTTGACCGTTGTCACTGGATCGTTGTCACTGAATCGTTGTCACATGATCGTTGTCACTGGATCGTTGTCACTGAATCGTTGTCACTGGATCGTTGTCACTGGATCGTTGTCACTGGATCGTTGTCACTGGATCGTTGTCACTGGATGGTTGTCACTGGATGGTTGTCACTGGATGGTTGTCACTGGATCGTTATCACTGGTTCGTTGTCACTGGATCGTTGTCACTGGATCATTGTCACTGGATCGTTGTTACTGGATCGTTGTCACTGAATCGTTGTCACTGGATTGTTGTCACTGGATCGTTGTCACTGGATCGTTGTCACTGAATCGTTGTCACTGGATTGTTGTCACTCGATCGTTGTCACTGGATCGTTGTCACTGGATCGTTGTCACTCGATCATTGTCACTCGATCGTTGTCACTGGATCGTTGTCACTGGATCGTTGTCACTGAATCGTTGTCACTGGATCGTTGTCACTGGATCGTTGTCACTGAATCGTTGTCACTGGATCGTTGTCACTGGATCGTTGTCACTGAATCGTTGTCACTGGATCGTTGTCACTGGATCGTTGTCACTGGATCGTTGTCACTGGATCGTTGTCACTGGATCGTTGTCACTGGATGGTTG
Source organism: Daptonema setosum (assembly GCA_964036265.1). Classification (NCBI taxonomy): domain Eukaryota; kingdom Metazoa; phylum Nematoda; class Chromadorea; order Monhysterida; family Xyalidae; genus Daptonema; species Daptonema setosum. The sequence continues at coordinate 1,544,703 of OZ038446.1, read as the reverse complement.
TCACTGGATCGTTGTCACTGGATCGTTGTCACTGGATTGTTGTCACTGGATTGTTGTCACTGGATCGTTGTCATTGGATCGTTGTCACTGGATCGTTGTCACTGGATCGTTGTCACTGGATCGTTGTCACTGGATCGTTGTCACTGTATCGTTGTCACTGGATCATTGTCACTGAATCTTTGTCACTGGATCGTTGTCACTCGATCGTTGTCACTGAATCATTGTCACTCAATCATTGTCACTCGATCGTTGTCACTGGATCGTTGTCACTGGATCGTTGTCACTCGATCGTTGTCACTGGATCGTGGTCACTGGATCGTTGTCACTGGATCGTTGTCACTGGATCGTTGTCACTGGATCGTTGTCACTGTATCGTTGTCACTGGATCGTTGTCACTGGATGGTTGTCACTCGATCGTTGTCACTGAATCATTGTCACTCAATCATTGTCACTCGATCGTTGTCACTGGATCGTTGTCACTGGATCGTTGTCACTCGATCGTTGTCACTGGATCGTTGTCACTGGATCGTTGTCACTGGATCGTTGTCACTGGATCGTTGTCACTGGATGGTTGTCACTGGATCGTTGTCACTGGATCGTTGTCACTGGATTGTTGTCACTGGATCGTTGTCACTGGATCGTTGTCACTGGATCGTTGTCACTGAATCGTTGTCACTGGATCGTTGTCACTGGATCGTTGTCACTGGATCGTTGTCACTGTATCGTTGTCACTGGATCGTTGTCACTGGATGGTTGTCACTCGATCATTGTCACTCAATCATTGTCACTGGATTGTTGTCACTGGATCGTTGTCACTGGATCGTTGTCACTGAATCGTTGTCACTGGATCGTTGTCACTGGATCGTTGTCACTGAATCGTTGTCACTGGATCGTTGTCACTGGATCGTTGTCACTGGATCGTTGTCACTGGATCGTTGTCACTGGATCGTTGTCACTGGATCGTTGTCACTGGATGGTTGTCACTGGATCGTTGTCACTGGATCGTTGTCACTGGATTGTTGTCACTGGATTGTTGTCACTGGATCGTTGTCATTGGATCGTTGTCACTGGATCGTTGTCACTGGATCGTTGTCACTGGATCGTTGTCACTGGATCGTTGTCACTGGATTGTTGTCACTGGATCGTTGTCACTGGATCGTTGTCACTGTATCGTTGTCACTGGATCGTTGTCACTGGATGGTTGTCACTGGATCGTTTTCACTGGGTCGTTGTCACTGGATCGTTGTCACTGGATGGTTGTCACTGGATCGTTTTCACTGGGTCGTTGTCACTGGATCGTTGTCACTGGATCGTTGTCACTCGATCATTGTCACTCGATCGTTGTCACTCGATCGTTGTCACTGGATCGTTGTCACTGGATCGTTGTCACTCGATCATTGTCACTGGATCGTTGTCACTCGATCATTGTCACTCGATCGTTGTCACTGGATCGTTGTCATTGGATTGTTGTCACTGGATCGTTGTCACTGGATCGTTGTCACTGGATCGTTGTCACTGGATCGTTGTCACTGGATCGTTGTCACTGGATCGTTGTCACTGGATCGTTGTTACTCAATCGTTGTCACTGGATCGTTGTCACTGGATCGTTGTTACTCAATCGTTGTCACTGGATCGTTGTCTTTGGATCATTGTCACTCGATCGTTGTCACTGGATCGTTGTCACTGGATCGTTGTCACTGGATATTTGTCACTGGATCGTTGTCACTGGATCGTTGTCACTCGATCATTGTCACTCGATCGTTGTCACTGGATCGTTGTCTTTGGATCGTTGTCACTGGATCGTTGTCATTGGATCGTTGTCACTGGATCGTTGTCACTGGATCGTTGTCACTGGATCGTTGTCACTGGATCGTTGTCACTGGATCGTTGTCACTGGATCGTTGTCACTGGACCGTTGTCACTGGATCGTTGTCACTGGATCGTTGTCACTGGATCGTTGCCACTGGATCGTTGCCACTGGATCGTTGTCACTGGATCGTTGTCACTGGATCGTTGTCACTGGATCGTTTTCACTGGATCGTTGTCACTGGATCGTTGTCACTGGATCGTTGTCACTGGATCGTTGTCACTGGATCGTTGTCACTGGATCGTTGTCACTGGATCGTTGTCACTGGATCGTTGTCACTGGATCGTTGTCACTGGATCGTTGTCACTGGATCGTTGTCACTGGATGGTTGTCACTGGATCGTTGTCACTGGATCGTTGTCACTGGATTGTTGTCACTGGATCGTTGTCACTGGATCGTTGTCATTGGATCGTTGTCATTGGATCGTTGTCACTGGATCGTTGTCACTGGATCGTTGTCACTGGATCGTTGTCACTGGATCGTTGTCACTGGATCGTTGTCACTGGATCGTTGTCACTGGATCGTTGTCACTGGATCGTTGTCACTGTATCGTTGTCACTGGATCGTTGTCACTGGATGGTTGTCACTCGATCATTGTCACTCAATCATTGTCACTGGATGGTTGTCACTGGATCGTTTTCACTGGGTCGTTGTCACTGGATCGTTGTCACTGGATCGTTGTCACTCGATCATTGTCACTCGATCGTTGTCACTCGATCGTTGTCACTGGATCGTTGTCACTGGATCGTTGTCACTCGATCATTGTCACTCGATCGTTGTCACTGGATCGTTGTCACTGGATCGTTGTCACTCGATCATTGTCACTCGATCGTTGTCACTGGATCGTTGTCACTGGATCGTTGTCACTGGATCGTTGTCACTGGATCGTTGTCACTGGATCGTTGTCACTGGATCGTTGTCACTGGACCGTTGTCACTGGATCGTTGTCACTGGATCGTTGTCACTGGATCGTTGCCACTGGATCGTTGTCACTGGATCGTTGTCACTGGATCGTTGTCACTGGATCGTTGTCACTGGATCGTTTTCACTGGATCGTTGTCACTGGATCGTTGTCACTGGATTGTTGTCACTGGATCATTGTCACTGGATTGTTGTCACTGGATCGTTGTCACTGGATCGTTGTCACTGGATCGTTGTCACTGGATCGTTGTCACTGGATCGTTGTCACTGGATCGTTGTCACTGGATCGTTGTTACTCAATCGTTGTCACTGGATCGTTGTCACTGGATCGTTGTTACTCAATCGTTGTCACTGGATCGTTGTCTTTGGATCATTGTCACTCGATCGTTGTCACTGGATCGTTGTCACTGGATCGTTGTCACTGGATATTTGTCACTGGATCGTTGTCACTGGATCGTTGTCACTCGATCATTGTCACTCGATCGTTGTCACTGGATCGTTGTCTTTGGATCGTTGTCACTGGATCGTTGTCATTGGATCGTTGTCACTGGATCGTTGTCACTGGATCGTTGTCACTGGATCGTTGTCACTGGATCGTTGTCACTGGATCGTTGTCACTGGATCGTTGTCACTGGACCGTTGTCACTGGATCGTTGTCACTGGATCGTTGTCACTCGATCGTTGCCACTGGATCGTTGCCACTGGATCGTTGTCACTGGATCGTTGTCACTGGATCGTTGTCACTGGATCGTTTTCACTGGATCGTTGTCACTGGATCGTTGTCACTGGATCGTTGTCACTGGATCGTTGTCACTGGATCGTTGTCACTGGATCGTTGTCACTGGATCGTTGTCACTGGATCGTTGTCACTGGATCGTTGTCACTGGATCGTTGTCACTGGATCGTTGTCACTGGATCGTTGTCACTGGATCGTTGTCACTGGATCGTTGTCACTGGATCGTTGTCACTGGATCGTTGTCACTGGATGGTTGTCACTGGATCGTTGTCACTGGATCGTTGTCACTGGATTGTTGTCACTGGATCGTTGTCACTGGATCGTTGTCATTGGATCGTTGTCATTGGATCGTTGTCACTGGATCGTTGTCACTGGATCGTTGTCACTGGATCGTTGTCACTGGATCGTTGTCACTGGATCGTTGTCACTGGATCGTTGTCACTGGATCGTTGTCACTGGATCGTTGTCACTGTATCGTTGTCACTGGATCGTTGTCACTGGATGGTTGTCACTCGATCATTGTCACTCAATCATTGTCACTGGATGGTTGTCACTGGATCGTTTTCACTGGGTCGTTGTCACTGGATCGTTGTCACTGGATCGTTGTCACTCGATCATTGTCACTCGATCGTTGTCACTCGATCGTTGTCACTGGATCGTTGTCACTGGATCGTTGTCACTCGATCATTGTCACTCGATCGTTGTCACTGGATCGTTGTCTTTGGATCGTTGTCACTGGATCGTTGTCATTGGATTGTTGTCACTGGATCGTTGTCACTGGATCGTTGTCACTGGGTCGTTGTCACTGGATCGTTGTCACTGGATCGTTGTCACTGGATCGTTGTCACTGGATTGTTGTCACTGGATCGTTGTCACTGGATCGTTGTCATTGGATCGTTGTCATTGGATCGTTGTCACTGGATCGTTGTCACTGGATCGTTGTCACTGGATCGTTGTCACTGGATCGTTGTCACTGGATCGTTGTCACTGGATCGTTGTCACTGGATCGTTGTCACTGGATCGTTGTCACTGGATCGTTGTCACTGGATCGTTGTCACTGGATCGTTGTCACTGGATCGTTGTCACTGGATCGTTGTCACTGGATGGTTGTCACTGGATCGTTGTCACTGGATCGTTGTCACTCGATCGTTGTCACTGGATCGTTGTCACTCGATCGTTGTCACTGGATCGTTGTCACTGGATCGTTGTCACTCGATCATTGTCACTCGATCGTTGTCACTGGATCGTTGTCACTGGATCGTTGTCACTGGATCGTTGTCACTGGATCGTTGTCACTGGATCGTTGTCACTGGATCGTTGTCACTGGACCGTTGTCACTGGATCGTTGTCACTGGATCGTTGTCACTGGATCGTTGCCACTGGATCGTTGTCACTGGATCGTTGTCACTGGATCGTTGTCTTTGGATCATTGTAACTCGATCGTTGTCACTGGATCGTTGTCACTGGATCGTTGTCACTGGATAGTTGTCACTGGATCGTTTTCACTGGATCGTTGTCACTGAATCGATGTCACTGGATCGTTGTCACTGAATCGTTGTCACTGGATCTTTGTCACTGGATCATTGTCACTGGATCGTTGTCACTGGATCGTTGTCACTGGATCGTTGTCACTGGATCGTTGTCACTCGATCATTGTCACTCGACCGTTGTCACTGGCTCGTTGTCACTGGATCGTTGTCACTCGATCGTTGTCACTGGATCGTTGTCACTCGATCGTTGTCACTCGATCGTTGTCACTGGATCGTTGTCACTGGATCGTTGTCACTCGATCGTTGTCACTGGATCGTTGTCACTGGATCGTTGTCACTCGATCATTGTCACTCGATCGTTGTCACTGGATCGTTGTCACTGGATCGTTGTCACTGGATCGTTGTCACTGGATCGTTGTCACTGGATCGTTGTCACTGGATCGTTGTCACTGGACCGTTGTCACTGGATCGTTGTCACTGGATCGTTGTCACTGGATCGTTGCCACTGGATCGTTGTCACTGGATCGTTGTCACTGGATCGTTGTCACTCGATCATTGTCACTCGATCGTTGTCACTCGATCGTTGTCACTGGATCGTTGTCACTGGATCGTTGTCACTCGATCATTGTCACTGGATCGTTGTCACTCGATCATTGTCACTCGATCGTTGTCACTGGATCGTTGTCATTGGATTGTTGTCACTGGATCGTTGTCACTGGATCGTTGTCACTGGATCGTTGTCACTGGATCGTTGTCACTGGATCGTTGTCACTGGATCGTTGTCACTGGATCGTTGTCACTGGATGGTTGTCACTGGATCGTTGTCACTGGATCGTTGTCACTGGATTGTTGTCACTGGATCGTTGTCACTGGATCGTTGTCATTGGATCGTTGTCATTGGATCGTTGTCACTGGATCGTTGTCACTGGATCGTTGTCACTGGATCGTTGTCACTGGATCGTTGTCACTGGATCGTTGTCACTGGATCGTTGTCACTGGATCGTTGTCACTGTATCGTTGTCACTGGATCGTTGTCACTGGATGGTTGTCACTCGATCATTGTCACTCAATCATTGTCACTGGATGGTTGTCACTGGATCGTTTTCACTGGGTCGTTGTCACTGGATCGTTGTCACTGGATCGTTGTCACTCGATCATTGTCACTCGATCGTTGTCACTCGATCGTTGTCACTGGATCGTTGTCACTGGATCGTTGTCACTCGATCATTGTCACTCGATCGTTGTCACTGGATCGTTGTCTTTGGATCGTTGTCACTGGATCGTTGTCATTGGATTGTTGTCACTGGATCGTTGTCACTGGATCGTTGTCACTGGGTCGTTGTCACTGGATCGTTGTCACTGGATCGTTGTCACTGGATCGTTGTCACTGGATTGTTGTCACTGGATCGTTGTCACTGGATCGTTGTCATTGGATCGTTGTCATTGGATCGTTGTCACTGGATCGTTGTCACTGGATCGTTGTCACTGGATCGTTGTCACTGGATCGTTGTCACTGGATCGTTGTCACTGGATCGTTGTCACTGGATCGTTGTCACTGGATCGTTGTCACTGGATCGTTGTCACTGGATCGTTGTCACTGGATCGTTGTCACTGGATCGTTGTCACTGGATCGTTGTCACTGGATGGTTGTCACTGGATCGTTGTCACTGGATCGTTGTCACTCGATCGTTGTCACTGGATCGTTGTCACTCGATCGTTGTCACTGGATCGTTGTCACTGGATCGTTGTCACTCGATCATTGTCACTCGATCGTTGTCACTGGATCGTTGTCACTGGATCGTTGTCACTGGATCGTTGTCACTGGATCGTTGTCACTGGATCGTTGTCACTGGATCGTTGTCACTGGACCGTTGTCACTGGATCGTTGTCACTGGATCGTTGTCACTGGATCGTTGCCACTGGATCGTTGTCACTGGATCGTTGTCACTGGATCGTTGTCTTTGGATCATTGTAACTCGATCGTTGTCACTGGATCGTTGTCACTGGATCGTTGTCACTGGATAGTTGTCACTGGATCGTTTTCACTGGATCGTTGTCACTGAATCGATGTCACTGGATCGTTGTCACTGAATCGTTGTCACTGGATCTTTGTCACTGGATCATTGTCACTGGATCGTTGTCACTGGATCGTTGTCACTGGATCGTTGTCACTGGATCGTTGTCACTCGATCATTGTCACTCGACCGTTGTCACTGGCTCGTTGTCACTGGATCGTTGTCACTCGATCGTTGTCACTGGATCGTTGTCACTCGATCGTTGTCACTCGATCGTTGTCACTGGATCGTTGTCACTGGATCGTTGTCACTCGATCGTTGTCACTGGATCGTTGTCACTGGATCGTTGTCACTCGATCATTGTCACTCGATCGTTGTCACTGGATCGTTGTCACTGGATCGTTGTCACTGGATCGTTGTCACTGGATCGTTGTCACTGGATCGTTGTCACTGGATCGTTGTCACTGGACCGTTGTCACTGGATCGTTGTCACTGGATCGTTGTCACTGGATCGTTGCCACTGGATCGTTGTCACTGGATCGTTGTCACTGGATCGTTGTCACTGGATCGTTGTCACTGGATCGTTTTCACTGGATCGTTGTCACTGGATCGTTGTCACTGGATTGTTGTCACTGGATCATTGTCACTGGATCGTTGTCACTGGATCGTTGTCACTGGATCGTTGTCACTGGATCGTTGTCACTGGATCATTGTCACTGGATCGTTTTCACTGGATCATTGTCATTGAATCGATGTCACTGGATCGTTGTCACTGGATCGTTGTCACTGGATCGTTGTCACTGGATCGTTGTCACTGGATCGTTGTCACTGGATGGTTGTCACTCGATCATTGTCACTCAATCATTGTCACTCGATCGTTGTCACTGGATCGTTGTCACTGGATCGTTGTCTTTAGATCGTTGTCACTGGATCGTTGTCACTGGATCGTTGTCACTGGATCTTTGTCACTCGATCGTTGTCACTGGATCGTTGTCTTTGGATCGTTGTCACTGGATAGTTGTCACTGGATCGTTGTCACTGGATCGTTGTCACTGGATCGTTGTCACTGGATCGTTGTCTTTGGATCGTTGTCACTGGATCGTTGTCATTGGATCGTTGTCACTGGATCGTTGTCACTGGATCGTTGTCACTGGATCGTTGTCACTGGATCGTTGTCACTGGATCGTTGTCACAGGATCGTTGTCACTGGATCGTTGTCACTGGATCGTTGTCACTGGATCGTTGTCACTGGATGGTTGTCACTGGATCGTTTTCACTGTATCGTTGTCACTGGATCGTTGTCACTGGATCGTTGTCACTCGATCATTGTCACTCGATCGTTGTCACTCGATCGTTGTCTTTGGATCATTGTCACTCGATCGTTGTCACTGGATCGTTGTCACTGGATCGTTGTCACTGGTTGGTTGTCACTCGATCAATGCCACTCAATCATTGTCACTCGATCGTTGTTACTGGATCGTTGTCACTGGATCGTTGTCTTTAGATCGTTGTCACTGGATCGTTGTCACTGGATCGTTGTCACTGGATCGTTGTCACTCGATCGTTGTCACTGGATCGTTGTCTTTGGATCGTTGTCACTGGATAGTTGTCACTGGATCGTTGTCACTGGATCGTTGTCACTGAATCGTTGTCACTGGATCGTTGTCACTGGATCGTTGTCACTGGATCGTTGTCACTGGATCGTTGTCACTGGATCGTTGTCACTGGATCGTTGTCACTGGATGGTTGTCACTGGATCGTTGTCACTGGATCGTTGTCACTGGATTGTTGTCACTGGATTGTTGTCACTGGATCGTTGTCATTGGATCGTTGTCACTGGATCGTTGTCACTGGATCGTTGTCACTGGATCGTTGTCACTGGATCGTTGTCACTGGATCGTTGTCACTGGATCGTTGTCACTGGATCGTTGTCACTGTATCGTTGTCACTGGATCGTTGTCACTGGATGGTTGTCACTGGATCGTTTTCACTGGGTCGTTGTCACTGGATCGTTGTCACTGGATGGTTGTCACTGGATCGTTTTCACTGGGTCGTTGTCACTGGATCGTTGTCACTGGATCGTTGTCACTCGATCATTGTCACTCGATCGTTGTCACTCGATCGTTGTCACTGGATCGTTGTCACTGGATCGTTGTCACTCGATCATTGTCACTGGATCGTTGTCACTCGATCATTGTCACTCGATCGTTGTCACTGGATCGTTGTCATTGGATTGTTGTCACTGGATCGTTGTCACTGGATCGTTGTCACTGGATCGTTGTCACTGGATCGTTGTCACTGGATCGTTGTCACTGGATCGTTGTCACTGGATCGTTGTTACTCAATCGTTGTCACTGGATCGTTGTCACTGGATCGTTGTTACTCAATCGTTGTCACTGGATCGTTGTCTTTGGATCATTGTCACTCGATCGTTGTCACTGGATCGTTGTCACTGGATCGTTGTCACTGGATATTTGTCACTGGATCGTTGTCACTGGATCGTTGTCACTCGATCATTGTCACTCGATCGTTGTCACTGGATCGTTGTCTTTGGATCGTTGTCACTGGATCGTTGTCATTGGATCGTTGTCACTGGATCGTTGTCACTGGATCGTTGTCACTGGATCGTTGTCACTGGATCGTTGTCACTGGATCGTTGTCACTGGATCGTTGTCACTGGATGGTTGTCACTGGATCGTTGTCACTGGATCGTTGTCACTGGATTGTTGTCACTGGATCGTTGTCACTGGATCGTTGTCATTGGATCGTTGTCATTGGATCGTTGTCACTGGATCGTTGTCACTGGATCGTTGTCACTGGATCGTTGTCACTGGATCGTTGTCACTGGATCGTTGTCACTGGATCGTTGTCACTGGATCGTTGTCACTGGATCGTTGTCACTGTATCGTTGTCACTGGATCGTTGTCACTGGATGGTTGTCACTCGATCATTGTCACTCAATCATTGTCACTGGATGGTTGTCACTGGATCGTTTTCACTGGGTCGTTGTCACTGGATCGTTGTCACTGGATCGTTGTCACTCGATCATTGTCACTCGATCGTTGTCACTCGATCGTTGTCACTGGATCGTTGTCACTGGATCGTTGTCACTCGATCATTGTCACTCGATCGTTGTCACTGGATCGTTGTCTTTGGATCGTTGTCACTGGATCGTTGTCATTGGATTGTTGTCACTGGATCGTTGTCACTGGATCGTTGTCACTGGGTCGTTGTCACTGGATCGTTGTCACTGGATCGTTGTCACTGGATCGTTGTCACTGGATTGTTGTCACTGGATCGTTGTCACTGGATCGTTGTCATTGGATCGTTGTCATTGGATCGTTGTCACTGGATCGTTGTCACTGGATCGTTGTCACTGGATCGTTGTCACTGGATCGTTGTCACTGGATCGTTGTCACTGGATCGTTGTCTTTAGATCGTTGTCACTGGATCGTTGTCACTGGATCGTTGTCACTGGATCTTTGTCACTCGATCGTTGTCACTGGATCGTTGTCACTCGATCATTGTCACTCGATCGTTGTCACTGGATCGTTGTCACTGGATCGTTGTCACTGGATCGTTGTCACTGGATCGTTGTCACTGGATCGTTGTCACTGGATCGTTGTCACTGGACCGTTGTCACTGGATCGTTGTCACTGGATCGTTGTCACTGGATCGTTGCCACTGGATCGTTGTCACTGGATCGTTGTCACTGGATCGTTGTCTTTGGATCATTGTAACTCGATCGTTGTCACTGGATCGTTGTCACTGGATCGTTGTCACTGGATAGTTGTCACTGGATCGTTTTCACTGGATCGTTGTCACTGAATCGATGTCACTGGATCGTTGTCACTGAATCGTTGTCACTGGATCTTTGTCACTGGATCATTGTCACTGGATCGTTGTCACTGGATCGTTGTCACTGGATCGTTGTCACTGGATCGTTGTCACTCGATCATTGTCACTCGACCGTTGTCACTGGCTCGTTGTCACTGGATCGTTGTCACTCGATCGTTGTCACTGGATCGTTGTCACTCGATCGTTGTCACTCGATCGTTGTCACTGGATCGTTGTCACTGGATCGTTGTCACTCGATCGTTGTCACTGGATCGTTGTCACTGGATCGTTGTCACTCGATCATTGTCACTCGATCGTTGTCACTGGATCGTTGTCACTGGATCGTTGTCACTGGATCGTTGTCACTGGATCGTTGTCACTGGATCGTTGTCACTGGATCGTTGTCACTGGACCGTTGTCACTGGATCGTTGTCACTGGATCGTTGTCACTGGATCGTTGCCACTGGATCGTTGTCACTGGATCGTTGTCACTGGATCGTTGTCACTGGATCGTTGTCACTGGATCGTTTTCACTGGATCGTTGTCACTGGATCGTTGTCACTGGATTGTTGTCACTGGATCATTGTCACTGGATCGTTGTCACTGGATCGTTGTCACTGGATCGTTGTCACTGGATCGTTGTCACTGGATCGTTGTCACTGGATCGTTTTCACTGGATCATTGTCATTGAATCGATGTCACTGGATCGTTGTCACTGGATCGTTGTCACTGGATCGTTGTCACTGGATCGTTGTCACTGGATCGTTGTCACTGGATGGTTGTCACTCGATCATTGTCACTCAATCATTGTCACTCGATCGTTGTCACTGGATCGTTGTCACTGGATCGTTGTCTTTAGATCGTTGTCACTGGATCGTTGTCACTGGATCGTTGTCACTGGATCTTTGTCACTCGATCGTTGTCACTGGATCGTTGTCTTTGGATCGTTGTCAATGGATAGTTGTCACTGGATCGTTGTCACTGGATCGTTGTCACTGGATCGTTGTCACTGGATCGTTGTCTTTGGATCGTTGTCACTGGATCGTTGTCATTGGATCGTTGTCACTGGATCGTTGTCACTGGATCGTTGTCACTGGATCGTTGTCACTGGATCGTTGTCACTGGATCGTTGTCACAGGATCGTTGTCACTGGATCGTTGTCACTGGATCGTTGTCACTGGATCGTTGTCACTGGATGGTTGTCACTGGATCGTTTTCACTGTATCGTTGTCACTGGATCGTTGTCACTGGATCGTTGTCACTCGATCATTGTCACTCGATCGTTGTCACTCGATCGTTGTCTTTGGATCATTGTCACTCGATCGTTGTCACTGGATCGTTGTCACTGGATCGTTGTCACTGGTTGGTTGTCACTCGATCAATGCCACTCAATCATTGTCACTCGATCGTTGTTACTGGATCGTTGTCACTGGATCGTTGTCTTTAGATCGTTGTCACTGGATCGTTGTCACTGGATCGTTGTCACTGGATCGTTGTCACTCGATCGTTGTCACTGGATCGTTGTCTTTGGATCGTTGTCACTGGATAGTTGTCACTGGATCGTTGTCACTGGATCGTTGTCACTGGATCGTTGTCACTGGATCGTTGTCTTTGGATCGTTGTCACTGGATCGTTGTCATTGGATCGTTGTCACTGGATCGTTGTCACTCAATCATTGTCACTCAATCGTTGTCACTGAATCATTGTCACTGAATCATTGTCACTCGATCGTTGTCACTGGATCGTTGTCACTGGATCGTTGTCACTGGATCATTGTCACTGGATCGTTGTCACTGGATCGTTGTCACTCGATCGTTGTCACTGGATCGTTGTCACTGGATCGTTGTCACTGGATCATTGTCACTGGATCGTTGTCACTGGATCGTTGTCACTGGATCGTTGTCACAGGATCGTTGTCACTGGATCGTTGTCACTGGATCGTTGTCACTGGATCGTTGTCACTCGATCGTTGTCACTGGATCGTTGTCTTTGGATCGTTGTCACTGAATCGTTGTCATTGGATCGTTGTCACTGGATCGTTGAAACTGGATCGTTGTCACTGGATCGTTGTCACTCGATCGTTGTCACTGGATCGTTGTCTTTGGATCATTTTCACTCGATCGTTGTCACTGGATCGTTGTCACTGGATCGTTGTCACTGGATCTTTGTCACTGGATCGTTGTCACTGGATCGTTGTCACTCGATCATTGTCACTGGATCGTTGTCACTGGATCGTTGTCACTGGACCGTTGTCACTGGAGGGTTGTCACTGGATGGTTGTCACTGGATCGTTGTCACTGGATCGTTGTCACTGGATCGTTGTCACTGGATCGTTGTCACTGGTTCGTTGTCACTGGATCGTTGTCACTGGATCGTTGTCACTGGATCGTTGTCACTGGATCGTTGTCTTTGGATCATTGGTGACGACGATAAGTGACGACAATAAAGTGACGAAAATATAGTGACAACAATAAAATGTCGACGATGAAGTGACGACGATAAAGTGACGACGTTAAAGTGACGACGATAAAGTGGCGACGGTGACGACGGCGACGACGATAAAGTGACGACGATAAAGTGACGACGATAAAGTGACGACGATAAAGTGATGATCCTAAAGTGACGACGATAAAGTGACGACGATAAAATGACGACGACAAAAAAGTGACGACGATAAAGTGAAGACGATAAAGTGACGACGATAAAGTGACGACGATAAAGTGACTATGATGAAGTGACGACGATAAAGTGACTACGATAAAGTGACGACGATAAAGTGATGATCATAAAGTAACGACGATAAAGTGACGACGATAAAGTGACGACGATAAAGTGACGACGTCAAAGTGATGACGATAAAGTGACTACGATGAAGTGACGAAGATAAAGTGTCGACGATAAAGTGACGACGATAAAGTGACGGCGATAAAGTGACGACGATAAAGTGAGGACGATAAAGTGACGACGAAAAAGTGGCGACGATTAAGTGTCTGTAGAAATGTATACCGTAACTGTAAAACTGTATACGATAACTGTACAGTACGGTTAACCTTAACTTAAGGTACTGTATACAGTACTCTTAACAGTAACTGTTCATTACTGTATACCGTAACTTACGGTACTGTATACCGTAATTTATGGTACTGTACACCGTAACTTAATCATTTTTGTGCTTCTTTGTGTGCTTCTTTTTGTGCTTCTTTTGGTGCTTCTTTTGTTGCTTCTTTTTGTGCTTCTTTTGGTGCTTCTTTGTGCTTCTTTTTGTGCTTCTTTTTGTGCTTCTTTTTGTGCTTTTTTTGGTGCTTCTTTTGTTGCTTCTTTTTGTGCTTATTTTTGTGCTTCTTTTTGTGCTCCTTTTTTTGCTTCTTTTCGTACTTCTTTTGGTGCTTCTTTTTGTGCTTCTTTCTGTGCTTCTTTTTGTGCGTCTTTTTTTTGCGTCTTATGTTGCTTCTTTTGTTGCTTCTTTTTTAACTTCTTTTGTTGCTTCTTTTGTTGCTTCTTTTTGGTGCTTCTTTTGTTGCTTCTTTTGTGCTTCTTTCAGTGTTTTGTGATTCTTTTGTGCTTATTTTGGTGCTTATTTTGGTGCTTGTTTTGTGCTGCTTTTTGTGCTTCTTTTAGTACTTCTTTTTTGCTTCTTTTGGTGCTTCTTTTGTTGCATCTTTTTGTGCATCTTTTTGTGCTTCTTTTGTTGCTTCTTTTGTTGCTTCTTTTGTTGCTTCTTTTTGTACTTCTTTTGATGCTTCTTTTTGTGCTTCTTTTTGTTCTTCTTTTTGTGCTTCTTTTGTTGCTTCTTTTGTTGCTTCTTTTGTTGCTTCTTTTTGTGCTTCTTTTTGTGCTTCTTTTGTTTTTCTTTTGTGCTTCTTTTGTTGCGTCTTTTCGTGCTTCTTTTTGTGCGTCTTTTTGTGCTTCTTTTGTTGCTTCTTTTGTTGCTTCATTTTGTGCTTCTTTTTGTGCTTCTTTTGGTGCTTCTTTTGGTGCTTCTTTTTGTGGTTCTTTTGTGCTTCTTTTGGTGCTTCTTTTGTTGCTTCTTTTGTGGTTCTTTTAATGTTTTGTGCTTATTTTGCTGCTTCTTTTGTTGCTTCTTTTTGTGCTTCTTTTGGTGCTTCTTTGTGCTTCTTTTTGTGCTTCTTTTTGTGCTTCTTTTGGTGCTTTTTTTGTTGCTTCTTTTTGTGCTTATTTTTGTGCTTCTTTTTGTGCTCTTTTTTTGCTTCTTTTCGTACTTCTTTTGGTGCTTCTTTTTGTGCTTCTTTCTGTGCTTCTTTTTGTGCGTCTTTTTGTGCTTCTTATATTGCTTCTTTTGGTGCTTATTTTTTTGCTTCTTTTGGTGCTTCTTTTGTTGCATCTTTTTGTGCATCTTTTTGTGCTTCTTTTGTTGCTTCTTTTGTTGCTTCTTTTGTTGCTTCTTTTTGTGCTTCTTTTGATGCTTCTTTTTGTGCTTCTTTTTGTGCTTCTTTTTGTGCTTCTTTTGTTGCTTCTTTTGTGCTTCTTTTGGTGTTTCTTTTGTTGCTTCTTTTCGTTCTTTTGAGCTTCTTTTGTTGCTTCTTTTTGTGCTTCTTTTGGTGCTTCTTTTGGTGCTTCTTTTGGTGCTTCTTTTGTGCTTCTGTTGTGCTTCTTTTGGTGCTACTTTTGGTGCTTCTTTTGTTGCTTCTTTTGGTGCTTCTTTTTGTGGTTCTTTTATGCTTCTTTTGGTGCTTCTTTTGTTGCTTCTTTTGTGCTTCTTTATCGTCGTCACTTTAACGTCGTCACTTTATCGTCGTCACTTCATCGTCGACATTTTATTGTCGTCACTATATCGTCGTCATTTTATCGTCGTCACTTATCGTCGTCACTTTATGATCATCACTTTATCGTCGTCACTTTATCGTAGTCACTTTATCGTCGTCACTTTATCGTCGTCACTTTATCGTCTTCACTTTATCGTCATCACTTTATCGTCGTCACTTTATCGTCGTCACTTTATCGTCGTCACTTTATCGTCGTCACTTTGTCGTCGTCACTTTATCGTCGTCACTTTATCGTCGTCACTTTATGATCATCACTTTATCGTCATCACTTTTTCGTCGTCACTTTATCGTCGTCACTTTAACGTCGTCACTTTATCGTCGTCACTTTATCGTCGTCACTTTATCGTCATCACTTTATCGTCGTCACTTTATCGTTGTCACCGTCGTCACTTTATCGTCGTCACCTTATCGTCGTTACTTTTTCGTCATCACTTTTTCGTCGTCACTTTATCGTCGTCACTTTATCGTCAACCCTTTATTGTCGACACGTCATCGTCGTCACTTCCTCGTTCTCTTTTTATCGTCGTCTCTTTATCTTCGTCACTTTATCATTCGTCTCTTCAACGTCGTTACTTCATTTGAAGTTACGGTATACATTTCTACAGTCACTTAATCATCGCCACTTTATCGTCGTCACTTCATCGTCGTCAGTTTATCGTCGTTACTTTATCGTCAACACTTTATCGTCGTCACTTTATCCTAGTCATTTTATCGTTGTCACTTCATCGTCGTCACTTTATCGTCGTCACTTTATCGTCGACACTTTATCGTCGTCACTTTATCGTTGTCACTTTATCGTTTTCTTTTTATCGTCGTCACTTTATCGTCGTCACTTTATCATTCGTCTCTTCAACGTCGTTACTTCATTGAAGTTACGGTATACATTTCTACAGTCACTTAATCGTCGCCACTTTATCGTCGTCACTTCATCGTCGTCAGTTTATTGTCGTCACTTTATCGTCAACACTTTATCGTCGTCACTTTATCGTAGTCACTTTATCGTTTTCTTTTTATCATCGTCACTTTATCGTCGTCATTTTTTTGTCGTCACTTTTTCGTCGTCACTTTATCGTCATCACTTTATCGCCGTCACTTTAACGTCGTCACTTTATCGTCGACACTTTATCATCGACAGTTTGTCGTCGTCACTTTATCGTCGTCACTTCATCATTCGTCTCTTGAACGTCGTTACTTCATTGAAGTTACGGTATACATTTCTACCGTCACTTTATCGTCGCCACTTTATCGTCGTCACTTTATCGTCGACACTTTATCGTCATCACTTTAACGTCGTCACTTTATCGTCGTCACTTTATCGTCGTCACTTCATCGTTGCCACTTTATCTTCGACACTTTAACGTCGTCATTTTATCGTCGTCACTTTATCGTCTTCACTATATCGTCGTCACTTTATCGTCGACACTTTATCGTCGTCACTTTATCGTTGTCACTTTATCATTTTATTTTTCTCTTCGTCACTTTATCGTCGTCACATTATTGTCTTCACTTTACCGTCGTCACACTTTACCGTCGTTCTTTTTGTTGCGTCTTTTTGGGCTTCTTTTTGTGCTTCTTTTTGTGCTTCTTTTGGTGCTTCTTTTGTGCTTCTTTTAGTGCTTCTTTTGTGCTTCTTTCAGTGTTTTGTGCTTCTTTTGTGCTTCTTTTGGTGCTTCTTTTGGTGCTTGTTTTGTGCTTCTTTTTGTGCTTTTTTCTGTGCTTCTTTTGTTGCTTCTTTTTGTGCTTTTTTTTGTGCTTCTATTGGTGCTTCTTTTGTTGCTTCTTTTTGTGCTTTTTTTGTGCTTCTTTTGTTGCTTCTTTTTGTGCTTCTTTTTTGTGCTTCTTTTGTTGCTTCTTTTTGTGCTTCTTTTGGTGCTTCTTTTGGTGCTTCTTTTGGTGCTTTTTTTGTGCTTCTTTTGTGCTTCTTTTGGTGCTACTTTTGGTGCTTCTTTTGTTGCTTCTTTTGGTGCTTCTTTTTGTGGTTCTTTTGTGCTTCATTTGGTGCTTCTTTTTTGCTTCTTTTGTGCTTCTTTTAGTGTTTTGTGCTTCTTTTGCTGCTTCTTTTGTTGCTTCTTTTTGTGCTTCTTTTGGTGCTTCTTTGTGCTTCTTTTTGTGCTTCTTTTCGTGCTTCTTTTTGTGCTTCTTTTGGTGCTTCTTTTGTTGCTTATTTTCGTGCTTATTTTTGTGCTTCTTTTTGTGCTTCTTTTGTGCTTCTTTTCGTACTTCTTTTGGTGCTTCTTTTTGTGCTTCTTTCTGTGCTTCTTTTTGGCGTCTTTTGTTGCTTCTTTTTGTGCTTCTTTTGATGCTTCTTTTTGTGCTTCTTTCTGTGCTTCTTTTTGTGCTTCTATTTGTTGCTTCTTTTGTTGATTCTTTTGTTGCTTCTTTTTGTGCTTCTTTTGTTGCTTCTTTTGTGCTTCTTTCAGTGTTTTGTGCTTCTTTTGTGCTTCTTTTGGTGCTTCTTTTGGTGCTTGTTTTGTCCTGCTTTTTGGTCTTCTTTTTGTGCTTCTTTTTTGCTTCTTTTGTTGCATCTTTTTGTGCATCTTTTTGTGCTTCTTTTGTTGCTTCTTTTGTTGCTTCTTTTGTTGCTTCTTTTTGTGCTTCTTTTGATGCTTCTTTTTGTGCTTCTTTCTGTGCTTCTTTTTGTGCTTCTATTTGTTGCTTCTTTTGTTGCTTCTTTTGTTGCTTCTTTTTGTGCTTCTTTTAATGCTTCTTTTGTTGATTCTTTTTTGTGCTTCTTTTGTGCTTCTTTTAGTGCTTCTTTTGAGCTTCTTTTGTTGCTTCTTTTTGTGCTTCTTTTGGTGCTTCTTTTGGTGCTTCTTTTGGTGCTTCTTTTGTGCTTCTTTTGTGCTTCTTTTGGTGCTACTTTTGGTGCTTCTTTTGTTGCTTCTTTTGGTGCTTCTTTTTGTGGTTCTTTTGTGCTTCTTTTGGTGCTTCTTTTGTTGCTTCTTTTGTGCTTCTTTAAGTGTTTTGTGCTTCTTTTGCTGCTTCTTTTGTTGTTTCTTTTTGTGCTTCTTTTGGTGCTGCTTTGTGCTTCTTTTTGTGCTTCTTTTTGTGCTTCTTTTTGTGCTTCTTTTGGTGCTTCTTTTGTTGCTTCTTTTTGTGCTTATTTTTGTGCTTCTTTTTGTGCTGCTTTTTGTGCTTCTTTTCCTACTTCTTTTGGTGCTTCTTTTGGTGCTTCTTTCTGTGCTTCTTTTTGTGCGTCTTTTTGTGCTTCTTTTGTTGCTTCTTTTGTTGCTTCTTTTTGTGCTTCTTTTGTTGCTTCTTTTGTTGCTTCTTTTTGGTGCTTCTTTTGTTGCTTCTTTTGTGCTTCTTTCAGTGTTTTGTGCTTCTTTTGTGCTTCTTTTGGTGCTTCTTTTGGTGCTTGTTTTGTGCTGCTTTTTGTGCTTCTTTTTGTGCTTCTTTTTTTGCTTCTTTTGGTGCTTCTTTTGTTGCATCTTTTTGTGCATCTTTTTGTGCTTCTTTTGTTGCTTCTTTTGTTGCTTCTTTTGTTGCTTGTTTTTGTGCTTCTTTTGTGCTTCTTTTGGTGCTTATTTTGGTGCTTCTTTTGTGCTTCTTTTTGTGCTACTTTTTGTGTTTTTTCTGGTGCTTCTTTTGTTGCTTCTTTTTGTGCTTCTTTTTATGCTTCTTTTTGTGCTACTTTTTGTGCTTTTTTTCGTGCTTCTTTTGGTGCTTCTTTTAGTGCTTCTTTTAGTGCTTCTTTTTTTTGCTTCCTTTTGTGCTTTTTTGTGCTACTTTTTGGGCTTCTTTTGGTGCTTCTTTTGTTGCTTCTTTTTGTGCTTCTTTTTTGTGCTTCTTTTGGTGCTCCTTTTGTTGCGGTGCTTATTTTGTGCTTCTTTTGTTCTTCTTTTGTGCTTATTTTGTTGCTTCTTTTTGTGCTTCTTTTGGTGTTTCTTTTTGTGCTTATTTTTGTGCTTCTTTTTGTGCTTCTTTTTGTGCTTTTTTAGATGTTTCCTTTGTTGCTTCTTTTGTTGCTTCTTTTTGTGATTCTTTTGGTGTTTCTATTGAGCTTCTTTTGTTGCTTCTTTTTGTGCTCCTCTTGGTGCTTCTTTTGGTGCTTCTTTTGGTGCTTCTTTTTGTGCTTCTTTTTGTGCTCTTTTTGTGCTTCTTTTTGTGCTTCTTTTTGTGCTTCTTTTGGTGCTTCTTTTGTGCTTCTTTTAGTGCTTCTTTTGTGCTTCTTTCAGTGTTTTGTGCTTCTTTTGTGCTTCTTTTGGTGCTTCTTTTGGTGCTTGTTTTGTGCTTCTTTTTGTGCTTCTTTTTGTGCTTCTTTTGTTGCTTCTTTTTGTGCTTCTTTTTTGTGCTTCTTTTGGTGCTTCTTTTGTTGCTTCTTTTTGTGCTTTTTTGTGCTTCTTTTGTTGCTTCTTTTTGTGCTTCTTTTTTGTGCTTCTTTTGTGCTTCTTTTGGTGCTTCTTTTGGTGCTTGTTTTGTGCTGCTTTTTGTGCTTCTTTTTGTGCTTCTTTTTTGCTTCTTTTGGTGCTTCTTTTGTTGCATCTTTTTGTGCATCTTTTTGTGCTTCTTTTGTTGCTTCTTTTGTTGCTTCTTTTGTTGCTTCTTTTTGTGCTTCTTTTGATGCTTCTTTTTGTGCTTCTTTCTGTGCTTCTTTTTGTGCTTCTATTTGTTGCTTCTTTTGTTGCTTCTTTTGTTGCTTCTTTTTGTGCTTCTTTTAATGCTTCTTTTGTTGATTCTTTTTTGTGCTTCTTTTGGTGCTTCTTTTGTTGTTTCTTTTCGTGCTTCTTTTTGTGGTTCTTTTGTGCTTCTTTTGGTGTTTCTTTTGAGCTTCTTTTGTTGCTTCTTTTTGTGCTTCTTTTGGTGCTTCTTTTGGTGCTTCTTTTGGTGCTTCTTTTGTGCTTCTTTTGTGCTTCTTTTGGTGCTACTTTTGGTGCTTCTTTTGTTGCTTCTTTTGGTGCTACTTTTTGTGGTTCTTTTGTGCTTCTTTTGGTGCTTCTTTTTGTGCTTCTTTTGTGCTTCTTTTTGTGCTTCTTTTTGTGCTTCTTCTGATGCTTTTTTGGTTGCTTCTTTTTGTGCTTCTTTTTGTGCTTCTTTTTGTGCTCCTTTTTGTGCTTATTTTCGTGCTTCTTTTCATGCTTCTTTTAGTGCTTCTTTTAGTGCTTCTTTTGGTTTGCATACAGTACCGCAATTATCGTGTACAGTACTATAAGTTACGGTATACAGTACCGAATGTAACGGTATACAGTACAATACAGTTACTGTATACAGTACCGCAAGTTACGGTGTACAGTACCATAAATTACGGTATACAGTACCGTAAGTTACGGTATACAGTAATGAACAGTTACTGTTAAGACTACTGTATAGGTACTGTATACAGTACCGTAAGTTACGGTTAACCGTACTGTACAGTTATCGTATGCAGTTTTACAGTTACGGTATACATTTCTAAAGACACTTAATCGTCGCCACTTTATCGTCGTCACTTTATCGTCGTCGTTTTATCGTCGTCACTTTATCGTCGTCACTTTATCGCCGTCACTTTATCGTCGTCACTTTATCGTCGACACTTTATCTTCGTCACTTCATCGTAGTCACTTTATCGTCATCACTTTGACGTCGTCACTTTATTGTCGTCACTTTATCGTCGTCACTTTATCGTCGTCACTTTATGATCATCACTTTATCGTCGTCACTTTATCGTAGTCACTTTATCGTCGTCACTTTATCATAGTCACTTTATCGTCGTCACTTTATCGTCGTCACTTTATCGTCTTCACATTATCGTCGTCACTTTGTCGTCGTCACTTTATCGTCGTCACTTTATCGTCGTCACTTTATGATCATCACTTTATCGTCGTCACTTTATCGTCGTCACTTTATCGTCGTCACTTTATCGTCGTCACTTTAACGTCGTTACTTTATCGTCGTCACTTCATCGTCGACATTTTTTTGTCGTCACTATATCGTCGTCACTTTATCGTCGTCACTTATCGTCGTCACTTTAACGTCGTCACTTTATTGTCGTCACTTTATCGTCTTCATTTTATCGTCGTCACTTTGTCGTCGTCACTTTATCGTCGTCACTTTATCGTCGTCACTTTATGATCATCACTTTATCGTCGTCACTTTATCGTCGTCGCCGTCGTCACCATCGTCACTTTATCGTCGTCACTTTATCGTCGTCACTTTATCGTCGTCACTTTATCGTCGTCACTTTATGATCATCACTTTATCGTCATCACTTTATTGTCATCACTTTATCGTCGTCACTTTATCGTCGTCACCTTATCGTCGTCAACTTTTTGTCGTCACTTTTTCGTCGTCACTTTATCGTCGTCACTTTATGATCATCACTTTATCGTCGTCACTTTGTCGTCGTCACTTTATCGTCGTCACTTTATCGTCGTCACTTTATGATCATCACTTTATCGTCATCACTTTATCGTCATCACTTTATCGTCGTCACTTTATCGTCGTCACCGTCGTCACTTTATCGTCGTCACCTTATCGTCGTCAACTTTTTGTCGTCACTTTTTTGTCGTCACTTTATCGTCGGGACTTTAACGTCGTCACTTTATCGTCGTCACTTCATCGTCGACATTTTATTGTCGTCACTATATCGTCGTCACTTTATCGTCGTTACTTATCGTCGTCACTTTATGATCATCACTTTATCGTCGTCACTTTATCGTAGTCACTTTATCGTCGTCACTTTATCGTCGTCACTTTATCGTCTTCACTTTATCGTCATCACTTTATCGTCGTCACTTTATCGTCGTCACTTTATCGTCGTCACTTTATCGTCGTCACTTTATCGTCGTCACTTTATCGTCGTCACTTTATCGTCATCACTTTTTCGTCGTCACTTTATCGTCGTCACTTTAACGTCGTCACTTTATCGTCGTCACTTCATCGTCGACATTTTATTGTCGTCACTATATCGTCGTCACTTTATCGTCGTCACTTATCGTCGTCACTTTATGATCATCACTTTATCGTCGTCACTTTATCGTAGTCACTTTATCGTCGTCACTTTATCGTCGTCACTTTATCGTCGTCACTTTATCGTCGTCACCGTCGTCACTTTATCGTCGTCACCTTATCGTCGTCAACTTTTTGTCGTCACTTTTTCGTCCTCACTTTATCGTCGTCACTTTAACGTCGTCACTTTATCGTCGTCACTTCATCGTCGACATTTTATTGTCGTCACTATATCGTCGTCACTTTATCGTCGTCACTTATCGTCGTCACTTTATGATCATCACTTTATCGTCATCACTTTATCGTCATCACTTTATCGTCGTCACTTTATCGTCGTCACCGTCGTCACTTTATCGTCGTCACCTTATCGTCGTCAACTTTTTGTCGTCACTTTTTCGTCGTCACTTTATCGTCGTGACTTTAACGTCGTCACTTTATCGTCGTCACTTCATCGTCGACATTTTATTGTCGTCACTATATCGTCGTCACTTTATCGTCGTTACTTATCGTCGTCACTTTATGATCATCACTTTATCGTCGTCACTTTATCGTAGTCACTTTATCGTCGTTACTTTATCGTCGTCACTTTATCGTCTTCACTTTATCGTCATCACTTTATCGTCGTCACTTTATCGTCGTCACTTTATCGTCGTCACTTTATCGTCGTCACTTTATCGTCGTCACTTTATCGTCGTCACTTTATCGTCATCACTTTTTCGTCGTCACTTTATCGTCGTCACTTTAACGTCGTCACTTTATCGTCGTCACTTCATCGTCGACATTTTATTGTCGTCACTATATCGTCGTCACTTTATCGTCGTCACTTATCGTCGTCACTTTATGATCATCACTTTATCGTCGTCACTTTATCGTAGTCACTTTATCGTCGTCACTTTATCGTCGTCACTTTATCGTCGTCACTTTATCGTCGTCACCGTCGTCACTTTATCGTCGTCACCTTATCGTCGTCAACTTTTTGTCGTCACTTTTTCGTCGTCACTTTATCGTCGTCACTTTAACATCGTCACTTTATCGTCGTCACTTCATCGTCGACATTTTATTGTCGTCACTATATCGTCGTCACTTTATCGTCGTCACTTATCGTCGTCACTTTATGATCATCACTTTATCGTCGTCACTTTATCGTAGTCACTTTATCGTCGTCACTTTATCGTCGTCACTTTATCGTCTTCACTTTATCGTCATCACTTTATCGTCGTCACTTTATCGTCGTCACTTTATCGTCGTCACTTTATCGTCGTCACTTTGTCGTCGTCACTTTATCGTCGTCACTTTATCGTCGTCACTTTATGATCATCACTTTATCGTCATCACTTTTTCGTCGTCACTTTATCGTCGTCACTTTAACGTCGTCACTTTATCGTCGTCACTTTATCGTCGTCACTTTATCGTCATCACTTTATCGTCGTCACTTTATCGTTGTCACCGTCGTCACTTTATCGTCGTCACCTTATCGTCGTTACTTTTTCGTCATCACTTTTTCGTCGTCACTTTATCGTCGTCACTTTATCGTCAACCCTTTATCGTCGACACGTCATCGTCGTCACTTCCTCGTTCTCTTTTTATCGTCGTCTCTTTATCTTCGTCACTTTATCATTCGTCTCTTCAACATCGTTACTTCATTTGAAGTTACGGTATACATTTCTACAGTCACTTAATCGTCGCCACTTTATCGTCGTCACTTCATCGTCGTCAGTTTATCGTCGTCACTTTGTCGTCAACACTTTATCGTCGTCACTTTATCGTAGTCACTTTATCGTTGTCACTTCATCGTCGTCACTTTATCGTCGTCACTTTATCGTCGACACTTTATCGTCGTCACTTTATCGTTGTCACTTTATCGTTTTCTTTTTATCGTCGTCACTTTATCGTCGTCACTTTATCAATCGTCTCTTCAACGTCGTTACTTCATTGAAGTTACGGTATACATTTCTACAGTCACTTAATCGTCGCCACTTTATCGTCGTCACTTCATCGTCGTCAGTTTATCGTTTTCGTTTTATCGTCGTCACTTTATCGTCGTCACTTTATCATTCGTCTCTTCAACGTCGTTACTTCATTGAAGTTACGGTATACATTTCTACAGTCACTTAATCGTCGCCACTTCATCGTCGTCACTTCATCGTCAACACTTTATTGTCGTCACTTCATCGTCGTCACTTTATCGTCATCACTTTATCGCCGTCACTTTAACGTCGTCACTTTATCGTCGACACTTTATCATCGACAGTTTGTCGTCGTCACTTTATCGTCGTCACTTCATCATTCGTCTCTTGAACGTCGTTACTTCATTGAAGTTACGGTATACATTTCTACCGTCACTTTATCGTCGCCACTTTATCGTCGTCACTTTATCGTCGACACTTTATCGTCATCACTTTATCGTCGTCACTTTATCGTCGTCACTTTATCGTCGTCACTTCATCGTCGCCACTTTATCTTCGACACTTTAACGTCGTCATTTTATCGTCGTCACTTTATCGTCTTCACTTTATCGTCGTCACTTTATCGTCGACACTTTATCGTCGTCACTTTATCGTTGTCACTTTATCATTTTATTTTTCTCTTCGTCACTTTATCGTCGTCACATTATTGTCGTCACTTTACCGTCGTCACACTTTACCGTCGTTCTTTTTGTTGCGTCTTTTGGGCTTCTTTTTGTGCTTCTTTTTGTGCTTCTTTTGTGGCTTCTTTTGTTGCTTCTTTTTGTGCTTCTTTTTGTGCTTCTTTTGGTGCTTATTTTTGTCCTTCTTTTTGTGCTTCTTTTTGTGCTTCTTTTTTGCTTCTTTCGGTGCTTCTTTTTGTGCTTCTTTTTTGTGCTTCTTTTGTTGCTTCTTTTTGTGATTCTTTTTGTTTTTCTTTTTGTGCTTCTTTTTGTGCTTTTTTGGTGCTTCTTTTGTTGTTTCTTTTTGTGCTTCTTTTTTGTGCTTCTTTTGGTGCTTCTTTTGTTGCTTCTTTTCGTGCTGCTATTTGTGGTTCTTTTGTGCTTCTTTTGGTGTTTCTTTTGAGCTTCTTTTGTTGCTTCATTTTGTGCTTCTTTTGGTGTTTCTTTTGGTGCTTCTTTTGGTGCTTCTTTTAAGCTTCTTTTGTGCTTCTTTTGGTGCTACTTTTGGCGCTTCTTTTGTTGCTTCTTTTGGTGCTTCTTTTTGTGCTTCTTTTCTGCTTCTTTTGGTGCTTCTTTTGGTGCTTCTTTTGTGCTTCTTTTTGTGCTACTTTTTGTGTTTTTTTCTGGTGCTTCTTTTGTTGCTTCTTTTTGTGCTTGTTTTTATGCTTCTTTTTGTGCTACTTTTTGTGCTTCTTTTCGTGCTTCTTTTGGTGCTTCTTTTAGTGCTTCTTTTAGTGCTTCTTTTTTTGCTTCCTTTTGTGCATTTTTGTGCTACTTCTTGTGCTTCTTTCGGTGCTTCTTTTGTTGCTTCTTTTTGTGCTTATTTTTTTGTGCTTCTTTTGGTGCTTCTTTTGTTGCGGTGCTTATTTTGTGCTTCTTTTGTTCTTCTTTTGTGCTTCTTTTGTTGCTTCTTTTTGTGCTTCTTTTGGTGTTTCTTTTTGTGCTTTTTTTTGTGCTTCTTTTTGTGCTTATTTTTGTGCTTCTTTTGATGCTTCCTTTGTTGCTTCTTTTGTTGCTTCTTTTTGTGCTTCTTTGTTGCTTCTTTTAGTGCTTCTTTTTGTGCTACTTTTGTGCTTCTTTTGGTGTTTCTTTTGAGCTTCTTTCGTTGCTTCTATTTGTGCTCCTCTTGGTGCTTTTTTGGTGCTTCTTTTGGTGCTTCTTTATGTGCTACTTTTGGTGCTTCTTTTGTTGCTTCTTTTGGTGCTTCTTTTTGTGCTTCTTTTGGTGCTTCTTTTGTGCTTCTTTTAGTGCTTCTTTTGTGCTTCTTTCAGTGTTTTGTGCTTCTTTTGTGCTTCTTTTGGTGCTTCTTTTGGTGCTTGTTTTGTGCTTCTTTTTGTGCTTCTTTTTGTGCTTCTTTTGTTGCTTCTTTTTGTGCTTCTTTTTTGTGCTTCTTTTGGTGCTTCTTTTGTTGCTTCTTTTTGTGCTTCTTTTTGTGCTTCTTTTGTTGCTTCTTTTGTTGCTTCTTTTTGTGCTTCTTTTTGTGCTCCTTTTTGTGCTTCTTTTCGTGCTTCTTTTGATGCTTCTTTTGGTACTTCTTTTTGTGCTTCTTTTTGTGCTTCTTTTTGTGCTTCTTTTGTTGCTTCTTTTGTTGCTTCTTTATGTGCTTCTTTTGATGCTTCTTTTGTTGATTCTTTTTTGTGCTTCTTTTGTGCTTCTTTTGGTGCTTCTTTTTGTGCTTCTTTTTTGTGGTTCTTTTGGTGCTTCTTTTGTTGCTTCTTTTTGTGCTTTTTTGTGCTTCTTTTGTTGCTTCTTTTTGTGCTTCTTTTTTGTGCTTCTTTTGTTGCTTCTTTTGTTGCTTCTTTTTGTGCTTCGTTTTATGCTCCTTTTTGTGCTTCTTTTCGTGCTTCTTTTGATGCTTCTTTTGGTGCTTCTTTTTGTGCTTCTTTTTGTGCTCCTTTTTGTGCTTCTTTTGTTGCTTCTTTTGTTGCTTCTTTTGTTGCTTCTTTTCGTGCTTCTTTTTGTGATTCTTTTGTGCTTCTTTTGGTGTTTCTTTTGAGCTTCTTTTGTTGCTTCTTTTTGTGCTTCTTTTGGTGCTTCTTTTGGTGCTTCTTTTGGTGCTTTTTTTGTGCTTCTTTTGTGCTTCTTTTGGTGCTACTTTTGGTGCTTCTTTTGTTGCTTCTTTTGGTGCTTCTTTTTGTGGTTCTTTTGTGCTTCTTTTGGTGCTTCTTTTTTTGCTTCTTTTGTGCTTCTTTTAGTGTTTTGTGCTTCTTTTGCTGCTTCTTTTGTTGCTTCTTTTTGTGCTTCTTTTGGTGCTTCTTTGTGCTTCTTTTTGTGCTTCTTTTCGTGCTTCTTTTTGTGCTTCTTTTGGTGCTTCTTTTGTTGCTTATTTTCGTGCTTATTTTTGTGCTTCTTTTTGTGCTGCTTTTTGTGCTTCTTTTCGTACTTCTTTTGGTGCTTCTTTTTGTGCTTCTTTCTGTGCTTCTTTTTGGCGTCTTTTTGTGCTTCTTTTATTGCTTCTTTTGTTGCTTCTTTTAGTGCTTCTTTTGTTGATTCTTTTGTTGCTTCTTTTTGTGCTTCTTTCTGTATACAGTACCGTAAGTTACGGTTAACCGTACTGTACAGTTATCGTATGCAGTTTTACAGTTACGGTATACATTTCTAAAGACACTTAATCGTCGCCACTTTATCGTCGTCACTTTATCGTCGTCACTTTATCGTCGTCACTTTATCGTCGTCACTTTATCGCCGTCACTTTATCGTCGTCACTTTATCGTCGACACTTTATCTTCGTCACTTCATCGTAGTCACTTTATCGTCATCACTTTGACGTCGTCACTTTATTGTCGTCACTTTATCGTCGTCACTTCATCGTCGTCACTTTATGATCATCACTTTATCATCGTCACTTTATCGTAGTCACTTTATCGTCGTCACTTTATCATAGTCACTTTATCGTCGTCACTTTATCGTCGTCACTTTATCGTCTTCACATTATCGTCGTCACTTTGTCGTCGTCACTTTATCGTCGTCACTTTATCGTCGTCACTTTATGATCATCACTTTATCGTCGTCACTTTATCGTCGTCACTTTATCGTCGTCACTTTATCGTCGTCACTTTATCGTCGTCACTTTATGATCATCACTTTATCGTCATCACTTTATTGTCATCACTTTATCGTCGTCACCGTCGTCACTTTATCGTCGTCACCTTATCGTCGTCAACTTTTTGTCGTCACTTTTTCGTCGTCACTTTATCGTCGTCACTTTATGATCATCACTTTATCGTCGTCACTTTGTCGTCGTCACTTTATCGTCGTCACTTTATCGTCGTCACTTTATGATCATCACTTTATCGTCATCACTTTATCGTCATCACTTTATCGTCGTCACTTTATCGTCGTCACCTTATCGTCGTCAACTTTTTGTCGTCACTTTTTCGTCGTCACTTTATCGTCGTGACTTTAACGTCATCACTTTATCGTCGTCACTTCATCGTCGACATTTTATTGTCGTCACGATATCGTCGTCACTTTATCGTCGTTACTTATCGTCGTCACTTTATGATCATCACTTTATCGTCGTCACTTTATCGTAGTCACTTTATCGTCGTCACTTTATCGTCGTCACTTTATCGTCTTCACTTTATCGTCATCACTTTATCGTCGTCACTTTATCGTCGTCACTTTATCGTCGTCACTTTATCGTCGTCACTTTATCGTCGTCACTTTATCGTCGTCACTTTATCGTCATCACTTTTTCGTCGTCACTTTATCGTCGTCACTTTAACGTCGTCACTTTATCGTCGTCAATTCATCGTCGACATTTTATTGTCGTCACTATATCGTCGTCACTTTATCGTCGTCACTTATCGTCGTCACTTTATGATCATCACTTTATCGTCGTCACTTTATCGTAGTCACTTTATCGTCGTCACTTTATCGTCGTCACTTTATCGTCGTCACTTTATCGTCGTCACCGTCGTCACTTTATCGTCGTGACCTTATCGTCGTCAAGTTTTTGTCGTCACTTTTTCGTCGTCACTTTATCGTCGTCACTTTAACGTCGTCACTTTATCGTCGTCACTTTATCGTCGACATTTTATTGTCGTCACTATATCGTCGTCACTTTATCGTCGTCACTTATCGTCGTCACTTTATGATCATCACTTTATCGTCATCACTTTATCGTCATCACTTTATCGTCGTCACTTTATCGTCGTCACCGTAGTCACTTTATCGTCGTCACCTTATCGTCGTCAACTTTTTGTCGTCACTTTTTCGTCGTCACTTTATCGTCGTGACTTTAACGTCGTCACTTTATCGTCGTCACTTCATCGTCGACATTTTATTGTCGTCACTATATCGTCGTCACTTTATCGTCGTTACTTATCGTCGTCACTTTATGATCATAACTTTATCGTCGTCACTTTATCGTAGTCACTTTATCGTCGTCACTTTATCGTCGTCACTTTATCGTCTTCACTTTATCGTCATCACTTTATCGTCGTCACTTTATCGTCGTCACTTTATCGTCGTCACTTTATCGTCGTCACTTTATCGTCGTCACTTTATCGTCGTCACTTTATCGTCATCACTTTTTCGTCGTCACTTTATCGTCGTCACTTTAACGTCGTCACTTTATCGTCGTCACTTCATCGTCGACATTTTATTGTCGTCACTATATCGTCGTCACTTTATCGTCGTCACTTATCGTCGTCACTTTATGATCATCACTTTATCGTCGTCACTTTATCGTAGTCACTTTATCGTCGTCACTTTATCGTCGTCACTTTATCGTCGTCACTTTATCGTCGTCACCGTCGTCACTTTATCGTCGTCACCTTATCGTCGTCAATTTTTTGTCGTCACTTTTTCGTCGTCACTTTATCGTCGTCACTTTAACGTCGTCACATTATCGTCGTCACTTCATCGTCGACATTTTATTGTCGTCACTATATCGTCGTCACTTTATCGTCGTCACTTATCGTCGTCACTTTATGATCATCACTTTATCGTCGTCACTTTATCGTAGTCACTTTATCGTCGTCACTTTATCGTCGTCACTTTATCGTCTTCACTTTATCGTCATCACTTTATCGTCGTCACTTTATCGTCGTCACTTTATCGTCGTCACTTTATCGTCGTCACTTTGTCGTCGTCACTTTATCGTCGTCACTTTATCGTCGTCACTTTATGATCATCACTTTATCGTCATCACTTTTTCGTCGTCACTTTATCGTCGTCACTTTAACGTCGTCACTTTATCGTCGTCACTTTATTGTCGTCACTTTATCGTCATCACTTTATCGTCGTCACTTTATCGTTGTCACCGTCGTCACTTTATCGTCGTCACCTTATCGTCGTTACTTTTTCGTCATCACTTTTTCGTCGTCACTTTATCGTCGTCACTTTATCGTCAACCCTTTATCGTCGACACGTCATCGTCGTCACTTCCTCGTTCTCTTTTTATCGTCGTCTCTTTATCTTCGTCACTTTATCATTCGTCTCTTCAACGTCGTTACTTCATTTGAAGTTACGGTATACATTTCTACAGTCACTTAATCGTCGCCACTTTATCGTCGTCACTTCATCGTCGTCAGTTTATCGTCGTCACTTTATCGTCAACCCTTTATCGTCGTCACTTTATCGTAGTCACTTTATCGTTGTCACTTCATCGTCGTCACTTTATCGTCGTCACTTTATCGTCGACACTTTATCGTCGTCACTTTATCGTTGTCACTTTATCGTTTTCTTTTTATCGTCGTCACTTTATCGTCGTCACTTTATCATTCGTCTCTTCAACGTCGTTACTTCATTGAAGTTACGGTATACATTTCTACAGTCACTTAATCGTCGCCACTTTATCGTCGTCACTTCAACGTCGTCAGTTTATTGTCGTCACTTTATCGTCAACACTTTATCGTCGTCACTTTATCGTAGTCACTTTATCGTTTTCTTTTTATCATCGTCACTTTATCGTCGTCACTTTATTGTCGTCACTTTATCGTCGTCACTTTATCGTCATCACTTTATCGCCGTCACTTTAACGTCGTCACTTTATCGTCGACACTTTATCATCGACAGTTTGTCGTCGTCACTTTATCGTCGTCACTTCATCATTCGTCTCTTGAACGTCGCTACTTCATTGAAGTTACGGTATACATTTCTACCGTCACTTTATCGTCGCCACTTTATCGTCGTCACTTAATCGTCGACACTTTATCGTCATCACTTTATCGTCGTCACTTTATCGTCGTCACTTTATCGTCGTCACTTCATCGTCGCCACTTTATCTTCGACACTTTAACGTCGTCATTTTATCGTCGTCACTTTATCGTCTTCACTTTATCGTCGTCACTTTATCGTCGACACTTTATCGTTGTCACTTTATCGTTGTCACTTTATCATTTTATTTTTCTCTTCGTCACTTTATCGTCGTCACATTATTGTCGTCACTTTACCGTCGTCACACTTTATCGTCGAGACTTTATCGTCGTCACTCATCGTAGTCACTTTAACTTCGTCACTTTATCGTCGACACACTGTCGTCGTCACTTTATCGTCGTCCCTTTATCATTCGTCTCTTCAACGTCGTTACTTCATTGAAGTAACGGTATACATTTTAACAGTCCCTTAATAATCGTCGTCACTTTATCGCCGTCACTTTATCGTCATCACTTTATCGTCGACACTTTATCGTCGTCACTTTATCGTCGTCACTTTATCGTCGTCACTTTGTCGTCGACACTTTATCATTCGTCTCTTCAACGTCGTTACTTCATTGAAGTCACGGTATACATTTCTACAGTCACTTAATCGTCGTCACTTTATCGTCGTCACTTTATCGTCGTCACTTTATCGTCGACACTTTATCGTCGACACTTTATCATTCGTCTCTTCAACGTCGTTACTTCATTGAAGTCACGGTATACATTTCTACAGTCACTTAATCGTCGTCACTTTATCGTCGTCACTTTATCGTCGTCACTTTATCGTCGACACTTTATCGTCGTCACTTTATCGTTGTCACTTTATCGTTTTCTTTTTATGGTCGTCACTTTATCGTCGTCACTTTATCATTCGTCTCTTCAACGTCGTTACTTCATTGAAGTTACGGTATACATTTCTACAGTCACTTAATCGTCGCCACTTTATCGTCGTCACTTTATCGTCGTCACTTTATGATCATAACTTTATCGTCATCACTTTATCGTCATCACTTCATCGTCGTCACTTTATCGTCGTCGCCGTCGTCACCGTCGTCACTTTATCGTCGTCACTTTGTCGTCGTCACTTTATCGTCGTCACTTTATCGTCTTCACTTTATGATCATCACTTTATCGTCATCACTTTATCGTCATCACTTTATCGTCGTCACTTTATCGTCGTCACCGTCGTCACTTTATCGTCGTCACCTTATCGTCGTCAACTTTTTGTCGTCACTTTTTCGTCGTCACTTTATCGTCGTCACTTTAACGTCGTCACTTTATCGTCGTCACTTCATCGTCGACATTTTATTGTCATCACTATATCGTCGTCACTTTATCGTCGTCACTTATCGTCGTCACTTTATGATCATCACTTTATCGTCGTCACTTTATCGTAGTCACTTTATCGTCGTCACTTTATCGTCGTCACTTTATCGTCTTCACTTTATCGTCATCACTTTATCGTCGTCACTTTATCGTCGTCACTTTATCGTCGTCACTTTATCGTCGTCACTTTGTCGTCGTCACTTTATCGTCGTCACTTTATCGTCGTCACTTTATGATCATCACTTTATCGTCATCACTTTTTCGTCGTCACTTTATCGTCGTCACTTTAACGTCGTCACTTTATCGTCGTCATTTTATCGTCGTCACTTTATCGTCGTCACTTTATCATTCGTCTCTTCAACGTCGTTACTTCATTGAAGTTACGGTATACATTTCTACAGTCACTCAATCGTCGCCACTTAATCGTCGTCACTTCATCGTCGTCAGTTTATCGTCGTCACTTTATCGTCAACACTTTATCGTCGTCACTTTATCGTTGTCACTTTATCGTTTTCTTTTTATCGTCGTCACTTTATCGTCGTCACTTTATTGTCGTCACTTTATCGTCATCACTTTATCGCCGTCACTTTAACGTCGTCACTTTATCGTCGACACTTTATCATCGACACTTTGTCGTCGTCACTTTATCGTCGTCACTTCATCATTCGTCTCTTGAACGTCGTTACTTCATTGAAGTTACGGTATACATTTCTACAGTCACTTTATCGTCGCCACTTTATCGTCGTCACTTTATCGTCGACACTTTATCGTCATCACTTTATCGTCGTCACTTTATCGTCGTCACTTTATCGTTGTCACTTTATCATTTTATTTTTCTCTTCGTCACTTTATCGTCGTCACATTATTGTCGTCACTTTACCGTCGTCACACTTTATCGTCGAAACTTTATCGTCGTCACTCATCGTAGTCACTTTAACTTCGTCACTTTATCGTCGACACACTGTCGTCGTCACTTTATCGTCGTCACTTTATCATTCATCTCTTCAACGTCGTTACTTCATTGAAGTAACGGTATACATTTTTACAGTCACTTAATAATCGTCGTCACTTTATCGCCGTCACTTTATCGTCATCACTTTATCGTCGACACTTTATCGTCGTCACTTTATCGTCGTCACTTTATCGTCGTCACTTTGTCGTCGACACTTTATCATTCGTCTCTTCAACGTCGTTACTTCATTGAAGTTACGGTATACATTTCTACAGTCACTTAATCGTCGTCACTTTATCGTCGTCACATTATCGTCGTCACTTTATCGTCGACACTTTATCGTCGTCACTTTATCGTTGTCACTTTATAGTTTTTTTTTATCGTCATCACTGTATCGTCGTCACTTTATTGTCGTCACTTTATCGTGTTCACTTTATCGTCATCACTTTATAGCCGTCACTTTATCGTCTTCACTTTATCGTCGACACTTTATCGTCGTCACTTCATCGTAGTCACTTTAACGTCGTCACTTGATCGTCGTCACTTTTTCTTCGTCACTTTATCGTCGTCTTTTTATCGTCATCCTTTTATCGTCTTCATTTTATCGTCGTCACTTTATCGTCGTCACTTTATCGTCGTCACTTTATCGTCGTCACTTTATCGTCGACACTTTATCGTCGTCACTTTATCGTCGTCACTTTATCGTCGTCACTTTATCGTCGTCACTTCATCGTTGCCACTTTATCTTCGACACTTTAACGTCGTCATTTTATCGTCGTCACTTTATCGTCGTCACTTTATCGTCGTCACTTTATCGTCGTCACTTTATCGTCGTCACTTTATCGTCGTCACTTTATCGTCGTCACTTTTTATCGTCGTCACTTTATTGTCGACACTTTAACGTCGTCACTTTATCGTCGTCACTTTATCGTCGTCACTTTATCGTCGTCACTTCATCGTCGCCACTTTATCTTCGACACTTTAACGTCGTCATTTTATCGTCGTCATTTTATCGTCGTCACTTTATCGTCGACACTTTGTCGTCGTCACTTTATCGTCGACACTTTGTCGTCGTCACTTTATCATCCGTCTCACCTTTTTGTCGTCCATTTTTCGTCGTCACTTTATCGTCGTCACTTTAACAGTAAGTTAAGAAAACGGTAAGGTCTGAAAACGGTAATGTCTGAAAACAGTAAATTGTGAAAACGGTAAGGTCAGAAAACGGTAAGGTCTGAAAACAGTAAGTTGTAAAAACTTTAAGGTCTGAAAACAGTAAAGTCTGAAAACGGTAAGGTCTGAAAACCGTAAGGTCTGAAAACAGTAAGTTTTGAAAACGGTATCACGGCCATCACATTTCGAGTTTTCTTCAGCGTCGAATACCGATGACAATCAACCACAGGTTCCAATTTTTCTTTCTCAATCACTGGTAACATGATCACGTCCGACTTTTTTGGCACTTTGCCCAAATCATTCAACGTTTGATCATCGAATTTCTCATGTACTCTGATCGGCCAATTTTCAGGTGGTCCAGCCAGAAACTCTGGTCCATTGAACCACGGATGCGTCTTCACCTCCAAAATGGTTGCTGCTGTTCGTTTGCGACAACCATGATCAGCCGGATTGTCTCCCGTTGGTACGTATCGATAATCAAACGCATGTTCATTGATCAGTTTGACACGATTTTTCACGTAAACCGGCACCTTTTTATCAGTCACTCGCCACGCCAAACAAATTTGACTGTCGACCCATACCGTCACATCTTTATCTGGTATCTTCAGGTCGAGCTCTCGCTGCACATAGCTCACAAGCTCCACTCCCAGCACCATGCCCTGCAGCTCCAGACGTGGAATGAACTCCTCCCGACTCGAAGGCGCACATCTGTGTCTGGCCGCCAACAGACGCACAACGGCTGATGAGTCATCAGTTTCTTCTCTTAGATACACTGCAGCGCAATATCCAGACTTCGATGCATCAGTAAAACAGTGTAAACTCAGCTTTCCAGTACCCTCCACATTCAGGTATCTGTCCAGCTTGATTTCTGACACTTTCAGAAGTTCATCCTTGATCGACTGCCACTCAGCCATCATCTGTTTCGGAACTTTATCCTCCCAATCCAGTTTAGCCGTCACCAGTTTCTGGAAGAACACTTTGGCCGCATTAACAACCGGTGTCAGCAATCCCAATGGATCGTATACAGTTGCCATGCTCCTCAGCACAGATCGTTTCGTATCAACCTCTTCAAGTCTTGGACTCTTCACCATAAGTTTGTCCTCAGTCTGCGACCACTTCATTCCCAACACCTTGACAGCATCATCACCGACTTTATCATCGTCCGGTATGACTTCCATCACTGATGCAGCATTTGTAGCCCATTCACGCATGTTCATTCCATGACTACGAAACACAGCTTTTGTGTAATCGTAAAACTGCTTCACTTCTTGTTCACTGCTCATTGACAAAATACAATTATCGACGTACATATGATCAGCGATCGCCTTAGCTCGTTGATCTTCCTGTCTGTCCATCAGGTACTGAATTGTTTCTTGTAGCAGGAAAGGTGATGCAATAACTCCAAACGGAACCCGTTTGAATCGCATAATCCGAATGTTCCCTTCAATCAACCAGGGTTTAGTCGGATCCCTGTACCATAAGAAACGCGTACAGTCACGTGACTCTCGTGCCAACGTCATCTGCAAGAACGCCTTGGCAATGTCACACGTCACACCATATTTTCCGAATCGAAAATTCATGAGTAGCGACACAACATCTCTTGGTTTTACCGCACCCTTCAGAATGACATCATTCAAACTGAGATGATGCTCACCCGACTCTGCTGAAGCGTCAAGACACACCCTTGTCTTAGTTGTGTTGCTGCTCGCTTTGATAACATATGTTTGGGCCAACAGGTGTTCCACACCTTCAGGTTCCATCGGTGCCTCTTCAATTACACCATCAGCTTCTTGCTTGTTCATAATCTCTGTCACGTCTTGCAGCATCTTCGGATTAGCCTGCAACTTCTTCGCACTCTGACAGAATCGAGCAAAAGTCTGCTCATAGTTCGTAGGTAACAGTGACGCATTATCCTTCCATGGCCACCCTACCTCAGGTCGACCATCTTCTTGAAGTCGAATCGTCTTCTTGAACGACTCCAATGCTTCTTTATCTTCATCAATTTCATCCACGACTTTCTCAGTCAGTTGATCATCAAACATAGATTCAACTGTGTTCTTCATGTCATGCATATCATCTGCCATATATATGTCATCCGTCGTACTATCTGCCAACACACTCATAGTCACGACGCTCATTGACTGACATACATCTTCGACCATGTCCGATTCACCAAACACAGCACCACCAAGACACGTTGGCATTATACACAAACCCGACGGCAGGTGTTTCATTCTGTCAGTCACGATCTGACTGAAGTACTTTGCGTCCAAAAGTATGTCAGGCGAGACTCTCTGTTCCTGACCACACACCACCGCTCTGTACTGCACAGGTAGACCATTCATCACCTCCAGGTCTCTTTGGCTCAGTACAGGTCGACATTGTTCATGTCCGATTGCATATTTAGCCGTACGCGTGGCTCTCACAGTCAGTTTCTTGCCATTCAATTTCAAGATGTCGAATGTAAGCACATTTGCTTTCATCTTACGTGCCTTCTTTGCACCGAACGCATGTATGTTGATCATTCCGCCGTCAACACCTCTATTCAGATTCAACTTGTGTGTCAAACTGTCCGACACGAACGAACGTTGAGCTCCCGGATCCAAAAACGCCCAACATTTCACTTCTCGTCCAGTCGGTCCCACTGCCGTAACAGGCACACACATTAGCACGGTAGTCTTTTCGGCCTCACATGCCTGATTCATCACCAAGTTGTTTTCATGATTCTCTTTCACTTCATGTGGCTCCATTTGCACCGTCTTCACTTGTATCATTGTCTTCTCACATTCAATGCCCATCTCCACATCTGACTCATCACTGGACTCGACGATATGACTCATAACCTCCGTTTTCACATTTCCGGTCTGTATACCAAAACAAAGAGCAGTATGATGTGCTTTGCTCTTGCATTTGTAACACCACTTGTTACTTTGACACTTCAACACCGCATGTCCAGGTTCCAGACACTTGAAGCACAACCTCTGCTTCATTGCTACCTGTTTGCGTGTTTTCAAATCAGTCACCTTCTCACACATATCACTCCAATGTGATCCGCCACAGAATGCGCACCATTTACGCGTTCCACCTTTGGCCTGCCATTGTTGACTTTGGTTGCCATATGAAGCTTGTTGCTGACCATATGCACCTGTAGACCTAGAATTACCGTATCCTCCGGCAAATCTAGTCTGTGCATATCCACCATTCCAAGTTTGACCATACCCTGTCGTCTGAGCAAATCCACCAGTTTGTCGTTGTTCATAGCCAGCATATCCACCAGCATTACCGCTATATCTGTTTGTCTTGCCATATGCTTGCTTTTTTCTGTTTTGAGCCGGTCGCACATTAGCAGAAAAAACCTGAGATGACCGCACCTCACGTACGTCATTCATTTTTCTCTCTCCACTCAGAGTTTCCAGACGTTCCATACGTTCAGTCACTCGCTGTAGACTTTTTATCAATTCAGTAACAGTCCACGGACGATCCTCCGTCACTCCTGTATGCTCATCATTTACTTGTCGCACAAGTTCCATGTCCTCATTTACCTTCCACGGCAGTCTCTCTTGAATCATGTCGACCAACAGCGCACGATTTGAACCTGAATCAACATCATCACCCAAACGCTCCAGTTGACGCACACACTGCTCCAACTGTTCAGCCATCAATCGTAGTCTGTCCGATTTCACACTCTGAACGACAGGCAACTTTCGCAATCTCTTATACGTCGCATCACGTAACTTCTCGAGTTTATGGTATTTCTGCCATACCATTTCAAACGCCTCTTCATATGTACAGTTCGCAACTGTCAGAGCACCAATTACGTTTTGTGCTTCGCCCACCAACTTCGATTTCAGAATTTGAAACTTTTGTACAGGTGCATAAACTGGATTCTGATGTACGAACATCACAAATGCATCCATGAACTCCAGCCAGTTTTCACTTTTGCCATCAAACTCTTTAATTTCAACCTTTGCGTTTATCTTCACCTGCATACCTGCAGCCACTGCCTGATCCACCATCATCACAGGTGGCTGTGCATTCAAATGCAACATGTTCTGTCCTGAGTCAGTCACTCCACCAGACACATGTGCACCAGCACCAGCAGTCACATCTGTAGTAACACCTGCAGCCACACCTGCAGTACCAGTACCATACATACCAACACTCACTGGCTGTATGTATGTACTGCTGACGTTTGGTGCACCCGTGTGTACACCAGCTGACTGCGTTGCATGCTGACTCCCACCAGCCGCCGTTGTTGTTGTTGTTGTCAGCGTAACAGAAGCCATGCACACTGGTTGTGTTACAACTGTCTGACTGAATTGCAATCCATGTCCTGACTGCCCAACAGACAAACGTTGTAGCCATTCACTCACTTCCATCAATTTCGAATCGATATTAATTATCAACTGCTCCGCAGAAGTCACTAACGGCATGTATTCCACAATTATTTTCGCTTCATACGCATCTTCTTCTTCTTTGCGCTCTACATCACTCAGACCAGACTCCAGAATTTTTTTCCAATCCTGGTTCACTTCATCAAACTTTTTAATGGACGCACTCACTGTGCTCCGATCATTCACCAATTTGAGTCGCAACTCATTCAGCTTTTCAATCTTCTGCTCTTCCGTGTCATTATCACTGAACAACTCTCTTGGCAGTTGCACCTTGTCCAAACGGCTTTTCAGTGTCGCCCTCTGCGGTCCAACCACTTTCGACAAATGCCCTGAACGCATTTTATAACACACACTCAGTCAGGTATTACACACAAACTCAACTTTGTCGTGTAAAATCCAACCACTGATGTATGTTTTACTGTCTGCTGCAACAAATACACGCAAAAAATACCACAATATTTTTTGCCGCACCGCACCACACATGAATGTGAATGCACAACACACAAACTCAGTCCTGTGTCACACACACAAACTCCACTTTGTTGTGTACACCAGCTACTGAATTATGTTTGCCACAAACCACAAACACAATCTTTCGTTGACGCACCGCACCACACGTGAATGTGAATGCACAAAACACACACTCAGTCCCGTGTCACACACACAAACTCAACTTTGTTGTGCACACCAGCCACTGATGTATGTTTGCCACAAACCACAAACACACACTTCCACACGTTGACGCACCGCACCACACGTGAATGCACCTCCTTTCTTGTCAGTCAGTCAGTCTGTCTGACACGCTCACTCAGTCAGTTGGTCTGACCACTTCCGATTTGCAGCGGATGCCACTGTACGAAACTCCAATTCCGCGATAAATAATTACTGTTGTTTATTGATGATGTAGATGTGATGGTCAACGCATAGAATGATAGAATGAATGAAAGGCACTAAAATTCGTGCTATAAAGTCTGCTTATCAGAATTTGTTGAAAGATCACCCCATAAATCAATTGGCTATGTTTGGGTTTTTCACAGGAATAAGCTCATGGGAAAAGTGCGCAGCATCATTTTATGAACCTTCAAAGGTTCATATAGATAACAAACTACAGGGTAATCCTGCACAGGTAAGGTCTGAAAACGGTAAGGTTTAAAAACAGTAAGCTGTGAAAATGGTAAGGTCTGAAAACAGTAAGGTCTAAAACAGTAAAGTCTGAAAAGGGTAAGGTTTGGGAATGTTAGGTCTGAAAAGGGTAAAGTCTGAAAACGGTAAGGTCTGAGAACCGTAAGTTGTGAAAACGGTAAGGTCTGAAAACGATAAGGTCTAAACAGTAAAGTCTGAAAACGGTAAGGTCTCAAAACGGTAAGGTTTGAGAATGTTAGGTCTGAAAACGGTAAAATTTGAAAACGGTCAGGTCTGAAAACATTGTGTTGTGAAAACGGTAAGGTCTGAAAACAGTTAGTTGTGAAAACGATAAGGTCTGAATACAGTAAAGTCTGAAAACTTTATCGTCATCACTTTATCGTCGTCACTTTATCGTCGTCACCGTCGTCACTTTATCGTCGTCACCTTATCGTCGTCAACTTTTTGTCGTCACTTTTTCGTCGTCACTTTATCGTCGTCACTTTAACGTCGTCACTTTATCGTCGTCACTTCATCGTCGACATTTTATTGTCATCACTATATCGTCGTCACTTTATCGTCGTCACTTATCGTCGTCACTTTATGATCATCACTTTATCGTCGTCACTTTATCGTAGTCACTTTATCGTCGTCACTTTATCGTCGTCACTTTATCGTCTTCACTTTATCGTCATCACTTTATCGTCGTCACTTTATCGTCGTCACTTTATCGTCGTCACTTTATCGTCGTCACTTTGTCGTCGTCACTTTATCGTCGTCACTTTATCGTCGTCACTTTATGATCATCACTTTATCGTCATCACTTTTTCGTCGTCACTTTATCGTCGTCACTTTAACGTCGTCACTTTATCGTCGTCATTTTATCGTCGTCACTTTATCGTCGTCACTTTATCATTCGTCTCTTCAACGTCGTTACTTCATTGAAGTTACGGTATACATTTCTACAGTCACTTAATCGTCGCCACTTAATCGTCGTCACTTCATCGTCGTCAGTTTATCGTCGTCACTTTATCGTCAACACTTTATCGTCGTCACTTTATCGTTGTCACTTTATCGTTTTCTTTTTATCGTCGTCACTTTATCGTCGTCACTTTATTGTCGTCACTTTATCGTCATCACTTTATCGCCGTCACTTTAACGTCGTCACTTTATCGTCGACACTTTATCATCGACACTTTGT
This sequence comes from Daptonema setosum, assembly GCA_964036265.1. Taxonomy (NCBI): domain Eukaryota; kingdom Metazoa; phylum Nematoda; class Chromadorea; order Monhysterida; family Xyalidae; genus Daptonema; species Daptonema setosum. Next base: position 1,503,186 of record OZ038446.1, on the reverse strand, counting down.
CGTCGTCACTTTATCGTCGTCACTTCATCATTCGTCTCTTGAACGTCGTTACTTCATTGAAGTTACGGTATACATTTCTACAGTCACTTTATCGTCGCCACTTTATCGTCGTCACTTTATCGTCGACACTTTATCGTCATCACTTTATCGTCGTCACTTTATCGTCGTCACTTTATCGTTGTCACTTTATCATTTTATTTTTCTCTTCGTCACTTTATCGTCGTCACATTATTGTCGTCACTTTACCGTCGTCACACTTTATCGTCGAGACTTTATCGTCGTCACTCATCGTAGTCACTTTAACTTCGTCACTTTATCGTCGACACACTGTCGTCGTCACTTTATCGTCGTCACTTTATCATTCATCTCTTCAACGTCGTTACTTCATTGAAGTAACGGTATACATTTTTACAGTCACTTAATAATCGTCGTCACTTTATCGCCGTCACTTTATCGTCATCACTTTATCGTCGACACTTTATCGTCGTCACTTTATCGTCGTCACTTTATCGTCGTCACTTTGTCGTCGACACTTTATCATTCGTCTCTTCAACGTCGTTACTTCATTGAAGTTACGGTATACATTTCTACAGTCACTTAATCGTCGTCACTTTATCGTCGTCACATTATCGTCGTCACTTTATCGTCGACACTTTATCGTCGTCACTTTATCGTTGTCACTTTATAGTTTTTTTTATCGTCATCACTGTATCGTCGTCACTTTATTGTCGTCACTTTATCGTGTTCACTTTATCGTCATCACTTTATAGCCGTCACTTTATCGTCTTCACTTTATCGTCGACACTTTATCGTCGTCACTTCATCGTAGTCACTTTAACGTCGTCACTTGATCGTCGTCACTTTTTCTTCGTCACTTTATCGTCGTCTTTTTATCGTCATCCTTTTATCGTCTTCATTTTATCGTCGTCACTTTATCGTCGTCACTTTATCGTCGTCACTTTATCGTCGTCACTTTATCGTCGACACTTTATCGTCGTCACTTTATCGTCGTCACTTTATCGTCGTCACTTTATCGTCGTCACTTCATCGTTGCCACTTTATCTTCGACACTTTAACGTCGTCATTTTATCGTCGTCACTTTATCGTCGTCACTTTATCGTCGTCACTTTATCGTCGTCACTTTATCGTCGTCACTTTATCGTCGTCACTTTATCGTCGTCACTTTTTATCGTCGTCACTTTATTGTCGACACTTTAACGTCGTCACTTTATCGTCGTCACTTTATCGTCGTCACTTTATCGTCGTCACTTCATCGTCGCCACTTTATCTTCGACACTTTAACGTCGTCATTTTATCGTCGTCATTTTATCGTCGTCACTTTATCGTCGACACTTTGTCGTCGTCACTTTATCGTCGACACTTTGTCGTCGTCACTTTATCATCCGTCTCACCTTTTTGTCGTCCATTTTTCGTCGTCACTTTATCGTCGTCACTTTAACAGTAAGTTAAGAAAACGGTAAGGTCTGAAAACGGTAATGTCTGAAAACAGTAAATTGTGAAAACGGTAAGGTCAGAAAACGGTAAGGTCTGAAAACAGTAAGTTGTAAAAACTTTAAGGTCTGAAAACAGTAAAGTCTGAAAACGGTAAGGTCTGAAAACCGTAAGGTCTGAAAACAGTAAGTTTTGAAAACGGTAAGGTCTGAAAACGGTAAGGTTTAAAAACAGTAAGCTGTGAAAATGGTAAGGTCTGAAAACAGTAAGGTCTAAAACAGTAAAGTCTGAAAAGGGTAAGGTTTGGGAATGTTAGGTCTGAAAAGGGTAAAGTCTGAAAACGGTAAGGTCTGAGAACCGTAAGTTGTGAAAACGGTAAGGTCTGAAAACGATAAGGTCTAAACAGTAAAGTCTGAAAACGGTAAGGTCTCAAAACGGTAAGGTTTGAGAATGTTAGGTCTGAAAACGGTAAAATTTGAAAACGGTCAGGTCTGAAAACATTGTGTTGTGAAAACGGTAAGGTCTGAAAACAGTTAGTTGTGAAAACGATAAGGTCTGAATACAGTAAAGTCTGAAAACTTTATCGTCATCACTTTATCGTCGTCACTTTATCGTCGTCACCGTCGTCACTTTATCGTCGTCACCTTATCGTCGTCAACTTTTTGTCGTCACTTTTTCGTCGTCACTTTATCGTCGTCACTTTAACGTCGTCACTTTATCGTCGTCACTTCATCGTCGACATTTTATTGTCATCACTATATCGTCGTCACTTTATCGTCGTCACTTATCGTCGTCACTTTATGATCATCACTTTATCGTCGTCACTTTATCGTAGTCACTTTATCGTCGTCACTTTATCGTCGTCACTTTATCGTCTTCACTTTATCGTCATCACTTTATCGTCGTCACTTTATCGTCGTCACTTTATCGTCGTCACTTTATCGTCGTCACTTTGTCATCGTCACTTTATCGTCGTCACTTTATCGTCGTCACTTTATGATCATCACTTTATCGTCATCACTTTTTCGTCGTCACTTTATCGTCGTCACTTTAACGTCGTCACTTTATCGTCGTCATTTTATCGTCGTCACTTTATCGTCGTCACTTTATCATTCGTCTCTTCAACGTCGTTACTTCATTGAAGTTACGGTATACATTTCTACAGTCACTTAATCGTCGCCACTTAATCGTCGTCACTTCATCGTCGTCAGTTTATCGTCGTCACTTTATCGTCAACACTTTATCGTCGTCACTTTATCGTTGTCACTTTATCGTTTTCTTTTTATCGTCGTCACTTTATCGTCGTCACTTTATTGTCGTCACTTTATCGTCATCACTTTATCGCCGTCACTTTAACGTCGTCACTTTATCGTCGACACTTTATCATCGACACTTTGTCGTCGTCACTTTATCGTCGTCACTTCATCATTCGTCTCTTGAACGTCGTTACTTCATTGAAGTTACGGTATACATTTCTACAGTCACTTTATCGTCGCCACTTTATCGTCGTCACTTTATCGTCGACACTTTATCGTCATCACTTTATCGTCGTCACTTTATCGTCGTCACTTTATCGTTGTCACTTTATCATTTTATTTTTCTCTTCGTCACTTTATCGTCGTCACATTATTGTCGTCACTTTACCGTCGTCACACTTTATCGTCGAGACTTTATCGTCGTCACTCATCGTAGTCACTTTAACTTCGTCACTTTATCGTCGACACACTGTCGTCGTCACTTTATCGTCGTCACTTTATCATTCATCTCTTCAACGTCGTTACTTCATTGAAGTAACGGTATACATTTTTACAGTCACTTAATAATCGTCGTCACTTTATCGCCGTCACTTTATCGTCATCACTTTATCGTCGACACTTTATCGTCGTCACTTTATCGTCGTCACTTTATCGTCGTCACTTTGTCGTCGACACTTTATCATTCGTCTCTTCAACGTCGTTACTTCATTGAAGTTACGGTATACATTTCTACAGTCACTTAATCGTCGTCACTTTATCGTCGTCACATTATCGTCGTCACTTTATCGTCGACACTTTATCGTCGTCACTTTATCGTTGTCACTTTATAGTTTTTTTTATCGTCATCACTGTATCGTCGTCACTTTATTGTCGTCACTTTATCGTGTTCACTTTATCGTCATCACTTTATAGCCGTCACTTTATCGTCTTCACTTTATCGTCGACACTTTATCGTCGTCACTTCATCGTAGTCACTTTAACGTCGTCACTTTATCGTTGTCACTTTATAGTTTTTTTTATCGTCATCACTGTATCGTCGTCACTTTATTGTCGTCACTTTATCGTGTTCACTTTATCGTCATCACTTTATAGCCGTCACTTTATCGTCTTCACTTTTTCTTCGTCACTTTATCGTCGTCTTTTTATCGTCATCCTTTTATCGTCTTCATTTTATCGTCGACACTTTATCGTCGTCACTTTATCGTTGTCACTTTATAGTTTTTTTTATCGTCATCACTGTATCGTCGTCACTTTATTGTCGTCACTTTATCGTGTTCACTTTATCGTCATCACTTTATAGCCGTCACTTTATCGTCTTCACTTTATCGTCGACACTTTATCGTCGTCACTTCATCGTAGTCACTTTATCGTCGTCACTTTATCGTTGTCACTTTATAGTTTTTTTTATCGTCATCACTGTATCGTCGTCACTTTATTGTCGTCACTTTATCGTGTTCACTTTATCGTCATCACTTTATAGCCGTCACTTTATCGTCTTCACTTTTTCTTCGTCACTTTATCGTCGTCTTTTTATCGTCATCCTTTTATCGTCTTCATTTTATCGTCGTCACTTTATCGTCGTCACTTTATCGTCGTCACTTTATCGTCGTCACTTTATCGTCGACACTTTATCGTCGTCACTTTATCGTCGTCACTTTATCGTCGTCACTTTATCGTCGTCACTTCATCGTTGCCACTTTATCTTCGACACTTTAACGTCGTCATTTTATCGTCGTCACTTTATCGTCGTCACTTTATCGTCGTCACTTTATCGTCGTCACTTTATCGTCGTCACTTTATCGTCGTCACTTTATCGTCGTCACTTTTTATCGTCGTCACTTTATTGTCGACACTTTAACGTCGTCACTTTATCGTCGTCACTTTATCGTCGTCACTTTATCGTCGTCACTTCATCGTCGCCACTTTATCTTCGACACTTTAACGTCGTCATTTTATCGTCGTCATTTTATCGTCGTCACTTTATCGTCGACACTTTGTCGTCGTCACTTTATCGTCGACACTTTGTCGTCGTCACTTTATCATCCGTCTCACCTTTTTGTCGTCCATTTTTCGTCGTCACTTTATCGTCGTCACTTTAACAGTAAGTTAAGAAAACGGTAAGGTCTGAAAACGGTAATGTCTGAAAACAGTAAATTGTGAAAACGGTAAGGTCAGAAAACGGTAAGGTCTGAAAACAGTAAGTTGTAAAAACTTTAAGGTCTGAAAACAGTAAAGTCTGAAAACGGTAAGGTCTGAAAACCGTAAGGTCTGAAAACAGTAAGTTTTGAAAACGGTAAGGTCTGAAAACGGTAAGGTTTAAAAACAGTAAGCTGTGAAAATGGTAAGGTCTGAAAACAGTAAGGTCTAAAACAGTAAAGTCTGAAAAGGGTAAGGTTTGGGAATGTTAGGTCTGAAAAGGGTAAAGTCTGAAAACGGTAAGGTCTGAGAACCGTAAGTTGTGAAAACGGTAAGGTCTGAAAACGATAAGGTCTAAACAGTAAAGTCTGAAAACGGTAAGGTCTCAAAACGGTAAGGTTTGAGAATGTTAGGTCTGAAAACGGTAAAATTTGAAAACGGTCAGGTCTGAAAACATTGTGTTGTGAAAACGGTAAGGTCTGAAAACAGTTAGTTGTGAAAACGATAAGGTCTGAATACAGTAAAGTCTGAAAACGGTAAGGTTTGAGAATGTTAAGGTCTAAAAACGTTAAAGTCTAAAAACGGTAAGGTCTGAAAACAGTAAGTTGTGAAAACGGTAAGGTCTGGAAACGGTAAGGTCTGAAAACAGTAAGTTGTGAAAACGGTAAGGTCTGAAAACAGTAAGGTTTGAAAACGGTAAGGTCTGAAAACGGTAAGGTCTGAAAACAGTAAGTTGTGAAAACGGTAAGGTCAGAAAACGTCAAGGTTAACGGTAAGGTCTGAAAACAGTTATAGCCTGCGTAATTCATTATGAGAAAAACCAAATCCGGATTACGACCGACGGATTTCCAGTGAATAAGATTTTTACCACGCTTAAATTTTATTATTTTCATTCCCTGCCTATTGAATACTTTCTTAAAAAATTTTCAAAAATGTTTTGATTGAAATGAGTAAATTTGTGTTTATAAAAAATACATTCGGTTCTATTATTCTTGTAAAAATTGTAAAATAGAATTATGTAATAATTTTAGCACGTTTGACGTCGAAAACTATCGAATTCGAATTTTTGTCCCGAATCTGAGACAAATTTTTTTGTCGTAAGACAATTTCCCGGCATGAAGTGACATAGGCATGTACACATCATGACTGGGAAAAATCTTATTCATTTGTTATAATGAAATACGGGTGCTATAGTTGTGAAAACGATAAGGTCTGAATACAGTAAAGTCTGAAAACGGTAAGGTTTGAGAATGTTAAGGTCTAAACACGTTAAAGTCTGAAAACGGTAAGGTCTGAAAACAGTAAGTTGTGAAAACGGAAAATCCTGGAAACGGTAAGGTCTGAAAACAGTAAGTTGGGAAAACGGTAAGGTCTGAAAACAGTAAAGTCTGAAAACGGTAAGGTCTGAAAACGGTAAGGTCTGAAAACAGTAAGTTTTGGAAACGGTAAGGTCTGAAAACGGTGAGGTCTGAAACAGAAAGTTGTGAAAACGGTAAGGTCTGAAAAAGGTAAGGTTTGAGAACGGTAAGGTTTAAAAACAGTTAAGTCTGAAAACGGTAAGGTTTGAAAATTTTAAGGTCTTAAAACAGTAAAGTCTGAAAACGGTAAGGTCTGAAAACAGTGAGTTATGAAAACGGTAAGGTCTGAAAACGGTAAGGTCTAAAAACGGTAAGATCTGAAACCGGAAAGGTCTGAAAACAGTAAAGTCTGAAAACGGTATGGTCTGAAAACGGTAAGGTCTGAAAACAGTAAGTTGTGAAAACGATAAGGTCTGAAAACGGTAAGGTCTGAGAATGTTAAGGTCTGAAAACAGTGAAGTCTGAAAGCTGACAGGTCTGAAAACAGTAAGTTGTGAAAACGGTAAGTTTTGAAAACGGTAAGGTCTGAAAACAGTAAGTTTTGAAAACGGTAAGGTCTGAAAACGGTAAGGTCTGAAAACAGTAAGTTGTGAAAACGGTAAGGTCTGGAAACGGTAAGGTCTGAAAACGGTAAGGTCTGAAAACGGTAAGGTCTGAAATCCGAAAGGTCTAACGGTAAGGTCTGAAAACGGTAAGGTCTAACGGTAAGGTCTGAAAACGGTAAGGTCTAACGGTAAGGTCTGAAAACGGTAAGGTCTGAAAACGGTAAGGTCTGAAAACGGTAAGATCTAAAAACGGTAAGGTCTGAAAACGGTAAGATCTGAAAACAGTAAGGTCTGAAAACGGTAAGGTCTGAAAACGGTAAGGTCTAACGGTAAGGTTCGCCAATATCGTCACTTTCGAACCTAACGCTCGACAAAATCGTCACTCTCGACAATGACTCTACTATCTCATCACGTTTAACAAACAAAGTTTTGTGAATCTTCGAACGCCTAAACATTCAATTCAAGGTCTCCCAAGCGACGTTCTATGTAGTTACATATGTCTCTTGCATAATTTTCGGAAATTTTCTAATCAATTATTCAGTTTGGGAAATTACATATCATACGCACAGCAGCACATATATGTAGGTACACATGTAGGTACATGACTCTACATTGTATGTGTAATTTTATATTTGGTCCTGTGAAGTCTTTGAGCGAAAAACGTGTGTTGAGTATTTGAGAGAAATAAAACTATTCTTTTTCAGGAAATCGTGAGTCCTAGTACGATTCAATCAGATCAATTTGTTTACGAATCCAGCAAAATTTCCGAGTTGTTTCATAAATGCTACCGTATAATCTTTATACAGGGTGGCTGCAAAGTAACCACGCGTTTTCTAGCCGCTCATTTCTCAAAATTATTTTATTGCATGAATAACTTTTACATGCCAGTTACATTATACCTGAAATTTTTGTTTATATGGTTCATTTTAGTATAGCAATGCTCAAATTACATTGTTGGTGAAATTTGACGGAATTTTCGTTATTTTTCAACATTACTGACCGGAATCTCATGAAAACGGACAATAATATTACGAAAAAGTGTCAATTCGTTTCAACAAGGATTCATTTTGATGAAAACAAATGCGAACTAGAGTTTTGTGCTAAAAATTTCTAAATTAAATATGATTCCTACTATTTCACCGCCAAAAAGTCTCGATAAATGGAGAAAAATCGAAAATTTATTTAAAATATTTTTTTTTGGAAAACGATGATTCAGGTTTCAGGTAAGATAATCATACTTCCATAACTCCCATAACACAAACTTGATGTCATAACACACCGTTGAGGATCATAAAAGCTTGATAACGAGTGAAAACTGCGAAAATGAAATTTTGATGTAAAAAGTGCTTCGCGAATGCACGTTTTTAAGTTTGGCTATTAGAACACACCAATAGTGTTAATCGGCGATGAGATTTTTCAAAAATCATTATAATTGATGTGTGTGAACTTCTAAAGTCCTATCACGCATTTATTTTTATAAAAAAATCCCGTCTGAGACGCAAGAAGTGAAAAATCTTGCTTTTTGAGAGAAATTTAACAAAATTCAACGAAAACATTATAATACGTCAAATCTGACCACATAATTCGATTTTTCAGGTTTTTTTACGCTAGTTTGGCTAAAACACTGGTCATACAAAATAATTTTTTTGAGAAATGGACAACCAGAAACCGCGTCGTTACTTTACAGCCACCTTGTATATAATAAGGTAAAATATAGCGTTGATAATAAGTATGTGTACGTCTGTGATCAGTTACAACAGCTCTCATGTTTTTTTCAAGGAAAAAGTACTCAGGAGCCCTACATATGTAGGAGATGGCGCCAACTCAAATTCATTTTGCTAATCGATTACGAATACTGTACTGACTGACCACGAGCCAATGTTTAATGAGAAAAGGAAATAAATACCTAACTGCTGAATCACTTCCGTAACTTTCTCAAATGAGCAGGTGATATTGAACAAGTTTGAGCAACTTTGAAAGTACGCATCTTATCTGAGTCTCAGTAAGAACCGTACCTTGTCTGATGAAGTTACTGAGCCGGAGCCTAAGCCTGAGCTCTAATCCTATGAATCTTTTTCACAGTTCGCTGACAGTCGAGGCTAACGTCTTGGAGGGCACTGATGTTTTAAACTTTCATCACTTTTCAGTTTTTTACGTGCGCATCAATAACGTTTGTTTTCGAGGGTAATTTTGTCAATGAAGAAAAGAGTGTCCTGCTTATTAGGAATATAAATCATGATTTTTTAATCATTTTTTTCTTATTGTATGATCACAGTCTTAAACCCCTTTTTAGTCAATATAGGCGGATACCGCGCTGTCAAAGAATTTAGACTTTTACAAATTTTAGCCATCTCTTTTGTATCCCTCAATGAATTACAATAAACGTCTTCTATATGTAAACTTTTTCTATTGCACACAGTGTTAGATGTACAGTACGTACATTGTATAACAATAAATTTTGATGTAACAGTAATGTACATATGTATGTTCAATCCACTGATATTTTCCCATACATACATACATACATATATTGCAGTCGCGAGTAATTAATATGTTATTTGTAAAACTTTTGCCCTGCATGAAAAAAAATCGAGATTCAAGACTTTGACATTTTGGAGAATTCGAATTTAGGATTTTTTCGGTAAACTCTATCATTTCATTGAAAAAATTCATGCATAACGATAGTTTTACAGCACTTGGGCAACCGATTAACCACCGTATATGTTCATACACACATGTTACATACTAACTATTAACGACATGTACTTCCTGTACGGCACTGGCGGACGAGGGGAGAACGGGAAAGTGGAATTCCCCCCTCTTTGACAAAATCAAAAAAGTCGTGTTTGTTCCTCACAGTGTAGGTAAGATGACTTAAATTCTGTCAATTCCCCCCTCTTTGGGGAGAATCCCCTCCCTCTGGAAGTTTGACTCGTCCGCCAGTGGTGTAGGGAACTCGTAATCGCGATCTTGGAAGCAGATCATGAAACGGGACAATGTCTCCTTCTCTGGTCGTCTTTTGTCCGTACTTGGTCGACCGATCGTTAACTCATGCAGAACCGAGACACCTGATACTGATACGACGGTCCCGAGATACCTGATACTGATACCTCGGTTCCGAGATACCTGATACTGAGATCTCGGTTCCTAGGCGCTGTCTGACTAATGCGAGAACGATTTGCATACAACCACAATCGGATTCAATAACCTTGAGTTTATAACCAGTTACCTAGAGTTTAATAACGATATCTACATTTGTAGCACGTTTACAGGTTTTGCTCCAAATCGAAAGTTCGCCCAATACAGTTATACAGCAATTCCTTCCGCTGTCTTAATGCTAATGCCAGAATGATTTGCATACAACCACAATCGGATTCAATAACCTTGAGTTTAAAACCAGCTACCTAGAGTTTAATAAAAATAACTATGTAGCACGTTTACAGGAAATGCTCCAAATTGAAAGTTCGCCCAATACAGTTAAACAGCAATCGCTGACGCTGTCTGACTAATGCCAGAACGATTTTCGTACAATCGCGTTTGGATTCAATAATCTTGAGTTTAAAAACAGCTGCAAAGTAATTATAAAATTTGAATATAATAATTCCTTGTGTTGTGCTTAGGCTTAGTGATAGGCTTCGGCTTAGTAATGGACTTAGGCTTAGTCACGGGCTCGGGGTTAATTGCAAGTCGTTTTAGCACGTGTCGGACTGCTTCCGATGCAGCAGTAAAATGTTTTGAAACCGCTGATTCGTTAGGAGACTGAATATGATTTGGCGTTAAGAAGCTTTAATATCATAATGAATTGTTTTTGATTTGTTATGTTGCATTGATTATGAGACGGTTTTTTCGTTCTTATTTGTTCTATTCTATCCTTCTATCTTGAATTCAGGAATAGTTTTTTTGTTCGTACACCCTTTTTGGCCGCCCTCTTAGGAACTGCCACGGATACGAAACTCCCATAAAACTGAAAATGGCCGAATAGTCGAGATTTCAAATTTGAAACCAGCACATCCACTATGTTCACCAGCACCACTCTTCAACAAAATCCATGTTGTCATCGTTTTTCGTGGAAATTCGGAATGATAAGTTATCGTGAAAAAAATTTTGCTCCGTGAAGTTGAAGAAGAACCCTACCCAATAAATTGATTGTACATATGTACATACACTGGCGGATCAGGGAACAACAGAAAAGTAGATTTCCCCTCTTTCACAGATTCGAAAAGTAGAGTTTGTCGCCTAAGGTGTAGATAAAATGGTCTGATTTCTTTTGATTCCCTCTCTTTGGGAAAATTTCCCTCCTTTGGAAGTTTCGCTCGTCCGCCTGTGGATACATACATATGTACTATACTTCATGTACATAAAATAAAGAGAGTGGGTTATGAATACCAAAATGGGGTCCAACGAGCTTGACATCCAACCACTGCTAGTTTGCAGCAAATTCCCCTGGGAATTCCCCCTTGAACTGATACAAAAACGGTGTTTTCTGCTCCCGAAAAACGTGTTATTGACATATGACATGGAGAGATAGAAGTGATTGTTCGCGCAGTTTTTTTTTTGTTTTTATTATCCATGTTTTCGTTATGATTTTGATTGTTTGTTCCAGATTAATGTTGACGAGATCAGTCGTCTCTGCAAAAGTGAAGTTCATACATACAATTAGCCTTTTTTGCACAACATTCAGAAAAATACACCATTTATCTTACAGTATGCAGGCAAGTTTCTAAATTTGTTTTCAAGATAAACATTGATAATACTCATACCCCAGTTATAACGTCATGGTACAATGTGTATGAAATTATATGTAAGTTCGTATATTGTCCAAATATTATGGAAAACAAAGAAAATTAAAACGCAGTTTTTATCAACAGCATGTTTGAATCAGAGCCAAACCGTTCTGAATAACCAGAAACCCTGGATAGGCTATAATCACTAGCGGAGGTTAAAAACACTAGCTATAATCACTATAGTTTGTTCCGTACGGTGTATGTAAAATGACCTGGTTTCTGTCAATTCTCCCCTCTTTGGAAAGATTCCCCCTCCTCTGGAGGTTTGGCTCGTATTGCCAGTTCGGCTATATTATTTGCATGTTCTACACGTGGCCAGATGAGTATTATCAAAAATGAGAGGGTGACATGGGGTAAACCCTTGTTTTTATCCATTCAGCCATATCAGAAAAAATATAAGTGGTTTTTACTTGAAACCAAAATTTGAGCGTATGCTCTCTTTTCGCAGATTCGATTACGTTTAACGGCACAAGAGGACGATAAAGGGATTGGGAAAGTTCATTTCCCTAGTTTATACGGATTTGAAAAGACGCACGTTTTGATCAAGGTGTTGATAAATGGTCTAAAAATTGACTTTCTCATCTGGAAAGCCATTATTTCCATTTCGAACGAATACTGTATCTTCCTTTTTGTGGATTTGTACGTCCGCCAAACATTTTACGGTAAATCGCCAAGCATAAGTGATCAACCTTTCCAACATACAGTCTACATTGTACATGTAGCGGGGTATTCCATGTAATACTCCTTTATATACTATGTCATCCAGGGTTCCATTTTGATTAGGAAATTTTTCACGTGTTTCAAAAAAACTGTTTTCGAAACCTATCGTCTAAATCATCATGTTCATGTTCTGTCAGTTCTGCTAATAATGACAAGCAAGAAAATTCAGTTGGATGGATTACGTACACAATTGAATAATGTATTACTGTAATTGAATAATGTTCTATCTTTGTCATGAAATAATATTAAATATTAAATCTTGTATTATAAAATATCTTGTTATTTTTGCATAATTTTTTTTAATAGCAGTTTCAGTGTTATATCATTTCAAAATCATGTTATAAGTAAGTACGTTTTCGTGAACAACTTCAGTCGCGCATATTTTGCCAAACAACTTTGACCATTGGGCTAAAACCAAAGGATATTATTGAGTAAAGGAAAACTTCCCATTTGTGAAACTGTTGGTAAAAAAATTCCAGCAATAAAATGACTTCAGGATTTTCTTTTTTCATTAAAGTTTCACAAGTTTTCCTTCCTTTTTTGGACAATGAAAACATATTATACAGTTGCGTTCAAAAGTTCAGGATCACCCTAAGTTAGAGCGTTTTGTATGTGTAAGACAAAAATCCGAAAATAATTTTATTACAGTCATTCAATTCTCCCATATGGTTCTCAGGTCACAGCTTCCCAAACCAAATCTCATACCATAATAGTAAATCGTTTTGTCTCAGCCGATGTCCAATTATCCTGTATTTCCTTCTTAGTATTTCCCCTACTGTATTTATACCAATTTCCGCCGGGAATTCTGTTTTGAAGGTTTTTCCACTCCTCGTAATGTAGGATTGAAAAGCGCCACATAATGTTTTGATTAAGTTTCAAGTGTGTTTTGATGTGCTCAAATTCTCCGGTTGAAGTAGTTAATCTGTTTTTCCAAAGAGTATGCTCGTGAGAGTGTTCATATATTCATTGCAGAAAAGTGAGGCGGAATATACGAACGTTGATGCTTATTTATTCGCGGCTTCAAATAAAACAACAATAATAATCATGATAACTTTGAATAAATAATACAAAAAATTTCACTGTTGTATCGCCCGCCCTTACCAATGTTTTAAATCAATGACATATCGAATCGACCGTGCATCTTACGATAACCACAGGTTGGTCTCATGTTACTTAGTTTCAGAGTGGTCTTGAGAAAGCAGCATGATTTTTTTACAAAACTTTCGGTACTCACAGGAAACACTTGGTTCCGGAAAAAACGTTGAAACTAATGTTGGAAATAAAATTTCACGAGTTCCGAAACTTTTACAAAAATCTTGACACTTTTTCAAGACGACTCTGGCTGCGTCCTTACTTGTTCACTGGAACACCGGGTTACTTACTAACTTTATATTAAAAAGAAAATATTAAAATATGCAGCACATTGAATCGATGTAAAAAACTTAATAAAGATGATTACAAATGAGACTCAAATGATCAGGCAATTTAGATTTGTCTCCGTGTGATCAGAGTGTGACTTTCACGGGAAAAGTTTGAGAGGAACGTTCAAGCACAAAATATTGTCTTTACAAAGTGGGTCGTTCCACTCCACACTGCAAAACAGAGTGGTCGATCGAGTGAGTTGTCGCGTGCTTCAAAAACTGGCATAAGCAGCAGGTTCGATATGAAAAGCTAATAAAAAACGCAATTCATTATGTATTACTCACTCACTCACTCACTCACTCACTCACTCACTCACTCACTCACTCACTCACTCACTCACTCACTCACTCGCTCACTCACTCACTCACTCACTCATTTACTCACTTACTCACTTACTCACTGACTCATTCACTCGCTCACTCACTCACTCACTCACTCACTTACATAAATCTAGTGCTCTCAACGAGTATTCACAGTAGACGTACAATTGGATATGCAAATTTTAATGAGTAATATTCTTATGTCTGCGACATATGTAAATTTCCAACGACATCGTTAATTTTGGTTTCGAAGTGATACTGGTCAACACTGTAGGTCTATCCACTAGCGGACGAGAAGGGTGTTAGAAAAGTGGAATTCCCCCTCGTTGGCGATTGTTTCTCAATGCTTAAAAGAAAAATGGCCTGTAAACTGCCGATTCCCTCCTCTTTGATGAAATTCCCCTCCCTTGGGTTTGGTTCGTCCGCCAGTGGGTCTATATCCAGTTGAATAGCTGATTTACCATCTGAGGTTGGACGATACCCACAATGAAAACTGCAATATGAAAAGTGTATTATTGTTTTTTTTTCCATTTCCCTCAGCTATATGAGGTTTCTTGTTGCTTAGAAAAGGTTCCGCGCAAGATTTTTTCCGAATCATTGTGGAAACTTCTGGAAATAAATGTTGTGTTTCATGGTTCTTTAGCAACGTTCTGGACACGAAATTCGCTCGAACTTTACAGATTTCAATTTACGGGATTTCAATGAGAACATAAATTGCTAATCTAAATACATATACAGAAAAATATATGTAAATATACCGCACCTTGAAATGAAGAATAAACTGAGACCAGTACAAATATTAATTCACCAGATAGAGAATTCAAAAAAAATAAACTGATCTCATAACATTGTTATGTGTATATATGGTAAAGTTTTACGAAGGTCAGAAAAACGGTGGTTTTTCAAAATCAATTTCTGATTCTGAAATTCGAAATGAAGTTGATGAACATATAATTTCGGATCTGGTGAACGAAAAGCATTTCAGTAAACCACATCATGAAATCTCGACTTTTTCTAGACTGTATATTGCGACCGGTGAGTAATGATACGGTTTCTGCATACCATTTTCCATTTCCGTTCCGTATACTTGCGTTCTCAATCATTGCATCCCCAGATTTCAATCTAGATTATTTTATATCTGGATGATCTGAAAAGGCTTTTATGGTATAGACCCGATCAGAAGAATGTTCTGCGCCATAAACTTCTGCTTCGAAGTAACTATAAAAGTACTGTAACTGATAGGTTTTTAATTGGCATAAAGCGATCCTCGGATTGATAAGCTACTTCTTTTTTAAGTGTCGATTACCACTGTTCTAATGTCTTCGTTGTCTCGCGTGTATGTAGTTTTGTGTACATACTATATCACAAACAGTACTTACTCACTCACTCACTCACTCACTCACTCACTCACTCACTCACTCACTCACTCACTCACTCACTCACTCACTCACTCACTCACTCACTCACTCACTCACTCACTCACTCACTCACTCACTCACTCACTGACTCACTCACTCAATCGCTCACTCGCTCTCTCGCTCACTCACTCACTCACTCACTCACTCACTCACTCACTCACTCACTCACTCACTCACTCACTCACTCACTCACCCACTCACTCACTCACTCACTCACTCACTCACTCACTCACTCACTCACTCACTCACTCACTCACTCACTCACTCACTCACTCACTCACTCACTCACTCACTCACTCTTCCACTCACTCACTCACTCAGTAAGATGAAAGCTGAGATTTAATGAGGTGGAACCACTTTATGTATTTTGTGTTTCATTTCATTATCCCAGAAATTGCGTATCCTTGCGATGTTTAGAAATCTTGCATTCGACCAAGAATCGGTGTACTTGGATTCACCTGAACAGGTACATAGGGTACATACAGTACCTAAAACATTTTTGACCTAATCGCAAATCGTCGGTATCGTTAAAAATTGCGTTAACATATCTGCGTTGATTGGCTGTCGACGGCATCCCAGATTCCACCAATCAACGTGCAGCATTTAGTAACCGCAACAACAAAAACCGCAAAAAAACGAAGTCTTTTTTATGTTTGCCTCGCACTGTATGTACATACAGTATCGTAAATCTTCGTCATACTTTTTTGCACGTATGCGACGAGCCAACCCCGGACCGCTATACTTTTGCGAAAACTTGAAATATGATCGGCCGACTGTTCTTTGTTTGGTTGAAATATATCGCTCCAAAATATATCGTTCCATATCCAATTGTCTCGACCGTACACAAGTCTATCTATGGTGTTTTCTTACCAAGAAAGGCGGCAGTTCAAATCTGTAAAAAAAATTTTGAGTAATTGAATCTGAAATCTGAAGTCAAATCTGCTTTTGGCACGTGAATAACTTGTAAGGAAAAACTTTTCATATTCCCGTTATAATGAAGTAATACAGGAAAGGTTGCGCAAATTCATTGTTTGTGGCGACCAGTTTTGGGAATTCAATTTCACTATAGCGTGTTCCGATTATCTTGTTATCGGAACATTTTTTCTTTGGATCCGTGACGCAAACATGTAAGGCGCCATTCAGTATTATATGCGATTCATCGCGCGATAAGTTGCGAAATCACGCATCCAAAAATTTGTTCGTATCGCGCGACTTGTCGCGCGTGTGTCGCGCGATTAATCGCCAATTAGTATGTATGACTAGCGCCTAATGATTTCAACTCAATGTTCGCACACAGTATGTTGTCCACATAGTACGTATAAAAATAGTTTTTCACTTGAAAGTTTGAATGCGCACCAAACGCAAATTTAAATTCAAATTGAGCGCCAAAAATATTTCTATGTTAGATGAAACCCTGGATAGACGGTTACGGTATAACCTTGCTGGGATAAGCCGCGATTGTAGTACACTTTTTTCTGTTATTCTGTACCACTGGCAAACGAGCTATGTATTCCCCCAAACGGAAGAGACTTTCCTTTCCTTAAAAAGTTGGAATTTATTTTTTTGGCCATTTTACTTATACCTTAATGAACAAGTTCTATTTTTGTAACCCCCAAATAAGGGGGAATTCCACTTTTTCGTTCCCCCCTCGTCCGCTAGTGTTCCTTACTGTATGAATAATTTGTATTCAAGGGCAAGGAAAATCGACAACACTGAAGAAAAATATGCATTTCATGAACTTTGGGTTTTTTCACATTCTGAATATCAGGAAACTGTGAATAGCCTTTAAGTTGTTGTTTTGTTGATGCTCTGTGGCCACTGGGGATACACCACATGGCTCTTATATGCAACATACCCGAACACTCAATAGCGCAGCTGGTAAGAGCGTTGTGCTGTGTTCCTCGGGCTCCCCGACTGGTCAGTTCAATCCCCAGAAGAGTCGAAGTGAACGAACACATTCAATCATCCGGTGGTTATTGACATGTTACCGAGTTTTTTCTCGGTCGGTGTTTTCGGTGTTATTTTTTTAGGTTATCTGAGTATTATCATGAAATTTCGATACTTCAGTGGCAATAGAACTATAATTTGCTTAAGAGACTAAACTCAAACTTGCGCCATTAAGATAAGCACTTTTCACAAGTCAGATTTCCTGAAAAACCTTTCCAGAGATGATCTCGGATATCAGCGTGTATTTCTGCTCGAAATTCCGCTTTTTGTTATGCCTTGAAAAGTTGTACAACAAAGGCGCGCATTCAAATTTAGTATCGTAGTAAATTGAGAATGCTATATAAATTAGCGTTCAAAAGAAGCATACTTTATTAACAATCAAAATATTTCAATTATGTACTTCAAACAACTTTAAAGTTTCTAAATGTAGTTTACATAAAATAACCACTACTCAAAATTTTCAAATAAAAATTACTCACCGTAATTTTTTGTGACACGAACTCTTTTTTCCTTTTGAATAAACATTTTAAAAGTTCGATAAGTCCATCCCTCAATAAATCCCATCAAGTAGGCTAAATTTATGGAATTCAAGGTTCGCCCCATTTTATCGACCCTTTAAAACGTCCTCAGAACCAACAAGTGGTCAATGTCGTAGTTTTGGAAGACACTTCCAAACCAATCAAGTACAACCAGAGGCGGACGAGCCAATCCAAAGGGGAAATTTCCCAAAGAGGGGGTAACTACCAGTTCGGAGACCATAATAACCACAGCTTAAGGAATGAAATCGAATTTTCGGAATTCCCAAAGAGGGGGTAATTCCACATGTCAGTTATTCCCTCGTCCGCTAATGAGAAGTTCATGGGACCGGGGATAATACCCATGAACGTTTATAGACCGGATGGGTGCGCTGGCTGCACTGGCGGACGAGCCAGGTCCCCAAAGGGAGGGAATTTTTTCAAAAAGGGGGGAATTGGCAAAAATTAAGTAACTTTACTTCCACCTTAATAAAAACAAATTCTACTTTTAGAAATCACCAAAGAGGGGGAATTCCCCTTTTCCCACCCCTTCTCGTCCGCTAGTGACTGGCTGCACTTGTATTCTATTTACTTGGATTGTAATGACGATCCGAGTTTTTCGAATGGACTGATACTTTCTTCCACGGAAGAATTCTCACGATTTCGATAAAGATGTTTTTTATCTTAACCGAATAAAAAAAATTCAATTTTTTAAGTATTCTGAAAGTTTTTTTCTTGATTCCCCTCACTCGTCCGAGCCTGCGGAGTAAGCGCTCAAGCGGACGACGGAAGAATATTTCAAGGACCAAGTGAAGTTTTCAAAAAATAAAATTGTTCCTCAAGGTGTGGGTTAAACGACCTAATAACATCTATGTAGTCCCCCCCCCCTCTTTGAAGTATTTCTTCTCCCTTTGTTGGATTGGCTTGACCACCAGTAAAGTGGTGGGGTCAATTACATTTCATTGGTCCCCATGAACCCTAGGGACTGGGGAAAAACAGACTGCAATCGAATGGGGTAACTCTGTTTTTTTTTCCATTGGTCACCAGGAAGGTAATGAAGTTTTTTTCCGAAAACACACGTGATAATATGAAAAAAGTTTCACTTGCGCCATGAGGGAAAAATTTTTATATGTTAACCAAGTCAAGTGTCATGAAATTATTCCGAAAAGTTCTGAATTGCGCCGATATCCGATTTATCCTATATCCGAGTTATCATACAGTGGCGCCCAAAAGTTCTCGAACAACCAGTTTTTCAGGGTTTTCGGCTCGAATCCCATGACGTAATGCATCTTTCGGGCCGTAACTCAAACCAAGTTTATAAATTACTTATTGCAATCCTTGTAAACTGCAAAATTCAAATTTAAACAATACTAGCGCATGTGCCATGGCATAATATAAAGATTAGGGATATCTGTATATCCGCATTATCATGTATTCGATTTATCCTATATCCGAGTTATCAGATAAAAACGTGGGCATAAACGTTTCTGAGTAACCATTCATAGGTTCTATCAACCGACCGAACATCTGTGATTCATTCAACCACATTGTATCACTGTAAACTTGCCGCATTTTTTGCCGGAAACCGTTCCGCAACCGCGATGAGGCTCCCTTGTTCTGAAAAATGATTTTCCGGATGTTGCGAACTTTCTTGCCGTTCAAAATTGATTCGGTCGCAACGTGACAATGTTGTGTTATGTTCGGCCGGTTGTGGCACAAATTTCATTACCTTAACTTGTCCATCCATTCCCATCTAACCAACCGAAAAGTGTTCGTAAAGGCCTGAACATTCGTCTTTTTTATGTATTTGTGAATATTCTAATCTATATATATATTTGTGAATTGAAATAACTGTTCTTGCATAACTTTGCTAAGTTTTCAAAAATCAGCAAAATTAAGTTTTGCAACTTTAAAAAAATTTATTTATTGAGAAATTATACAAAATGAATACCGGACAGTGGCTGAATAGCAGATCGGCGGATAGCCGAACTCGTCAGGTTAACTATTATGTTGTTGTTGTTGTTGTTGTTGTTGTTGTTGTTGTTGTTGTTGTTGTTGTTGTTGTTGTTGTTGTTGTTGTTGTTGTTGTTGTTGTTGTTGTTGTTGTTGTTGTTGTTGTTGTTGTTGTTGTTGGTGCAAGCGAAACGAAACACCAACAAAAAAACGTCTAAGATGGTCTCCAAATTTTGTCGCTAACCGGAGGGCTTTTGGAAAAGACATTACGAGTTGATAAACGATGACAAAGAGTGTATGTAGATATACAAACATGTAATGTACTGTATTTACACACAAGTAACATGTAATCTTTTCCTTACATCAAAATATTGAACCATCGATCCTTTGAGGTCCGTCTGTCGTTGCTCTCTGGGGTCAATCCTACCATGACATTGTGTTGTTTTTGGGCAAAGAATACGTTTCAACTATACTAAACTTGATCAACTAGATCTGGATCGTTTATTTGAGCATCCGTAAAGCCAATGAAATTATCGGAAAACATACATACATAACTTGACTTGTCTGGTCCAATACTGAAAAAAATTAAATCCATGACTATTTGAAAATCATGCGTAAAAAGTGTGAGAGTGGGGTTTCAGACGGAACGAATATTATCGTCTGTTCAAAACCAATTTCAATTGCACTTCTTTATAACATTCATTTGATTTGAGTAAAGTCCATCCAACATTATCTTGCTCAATTTGTAAGTGTTGAATTCAAAGCGCTGTAAAAGAAACGAAAAAATGAAATCCGATAATCTGAGAAGTTTTTTTCTTTTCCGTCAACGGCTGAGTTTCAGCTGACGAAGTGACCACGCTGTATCTAGGCCGCTGAATCGAACTCGAACGCTGTAACATGACCCCA
Source organism: Daptonema setosum (assembly GCA_964036265.1). Classification (NCBI taxonomy): domain Eukaryota; kingdom Metazoa; phylum Nematoda; class Chromadorea; order Monhysterida; family Xyalidae; genus Daptonema; species Daptonema setosum. The sequence goes on along the minus strand of OZ038446.1, from coordinate 1,482,454 downwards.
CACTAATTTTGTGCGGTCATACAGACGTTATTTGTTGTTCGAAAAGTTTTCTACGTTGTGTATTGGATTACATGTTTTTTCTTGATCCACTTTGATCCGAGTCAATATGTCTATGTACACAGCATAAGCAACAGTCATAAGCATAAACCAACAACCCTTTTTATTTGCTTTCAGCAACTTTTGAGTACAGGAATGCAGAATATCCGACGTATACTAAATATCCTCTTGGCTGTAACTGCTAATGAATGAAATTAACCGAATATGAAGTTTTTTATTTAGCTTAGTAAACTCTACAAGAAATGTTTAGTTTCGATACGTTTGTGAGCATCTATGTAAACATTTTCTGCGCGTAACTATGTACGTTTGACAGTTTATGCATTGCTACTGATTCATTTTTTCAAAGTTTAACGGTGTGCAGTGCAACAGAAAGTTACATTACTACAATTCAATGTATGTACAGCTGTGATCTGAAGAAAAGGTTATTCTCATAATTTTCTGTAATTAAATATGGGGTGTGGCTTAAAAGTACTGTACCGTTGCCGTAAAAACGTCGCTTGAGAGGCGATATTCACTGCACCAGCTATTTATCGATCGTAAAGCTGAGTTTTCGGCTACGAAATAATCTGATTCAACGTGAAATGAAATAAAAATAAAATTAATAATTAATAATTAATTATTTTGAGAAAATAATTGAAAACCGTACAGCAATCTGAAATCATTAGCCGACTGAACTTGAATTTAGTAAGCTTTTTGTAAAAAAAACCTAACTGTGTACCGAATTTATGGCGATTCTGAAAATGTTCCGTTGACATCAATCAGAATCGCGGACACGAATCATAAAACATTGGGTTGCTCCTTTGAAAAACCTGGACTTCGTTGATAAAGTTGTTTTTACATAATTTAGCGTTATGATCCAACTACAGTTTACGTAATGTTTCAGGTTCCGTTGCCCAACGTCGCCTACAGTGCGATACCCACCTCGTTGCCTGGGCAGGTTCAATCGTCCACTCGCTTAGCATCTCGAACTAGTGAAACATCAGGTTTCTCCACAACTATGACGATACATGATGACTTCGAGATTGCCCGCACAAACATGGAGAGGAAACGTCATCCATGTACCATGCTGTGCGACTACTTTTTTCGGTGAGTTTAAGTAATTATCATTGTTTTTGTTGTTGTTGTTGTTGTTGTTGTTGTTGTTGTTGTTGTTGTTGTTGTTGTTGTTGTTGTTGTTGTTGTTGTTGTTGTTGTTGTTGTTGTTGTTGTTGTTGTTGTTGTTGTTGTTGTTGTTGTTGTTGTTGTTGTTGTTGTTGTTGTTGTTGTTGTTGTTGTTGTTGTTGTTGTTGTTGTTGTTGTTGTTGTTGTTGTTGTTGTTGTTGTTGTTGTTGTTGTTGTTGTTGTTGTTGTTGTTGTTGTTGTTGTTGTTGTTGTTGTTGTTGTTGTTGTTGTTGTTGTTGTTTTTTTTGTTGTTGTTGCTGTTGTTGTTGTTGTTGTTGTTGTTGTTGTTGTTGTTGTTGTTGTTAATGTTGTTGTTGTTGTTGTTGTTGTGTTGTTGTTGTTGTTGTTGTTGAACCTACGGAATGCTTTCGTTCAATCCTTGATGAAACTCGTATGACCTCTCACGTCACTTTTCATTAAAGCCTAGAAACAGCCAGCCTAGTCCGGTTTACAAATAGAACATTCACACATTGTCAGTCAGTGAACAGAAATTTTTTGAGCTTGCATGCTCTCAATATGATTTTTTGTATAAGTTAATTCCACAATCAGACAGAGAATCACACCGACTTTGTAATCACGATGTGATAACTGGCTTGCGTAAAGCATAATAATCGTTTTCATAGCGTTGTGATTGTCTAGAGAAACGTAAATGAAACGCAATGAAAGAGAGAGGAAAAGGAGTCATTTGCGAACATTTTCAACGTTTTACCAGGAATTATCTTCAATATTATGTTTTTATTTCAGGTTATAATTTTTCTGCATTATTGAATTTCTTCATTTTTTCCCTCATTCTTTTCCGTTGGACTTCGAAATCCAGCTAACGATTCGAGTTCCCATGCGTTGTGAATACCACGCCACACACTAGCGGACGAGAAGGGGAGGGAAAAGTGGAATTCCCCCCTCTTTGGCGGTTTTGAAAAGTTGAATTTGTCCCCTAAGGTGTAGGTAAAATGGCATGAACACTGGGATTTCCCCCTTTCTGGGGAAATTCCCCTCCCTTTGGAAATCTCACTCGTCCGCCAGTGACGCCACACCACCCAGCGAATTTTCATGAGTCCGGTGGGAGGCTTGCGAAGATTTTATTATTCTTATTTTATTATATCATTACCATCGTTTTACTTACTATTGAAATCATAGCCAGTAAGAGAATATCATTTTGCTATTCGCTAATTGACAACTAGTCCCATGAGCTCATGTTCCGCGTTCTTCTTGATATCTGAGTTGTTATTTTCAGATGATGGCATTTCATCCAATTAACCGCCATACTAGAGGTGCATAACACTGAAATTAAAGGATTCAAATTTTTCTAGTCTTTCTATAACTGTTTTTCTCTTCTATTTTTCCAATATTCTATAACTATTTTTCTATTCTATATTTCTAGTATTTTATACGGCCCATCTGAATACGCAATAATGATTTGAGAGTGTTTTACAAACATACCGTACATCTGTATGTATGTAGGTACACGTATGTACATTTGTAAACAAGTCACAGTACCCAAAAACAACAAATAATCGTAAACGGTTACGTGGCTTTTCAAAATGAAAAGTGCCTCTCTGAATCTAAAGCTTTCAATTTCATTGTTTACCATTCATAAAAGCTACAGTAAATATTCAGCATTGCCATTGGTCAAGGAGTCAGCCTTTCAAAAGAATAGGTATACATGTATATATAGAGGAGGCACTAGCGGACGAGTCTAATCTCCAAAGAGAGGGGAAATTCACCACAGAGGGGGTAATTCACCAAAGAGGGGGAAATTCACAGTTTTGATGCCGTTTTACCTAAACTTTGGGGAACAAACCGCATTTTTTGAATCGGCGAAGAAAGGGGAAATCCATTTTTCCCTCCCCTTTTCGTCCGCTAGTGAGAGGATGGAATCCTCACTGTTTAGGTCATTTTATCAATTATAATATCACCTTTGAAAACCTCCAAAGAGGGGGAACCAATCGTTTTATTCATCTTATCGTTCGCTATTGACATTGATCCTATTGACGAGTTTATCATAAATGTGCCCGAGTTCCGGGTATGTACTATCCTTTTACTTTGGGGGTAGATTAGTTCAAAATGAATCGTTTTTTTCTGGGTCGAGAAAAAGATGACGTCCGTTTCTCATGATAAAAATACCGCGTGTATGTAGTTTCATAGTTTCATCGTACTTGCCACTATAAAACTGAAATTCATGTAATTTTACGATACGAAAAACAGACCAATATATCAAGTTTCTATACTCGCGTCCTAATGGACTTCACGAATCGAGATACCAGCGATGGACCGTTTCGGTACATTTATAGGTGTCGAAAAAGGAGTGAAAAGCAGCGAAATTTATATGAGACTTGGCCACCATGTATCGTGTATGCGAAATTCCAAGCCCCCAAAAAAAATTTCCTAGAAGTTTTTCTAAACGCCGAAATTTTCTGTCACCAAAAACATATCCCATATGAAGTTTTACTGTCCTTAACCCCCGACTACCTGTATATGTTCATACATAGCGCTTTAGGCCCAAGCAGCGGTGGTATTTCAGTGTTACCCACCTTAGTACGCCCGCATAAAATGTTGTGTTCAGAAATATGAATCGTGTATCGTATTCGTATCGCATGTAGAGATCTCATTGAAATTCTGACTGGTAAACTCATCCCGCCCGAGGAAACACCAACTGAAGTGCATGCTATACAAACACATGAAAAGCCCTATGTTGTTACTGCAAGCAGAAATACTGCCCAAACAGTCTGATAATAAAACATCACTAGCCTCAACTCAACTCGGTTGACACCATAGTTTAACACAGGGTATCATGGGTGATGATGATTGATGTGCGTGTTAACACTGATTGCTCAATGTTTCATTATTAGACGCTTTTGGCATTATTTTTGCTTGCAGAAACAACATACGGGCTTTAATGTGGCATAAATACAGTGTAGCATTTAAATATGCTCTCGTGGCCTTGTGTTATTATACATGATCACATGTTGGCTATTCCATGGTTCAAAATTTCAACGAAGATGATACAATCCAAAACAAATATCATACATCTGTTCGGCTGAGTTATCGTTTGTGAAAGTTTTTTTATATCGCATTCTCTTTGATAACGTAATTTCTTTTCTCCTTCTCCTGAACATGAAACATCACCTTTCCATGAACGTATCTTTATATACGATGATGTTCGTCTGGTATGCAACATGACGCTGATAAGTTGAGATGAGTTCAGATGCGCGGCCAGTCATCACCTTATATCAACATATTATAAGACATGAGGTGATGTTTCACAGCCCAGAAAAGCTGGATTAAAAGCTTCTTCACTGGAATCCAGAAATTATTTTTCCTAGTAAATCCTCAATCATGCACCTCGGAAACACTCGACTGAGATTGACGAAAATCAAAGAAAGTCTGCCACGACACCGTTCGAAACGTCGACATACGCCAACCAACAATGTTGGCTGGATGAAATGTGTGACGCTCGTGATACTGATGCGGTTGGTGAGATGATACTATAGCCTATCCAATGTTTCTTGTTAGCCAAAAAGTTTTTGGCGCGCAGTTTGAATTCAAATCTGTTTTTTGGCGCGACTTAACATTCTAATAACATACAAAAAGTGCAACTAATTTGCTGCATACGTGCCTATCCAGCCGACAAAATTCATTTTTTGATAACAAGAAACCCTGACCAAGCTATAGTTGAGTGTTAATTATAATTTTTTTACGTATGTATGTATGTTGTATTTATATGTTATATTTTTTTACAGTGTGGCTTTTCCATTCGTTTAATTCTTATGCTCAAGAACCCTGAGCATAAGCCTGAGCCGAAGTCCAAGCATCAGCCTGAATCCGAGTCTACCATAACTATAAGCCAGTCCTATGCCTGAACCTAGCCTACATAAGTCCAAGTCTAACCCAAGAAGTTCTTCAGAGCAACTCTTTCCATTTAGCTACATACTTCATAGTATCCCATTTCGATGGCCTAACCATTTTGGAATTTTTCTTAAGTTATTTCAGAGATTACCGTAGTACTTACATGATATAAAACAACGGTTCATGTTGCATTGATTTACGAGATCAGGTAATCCTGTTTCCAGTCAGAGCCATTATAAAAGCGAATAAATCATGTGACTCAAGTGTAACATTATTTTACCACGTCCGGCTCACGGTCAAGATCCGATCTACGTTGAAACATGTACCACGGGTCAGTTTTGAAACATGGCATATTTTTGGCGAAAAGCTTACCATAAGATGACGTTTCACGGCGACTAGTCGCTGTTACTCACTCATTGGTTGAGCAGATTTCACCAATCAATTAATTAATTTTGATTACTGGGTTTTTTGGTAATCTGGGTCGGATTTTGTTTGAAGCATTGATTTATTTATTTTTATTTAAGAGTATGCATGTGAACGGAGCTTAACGACAGTGAGCATGACCCACGGGAAGTAATTATTGTGTCAATGTTATGGCCGGTAAGAGGTAAAGATACCAAAACATTATATTGACAGAACACAATATTTCTGGTTTCAAACAGCAAATTTCATACTTTTTGTGTAAATCAGATTACATGCCTACTAAAATTATGCGGGATTTCGTACATGTCCGTTATTTCTCATACATCATTTTGATTTTGAAATCAGTTTCCTCGCTCTTCCGGCTATTTTTATGGTTTGTTTATAATCTTCATCAATCATTAGGTTCTTTTCGTATTTTTGTGTCTATAGGGACATCTATGACTGTTCAAATAACCTTTCAAATTTTTTTCAAACAGTTATGAACTGATCTCACAAACGATACAAAAGACATTATTCATCCCATCAGACTGGCGCCATCATACGCGATAGAGACGTTTCCGTTTCTAGAGAATAAGATAGCCTATAACCTATCCATGAGTTTCTTATTACACGAAAATTTCATGCACGCAGTTTGATGTTCAGTTTAGTATCTGCTTCAGGTGCAAAATCAAATTTTCAATATAAAAAAATATTTTTTACATGGTTTCCAGACAAAACATTGTAATAATTTTTACAACAAGAAACCCTGGACAAGCTCTGATAATTGGCATGCACGAATCACATGCTCGTTTGATCTGCGGCGTGGGGTTCACTAGCGGACGAGGGAAGAACGAAAAATTGAAATTCCCCCCTCTTTGGCAGTTTCAAAAAGTAAAATTTTTTCCTTAAGGTTTAGGTAGAACGGCCTCAAAACTGCAAATGCCCTCCTCTTTGGGAAGATTCCCCTCTCTTTGAAGGGTTAGCTTGTTTGATCTGTTGCGTGGGGTTCCATTGTAATGGGCAGTCTCTCACGCAAAATAACAATATAGATTATCTTCTGTTGTTTCATTTTACTGTTTCCTCCAAATTCAGCTCCGTTCTGATCTGATCCTGCATATTTTCACGACTGCATGTTTTCTTGTGTTTTTGGTATAGTGTACAGTAGTTGTTATATCTGTTCTTCTTTCGGTGCTTTCTAGGAAAATGTTCGTACATTTTTTTATTAAACAATCTTTTTTTCTAACTTTCTCGCAACCTAAAATTTTTTTTTAACCCTATAACTTTTGTGTAAATAAAAATGCACTATATTGTGAACTATTTAACCGAGCACGGTAATCGGTTTCAAACTACAGTTCCCCAGTGACTCGGAACTTGTCCAAACGGGATAAAGTAGATTTCGTGACGGCTATTCGTCAGATTTAATTCACAGTCAGGTGCGGTCAGTTCACACCAATCAATTTAGTATATCTCATAAAAAATTCATGCAAAAATGTGTTGCTCCATTTCAAGTCTTATTTCACAGGCGGAGCTATCTTCATAGCAAAAAAATACAAGTAAACGCCAAGTTAGCCGCCTGCTTACAGTAGTTCAGTGCGTAGGGCGCCAGGCGCGAAAACAGGTGGTTTAACGTGACAGCAAACCTTATGTACAGGGTATCCCACTCAAAATCACACACAGATAACTTTTCCAAAATACTGTACTTTTAGTTGAATGCGACTGTCCCAGGTACATGGTACATAGTATGTAAAAGTGTTTCCACACTTTACTACGTAAGTAATAAAATGTTAGAACCAGCTGTAAACCCGGGGATTCCGGGAACCATTGTCATTGCGAGCATTCGAGCCGATTGGTTTAGCTGGATGCACTAGCGGACAAGCTAAGACTCCAAAGGTAAGCGAATTTCAAGTTCAAAGAGGGGGAATTAGCAAAAATTAAGCCATTTTACCTACACCTTAGGGAACTAATTATATTTTTTGAAACCTCCAAAGAGGGGGAATTCCACTTTTCCCTTCTCTTCTCGTCCGCTAGTAGCTGGATGACAGACTCAGTTACCGACGCCATGAAACGTCCCATAAAACAAAACAGGGTGCAGTTTGAATAACATAACCTTCCTTTTTTACGAAAGAAAAAGAAAAATAAATAAAAAACCATCTTTCCGTTGTAACAACACATAAACTCAGTTCAACCGAGTTCACACTTTGAAGTCCTGGTTCGTTTTCAATGATACAACTAAAAAGAGAGAGGGTCTCGATCGAACGTATAAAAGCACTGAGAAAGTAGAACAGAGTGACAAAGTTGCATTCAAGGTACAAAAATATTAGAAAGAGAAGAACTACTTTCGTGAAGATCATGACTGCAGACGCTACCGGCACAATGTCGGATTTGAGACGATTCAGCGTCGGCTCGATACACATGCTAATGTATGGCATATCACGGTTGGTGTTTTTTACTTGGATTTTTTCATTAACTGAAGTCATCATGGCACACTAATACCATTCAGAATGATGATTTCGTAGTGGTAAGAAAGTTGAACAAAACTGACGGCAACTTATCTGTTTTTCAAGTCGGGTGTCGAACATAAGACCGCCAGTTTTCGAATCGAAACAGACGCCATCATAAAAAGGTAGTTCGATTGTAGGCGATACTATAACTACTATACTGTAACTATACTATATATTCGTTTCTATTAAACATAGAGCCACAGAAAAACCCTCATTTTATGAAAATGAATATGTAGATGAAATACCAGTTCCAGTGTGTTGAAAACTACATATTTATAAAAACGTTTTTATTATTCCATGAACAAAAATGCGGGTTAAAACGACTTGCAAACAATGACGTTCAACACAAAAGTATTTATGTCTCATGGATCGATTTACGAAATAAAGTTTTATTTTCGAGCAAATAGTCGAGTATATAAATTGTCATATCGATTGCTGGAACACACATTATGTCCGAACACTAGCGGACGAGGGAAGAATGGAAAAGGTGGAATTCCTCTCTTTGAAAGTTCTATGAAGTAGAATTTGTCCTTATGGAAGGAGTATAATGGCCTCAAGACTGCAATTACATAAAACTTTGAAGAATTTCCCCTCTCTTTGGAAGAATCACACGACCGCCAGTGGGTTCAAGTTGGGAGTGACCGTAACACCCATGGATTTTATTTGTTAGAGGATCATGAAACTTTTATGGACTTAACGGATGATAGGTAACATGGATATCAGTGTCATTGGTTGCTATTGTCAAAAGAAGAATGGAGACTGGAGAGGTCGCAAAATACACGAGTTTCCCACTGTAGTACTATACCGTATCCATGCTTTCTTGTAACTGCGAAACTTTTTGGCGCGCAATTCAAATCAGTTAAAGTTCACATGACCATTTCAGATTTTATAAATGTCAGAAGAATAATTTGATGAAATTTTTCAAGTTTTTCGATTCTTGCGAGAAGTCAGTATATTGGAACGAAAAGTCCACAATTGGACATCTTCACAAAAGTTCACCACCCATTTCGATGTCTTCTCCAGTTCTCATTAACTTCCTCACAATTCTATCGAAAGTTGTAACGAACATATGTACTGGCGGACGAGCCAAACCTGCTAAGGTAGGGGAATTTCGTCCAAAGGAGGGGGGCGGGGGGGGAATCGGGCAGTTAGAGGCCATTTATCTATATCTTATGAAACACACTGCATGTTTCAGAGTCACCAAAGATGGGGGAATTCCGCTTTTCCCCTCCCTTTTTTCGTCAGCTAGTGAAAGAACCAGCAAAGGAACAAACAAACCGAAAGCAAATCAAAACAGATGTGTGACCTACTGGCTCATGGTCGTTAAAGAATATGCCTTGAGCACCCGATGGAGTGACTTGGTACTTCGTTCCATGATATGCCTATGGCAAGCACCATTCGTGATTGGGACCCGGCGAAGTCTTGATCTTAGTAAGACAACAAACCAACCCAAAAAAAACTACTGTTCTAGTTTCTTCTTTTCAACATACTGTTCTATTTCTCGTTTTCCAACATACTGTTCTAGTTTCTCTTGTTCAACATACTGTTCTAGTTTATCTCTTTTCAACATCTGTTCTAATTTCTCTATTTGAACATACTTTTATAGTTTCCCTTTTTCAACATAATGTACTACATGTATATACAATGTATACTGTTCAAGTCTCTCGTTTTTCAACATACTGTTCTAGTTTTCTCTTTTTTCAACAAACTGTTCTATATTCTCTTTTTCAACATACTGTTGTATTTCTCGTTTTTTCAACATACTGTTCTAGTTGCTCTTTTACACCATACTGTTATAGTTTCTCTTTTTTCAAGATACTGTTCTTGTCTCTCTCTTTTCAGCATTTTGTTCTAGTTTCTGTTTTTCAACATACTGTTCTAGTTTCTCGTTTTTCAACATACTGTTTCTATTTCTCTTTTTCAACCTACTTTTCTAGTTTCGAGCGAGGCCTAAAAAGGTCACAAACCGAACATGGTTGTCAAACAAGTGGATAAGGATAGTGAATCGGGTTGGATTACGGTATCTGAGGTACCTGGTACATTTAATGAAGAGGTGGATGACGAAGAAGAACCTCAAATTCGATGCTATCGGATACGGAAGTTTTTGAAATCAGTCAGTACGTGAGTCAGGCGGTCGATCAGTCAGTCAGTTTGTCAGTCGATCAGCCGGTCAGTTAGTCAGTAAGTCATTCAGTTCATCAGTCGTTTAGTCAATCAGTCAGTTAATCAGTCAGTCAGTCAATTTGTCAATCAGTCAGTTAATCAGTCAATCAGTGAGTCAGGCAGTCAATCAGTCAGTCAGTCAGTTAATCAGATAGAAAGAAAAACGATCAGAGCCTGCTCAGTAAGCTACGATAGGGAAACATGTGGTATGTTTCCCATTATCACTCACAACCCCTTTCACTCATTCAACCACTCACTCCCTCACTGACTGACTGACTCACTCCCTCACTCATTCACTCACTCACTCACTCACTCACTCACGCAGAGCCGCACCGCGTCACAAACGATGCCGGTCAAGTTCGATGACGAAGATCCTCCAGTACAGTTTAACTGTGAATCTCAGACTACCGTAACCCTGATATGTAACCACCGCAGACATGTGTGGAATTATGAAGATCGTGTACCATACCGCGAGTTCTCCGCCACCCGTCCCGTGATTCGAACGGCGAGCACCGATCGGTATCGACGCAGGGTAAGTCAAGTTATTTTCGATTAAATACAACTATTTTTCGGTTAATGTTGTAAATATAAAAAAAAATCCGCGGTTTTTTGCATAAAAATTACTCAGTCAACTGAATTTTCAAAAGATTGAAAACCTTGCAATGATTGTCGACCTTTGTGTGACTTTGCCATCATGCCTGTATTTGCGCGACACCTGTGTTTGGCCGACATGTCAAACTTCCAAAAGGAGGGGAATCTTCCGAAAGAGTGGGGAATTGACTGAATTTAGGATCTCTGCAAACGTCACACACATAAAAGTATGTATTTCACTGAGTGAATCGGCCTTTGGCAAGCAATCAAACTTAGTCTGTTAATCAATCATTGAAGATTTGCAAAAAAAATTCTAATAGGTGTTTTATTGTTTTACTGATATCAGCATTGAATGTAAATGATCTGTGTAAGTCACTAGCGTACGAGAGAAAAATGAAAAAAAGGAAATTCCCCCTCTTTGGCAGTTTCAAAGAGTAGAGTTTGTTCCTTAAGGTGTAGGCTAAATGGCTTCAAAACTGCTATTCCCCCTCTCTTCGACGAAATTCCTCTCTCTTTGGGGAATAGTTCGTCCTCCAGTGATGCATGTAATGGCATTCATATGCAGGATGAATCACCGCAGAAGTTCGTGGTACGTATGGGTACGGTACCAGTGGAACGTGACGATGTTCGAGTGTCAATCGGTCGCATCAACAGTCTTTTATCCGAATGTCATGGTCTTATATCCACGTCCTCATCGATCACCGATCCGTCCACGTCCATGACAACCAGCGGTTCTACCGATCAGTCACTCTCTCAACAACAACAACAACAACAACAACAACAACAACAACAACAACAACAACAACAACAACAACAACAACAACAACAACAACAACAACAGCAGCAACAACGACAGCAACCACAACAACAAAAACAACAACAACCACAACAACAACAACAACAACAACAACAACAACAACAACAACAACAACAACAACAACAACAACAACAACAACAACAACAACAACAACAACAACAACAACAACAACAACAACAACAACAACAACAACAACAACAACAACAACCACAACAACGACCACGAGGTGAAGGTGAGCCGCTGATCGGTGTTCATCATGCTGCGGGTTCTAATAAGAAATCGTGATGATTGATATTGATATATTATTAACCGGCAATTTTTTTTGAAATATTTTTACGCGTTTTAACTAAAATGTATGTTTTTTGCATATTGCAGAACATTTATTTACTTCATTTAAGTACATACATACATTGTATTGCCATTTTACACAGTTTAGTCATGCCATTATTTAATTCTAGTCAACAGATTCATTTAGTCATTACTTACATATGTGTTACGTCACAACTTTACTATTTGTACTCACAAATTTATGTGTTTCTTTGATCTTATAAATTGAATAAAAATTAAAATAAGTGTCCAGCAAATTCCAATATTATTTGTAGTTTTTAAATAACTTTCATTTCACCTGACTGTATGCGAATGCAACGAATAAATGCGTTGCTCCGAGACGAGTAATCCAATATTCACAATATTTTACAATAATTATATATTAAACTATACGTGATGAGAATGCGTTACAATTTTACAGTTACACAATAGAGTTACCGATCTTACACTTTTCTGCAAACATTTCCATACCTGTAGATGAATATTACTTGCTCTTAAAGCTCGAAAGACAAAACTACGAAGGATGAATCTACGAACGAATATGACTGAAAATTTGCAGAAAAGTGTAATAAAATGAAGTAAAAGACCAAGTAAAGATGCTACAAAGTATACATTTAGTAAATTAGATCAGATATTGAAAACTTTCCAGACGAGCGTGGTCAAAGTGGGGTTGAGAAGTATAAATAAAAATAAAAGTAAAAAATGTATACAATAAGCCGGTTGACTGAACAAATATTTATCGAATTTATCATCGAGATAATTTTCGATAAATCTTTATTTGGCCAACCTTTGTACGCGTTTACACTTAGTACCAGATATAAATCAGAGAGTTCGGCGTTGTATAGAAAAATATTTAAAAATTTTTTCAAACACCGATCTTACCTGACAAAGAAAATTTAAAAATCTAATTGGAAAGAGAGTTGGACAATAGATAATTCAGGAAACTAATAGAGAAAAGAAATTATAC
>OZ038446.1:1451248-1469422 GCA_964036265.1 Daptonema setosum | reverse complement strand
AAACAATTTCAGACGAGCTTTCAAACAACTTCATCGAATAACTCCCTGACCAACCCTTTGGGACAACCAGAACCTGACACACCGACTCAGACGATCGGAAACCTGTCTATGGATTCAATGACGTTTGGAAGTGCCAGCTCTACACCGAGGTCCTGCTTACTGACTGACTGACTGACTACCTGACTGATTGACTGAGTGACTGACTGACTGACTGATTGACTGACTGACTGACCGACTGACTGACTGACTGACTGACTGACTGACTGACTGACTGACTGACTGACTGACTGACTGACTGACTGACTGACTGACTGACTGACTGAATGACTGACTGACTGACTGACTGACTGACTGACTGACTGACTGACTGACTGACTGACTGACTGACTGACTGACTGACTGACTGACTGACTGACTGACTGACTGACTGACTGACTGACTGACTGACTGACTGACTGACCTTGTGACTGATTGACCTTGTGACTTACTGACTGAATGACTGACTGACTGACTGACCGACTGATTGACTGTCTGATTAATTGACTCACTAACTTATCTACTCACTAACTGACTGACTCTTTATAGAGCTCATGGTTCAATGAGCCAATCTACACCTGGTGGCATCGCATCAGTCGGATCTGGTTCCACTGATGAACCTGCCGGTTTATCGGGTAGTCTGTCAGGGCCCGGTGGGTTGAACACGCCACAGAGGTCAGACAATCAGTTAGTCAAGAGGACGTTAGTTAGTTAGTCAGTTAGTTACATAGTCAGTTAGCTAGTTGGTTGGGTAGTTAGTTAGTTGGTTAGTTAGCTATTCTAGTTAGTTAGTTAGTTAGTTAGTTAGTTAGTTAGTTACTTAGTTAGTTAGTTAGTTTGTTTGTTAGTTAGTTGGTTAGTTGGTATTTGTAAGTTTTTAGCTAGTTTCTTAGTTATTAGTAAATTTTTCAGCTACTTTCTTGTTATCCAGTTACTTTGGGAATTCGTTAATCAGTCAGTGTCTCAGTTTTTCCCGACAGTTATTCAGTCATTCTGTTATTTTTTCATTGTTTTGTTCCGGTGTTTTGAACTGACTCACTGGCTCACTGACTGGCTCGCTGACTCACGCACTGACTTACTGACTCATTAACTCATTAACTCAATCACTTACTCACTTCACTCTCACTCATTCAATTACTTCAATCACTTACTTATGCACTTATGTACTCACTCACTCACTCACTTATTCACTCACTCACTCACTCACTCACTCCCTCACTCACTCACTCACTCATTCATTCATACACTCAGGTATCGCAAAGGCGAAGTTGTCACGACACCAGGTGGAATCCGGAAGAAGTTCAATGGCAAGCAATGGAGACGTCTGTGCTCGAAAGAAGGATGTAATAAAGAGTCCCAACGACGTGGGTACTGTTCGAGGCACCTCTCGTTGAAAGGTTCCTTCACTCACTCAATCACTCACTAACTCACTCACTCATTCACTCACTCACTCACTCACTCACTCACTCACTTACTCACTCACTCACTCACTCACTCACTCACTCACTCACTCACTCACTCACTCACTCACTCACTCACTCACTCACTCACTCACTCACTCACTCACTCACTCACTCACTCACTCACTCACTCACTCACTCACTCACTCACTCACTCACTCACTCACTCACTCACTCACTCACTCACTCACTCACTCACTCACTCACTCACTCACTCACTCACTCACTCACTCACTCACTCACTCACTCACTCACTCACTCACTCACTCACTCACTCACTCACTCAATCACTCACTCAATCACTCACTCACTCATTCACTCACTCACTCACTCACTCACTCACTCACTCACTCACTCACTCACTCACTCACTCACTCACTCACTCACTCACTCACTCACTCACTCACTCACTCACTCACTCACTCACTCACTCACTCACTCACTCACTCACTCACTCACTCACTCACTCACTCACTCACTCACTCACTCACTCACACCACTCACTTCCAGGCAAGTCACCTCTTCGACTAGACGGCAACACACTCTCGCCGGTCGGCGGAGACTGGGGCTCCCATCACGTGCAGCTTTCTCCGGCCAGTGCCGGGGATTTCGGCGAAATGACGGCAGTCATGCGGCGAATGGACGAAACTGAAGTGGCGAATACTCTACTTCATCTCGGGTCGCGGCCCGCCGATCTGGCGAATCTGGCGTTCGCGAGAAATGCGGCCGCGCAAGGTGGGTGACTGGAGTTTGCGATTATACCTTCTGGCTGCGGTTGAAAAATATAGCGGTTGAGGTAGTGAGTGGCTGTAAACTTCTGGGTGTGGTTGAACAACAACGCGTTTTTTTAGGTAAAGAGTAGTAGTATGGCTGTGATATAAAATATGTGGGTTTCGCGTGGACCTTTATATTGTGAGTGTGAGGTTGGCACTCTAACCAAGATACGAGGTGACAAAGCTTTTTCCAACACATTTGAGCGCCATACTGCCGTACAGAATTTAACTCTCAACAAAAACAACCAATCTATCTTCAACTTCAGTAGTTAATATGGATGTTGATATGAGATAACCACCTGCTATAGATCACTAAGTCATGTTATCATACAAAACACACCAGCATTATTGCATTTTGTCATTATAGCTCAATATCTTAGTAGCATGTGGAATTGTCAACAATGTAGTTTTGAGAAAAATTCGTCTGGAGAATGTCGCCACGGAGAACAATCACAAAACACGGGTTGTGGAATAAGTTTTTTCGGAAATTTTTGGCTGGACAAAACTAACAATTAGGTTTACAATTTTGAAACGGATAACCAACAACTTCACCTGTCTTGTAAGTTCAGAGAGTCTCAAAACGACGCGCGCTTATACAGCTATTATTATCTGAAACATGGCCATAAACATTCACGTGAAAATCATCTCCGTTGAGATGTTAGTTTAAATTACAAAACAATTTTAATATCCAAAACATTGTTAATTCGATAACAGTCTGCTATTTTATTGGTTAAAATTTTCAATCCAGCGTGTACATATCTTCTTTTTATCATGTAACAATGTGCTGTGATTTGTCGTGGTCTGAAAAAGCTGTTATGTATGTATGTATGTTGCTTTCTAGAATCCGGAAACTGTATTTAATATGAAGCTGTAAGTATGAAACTGTAGTATAACCAAGTCAATTCTTGTCTATCACAGAACTTAAAAGAAGGTTATCAGAAGTTCCACTTACCATACCTAAAAATAGTTTATTCAAGTAGCGGTTTTTACTGATCTTCTTTCTTAGAAAATTTGCTGACCCACGCATCGGAAGTAATTCTAGATATGCAATAACCCATCTTGAGGACAATGCTAAAAAGGAATGCATTATCATTCAATACAGTACATGGAAGTTGTATCTTCATTATACACCTACACCTCCGCACAAGAGCTCCACTTTCAACCACGTTGTTAATTATACACTTTATCCGGTTAGAGCACTAGCGGACGAGAGAAGAAAGAAGGGATGGAATTCCCATCTCTTTGGCAGTTCCAAGAAGTTGAGTTTGTTTCCTAAGGTGTAGGTGTGTAGAAAGGCCTAAAACATCTAATTCCCCACTCTGTAAAAAATTCCCCTCTCTTTGGAGGAATGGCTCCTCAGCCTATGCCATAGAGCCATACGCATCTTGATTATACAGCTTTGCCAATTGATCAGAAGATTGTATGTGCTTGAATTGTTGGGGATTAAGTTTATGCAGTCTGTGCTTTTTCAAATACTTAGAAGTTGAACCCTAACTAAGTGATTTTTTGCAAGGTAAAAGAACGGGTGTTCAAATTAAGTCTCGTAATCAATTGATGATGATATTCATCTTGGTTATATGGACTGGCGGATGAGCCAAACCTTCAAAGGGAGGGGAGTCGTTCCGAAGAGGGGAATTAGTAGACGTTAGGTCGTTTTGCCTACATTTTAGGGAACTGACTTTCAAGTTGAAACCACCAAAGAGAGGGAAAACTCCAATGTTCCCTACCCTTCTCGTTCGCTAGTGTATGTGATTATGTACACCCACGTACGTATCACTTTAGTCGACTTAACTGTCGCCCGTATTTCTAATTAGTCTGTACAACAGTCATAATTGATTAGTAGACTGAAACTGAACGCGCGTTTTCTGTTGGCCCAATATAAGTTTATTTAAACGATGTTTGTCTCATAGTACAAACCTAGTTTTTATCTGATGATCTTGCGAAAGGCATCAATTTTCATGATTCCAAAAATACCTAGAAAAAGTTATTCTGTGTAGTGCAAGTATGAAAAAGTGCTTATCGACGTTTTTGTCTCAAAAAAATCGGGAAACCAGTATTAAGCTATTTCAGCCTTAATTCAACAAAAGTTTATCCTACTTCAAGCTGAATGTATTAATCTAGATAACTTCTAAATTATCACAGTTTGTTACAATGACCTATCCAAAGAGAGAGCGATTTCGTCCTGAAAACGACTAATATCAATTTGAATCTCACAGAATAAACTCTAATTGTAACCAAATACATACGTGATTGGCACGTCCTTTTCACCAATTCCTTAATTCACCTGTGGCTGCATTAACATTGCATCTTCATGTTTACATCCATGTTTACATGACCAGTCTAAAAATAGGACGATTGTGCGGTTAAGCTCGACTTACAGTAAGAACATTAGTCATTTTTCCCGACACGGGCTTCATACATAAGTCAATAAATTAGTTATTACAAACAGTCATTATTATAAAAAAATCACTGTTTCATGCAGCTCTGTGAAATTTCTGTGTTTCTGTGAAAAAATCATGGTTTCCGAAAGGAACATCTTTGATTCACAGGAAATGCTTTGGACAACACACAGTTAGATCGGCTTATGTATTCTAATTTTGATGGATAAAATATTGTTTATCTAAAAAACTTCACAATGACCTTTTACATAGATAGGGTGCGAGTCTACGACGAAGATATACATCTTCGTAATTAAATGACTAAATGAAAACCAGATTCACCAATTCAATTCTCCCCTGAACGTCAATATAATTAACTGGAGATTTAATAAAGATGATCGGTGGAAATGTGAGTAAACTATACCATCATAGGAAGATATTTGTCAGTTTTTCATTAGCCTACAAATTTACATACAAACATGAATAACTCTTATTGACATACATAAACAAGCCAGGTTGTTTACTTCGATGAATCAGGCTATTGTTGTTGCTTCTGGATAAAACCACAATTTCCTAATTAATTACGTTTACCTCAATGCACAAGCTTTGAGTGGATACTGAATACTGAATACTGAATACTGAATACTGAATACTGAATACTGTTTGCAGAATACTGAATACTAAATACTGAATAGTGAATACTGAATACTGAATACTGAGCACTGAAAACTGAATACTGAATGCTGTATATGTACTTAATACTGAATTCATCTACTTGTTTATATGTGCGTCGCTTGGTAAACGTATGTTTTACTGTAATAATTTTTTTTTTAATAAATCAGTTTCATTGTAAAAATATTTTCAGAGTCAGTAGTACTCATCCATCGTGTATGTGCTCTTTGAGTTTCACAGACGAAAGACATGCATGAAACTTCTGTTAAATCGATAAACTTACCTAGCTTTTGAAATCCGACATACGAAAAACTTATCTGAGATTTCTGAATAAATAGAAATTACGTTTTCAGAGCAAATGGCGTCGGAATAAGTTTTATGAATCATAACTGCTTAACAAACGCATGGTCTAGATTTTCGTCTGGACAAACAGCATCGCCTCAGATCAAATTACCATGGCCTGTAAATCTGGGATCAATATTTAGATCAGAATCTGGGCTCAATTATGAAACGCTGACTCAGTGGGGAGCTCAAATTTCGAAAGCTCAAATTAAGACCAAAGTATGTATGCCTCATGCTTCTAGGAAGTGCAGAAGCTTGCTAATTGAATTGCCTTTCCCGGGTCTCCTGGTTATTATCGGTATTATATAAACAGTGAAAACAGGTCCTCAGCTCAGATGTTCATTTATTATCATGAATTGTCCTTATCATAGTTTTGATTGTGGAAACATAATATACTTCAGTATATGCTTCTTAGTATACATACATACATGTTGTATGTAGGTTGCTATCGCAAAAAATCTTATCTCTATTGAACTAAGCCAAGGAAATAGACTATCGTCTGCTATCGACGGTTGGAAAAGTCATAAAATTTACAGAATAATAAAAAATTAAACTTCGCATTTCATTGTGAATACCGTGAATACACAGCTTTAGCATTTGATTGAAAGGCTACATTTTTAACTCCGATATTAATTTGACGTACATATGTAAGGCTTTTCCTAGCATGCGCAGACATACATAAGCGACGATGTATTCGAGAGCACGCGTATCCAGCGGAAAAGTCAAAAACTTACCGAGAAAATGGCGCAGATAAACAAAAAAATGAAAGGTGGCGTTTGGTCCCTAAATCGAGACGCCTGGTTTGGCGGGACTTATCAGTCGATGAACAATCCAAAAAAATTAGTGAGGAGAAGAGGTGAGGAATGAAACTAACTTAACCAATGTAGATCACAAGTGTGTAACACTCATTTACTCATTCACATGTCAGGTATAGCCTCCGTAATTCATTAAGAGAAAAACCAAATCCGGATTACGACCGACAGATTTCCAGTGAATAAGGAATTTACCACGCATAAATTTTATTATTTTCATAATGTTTAAAAAAATGTTTTGATTGAAATGTTTGATTTCGTGTTTATAAAAAATAAATTAGGTTCTATTATTCTTGTAAAAATTATAAAATTGAAGTATGTAATAAATTTCGCACATTTGACGTCGAAAACTATCGAATTCGAATTTTGTCCCGAATCTGAGAGAAATTTTTTTGTCGTAAGACAATTACCCGGCATGAAGTGACATAGGCATGTACACATCATGATGGGTAAAATCTTATTCATTTGTTATAATGAAATACGGGTGCTATATCTCGTAGTGCATTGTGAATGTGCCATGTATCAAGATTGTACTACGGCTCTACTATCGCTAATTAGAGTCTGGCTGAATTCGTTAGCCAGCGACACTGGCGGACGAGTAAATTTCCCAAAGAGAGGGGATTTTTTTCAAACAGTGGATACATAATTAACAGTTTTTCAGATCACCTTGTCCACATCTTAAATAGCCATTTCTACTTTATTGAATCCGCCAAAGAGGGGGGGGGGGAATTTTAATTTTCCCTCCCATTCTCGTCCGCTAGTGCCCAGCGATATGGCCGTATGTTCTACGTACGGTCTTCTAGTACAGCTGTAGTGCGCCTTATCGAAGCTTCTAGAAGATAATAGTACAATAACATGATCATATGTACTGTCGATATTTTTGACATTTACACATGTCGACTCGTTGTGAGTTCGCCCCATTTAATCCATAGTAACGTCAAATTGAAATAATTAAAACTGATGGTAAGAAGAACGGTACAAGAGCAAAGTACGTAATTATCTGCATAATATAAAATCTATTCACACGATGATAGCACGATTACAATATGTAGGATAGATATAGTACAATTAAATAATCTTACACAAGTTAATCATGTAGAGATTTGCAGCTCTCCTACAGTTAAACTTTTTGCAACAATGTTATATGTAAATTTCGTTCCAGAAAGTTCTCTCAATACATACAGATATGTATGTATGTATTTTTGCCATTGCATTTGTCCTCAAATTTGTCCAAGTTTGTCCCAGTTCACATGTGGAACACAAAGTTCTCAAATGGGTATTTGCTCGGTGAAAGGTTTAAATATTTTCATTCAAACTTTCAACAACAAAATTGTCGATTTCGAATTTAGATATGTACATGCTTGTTCATTCCTCACATGACGGACTTTATATGGTTTATGTGCATGCACTAGCGGACGAGAAGTGGAGGCAAAAGTGGAATTCCCCCTGAATTTTAGAAAATTCCCTCCTCTTTGGCGAAATTCCCCACTCTTTGAAGGTTTAGGTCGTCCGCCAGTGTGTGTACATATCTACATTTATAAGTTCGCCCATAGTAAATTAGTCACGTTAAATGGAAACCGTTACCATCGTAACCAAGTTGATTAGCATCGAGAAAATACCGAATATTGATACTACAGATGTAGCTAACGGATGTACGGAATATTCACCATCTTGTTAAACACAATTCAGTCATATTTTGTGTCCTTTTGCTAGGTTCTAAAATAGACTTAGACTTTCAAATTAAGTTGCTTTGTTAACTCAAATTGCTTTGTTCTATGGAATTTCTGTTTTGTTCTAGAATACCTAATTAACTGGTGTAGAATACAAATTTATCTAGTGTTAGTTATTCTCATTTGACATTCACACTTTCATGACGTTCTCTAGTCCATTCTTTAGTATAATGTACTGTACATACAAAAATTTTCATGATAACTCTCGTTTTTACTGAAATCTGCGATTTACTGACCCTTTGCAGAATCTGTATTCATTTTTGTACTTTTATGTCTAGAACCTTCTTAAGCGGGAGTTATACTTCAGCGCACGGCGCACGGCCCACGGAGCATGCGTGCTCTGCACCGATTTCGGCGCACGTGCGCAGCGCACCTTTCTATAGAACGCAGGCTGGTGCGCTGGTGCGCGTGCGCCGAGAGTATAACCATTTTGGCGCACGTCACGCGCACAGAGCGAGCGCCAAAGTATAACTCCCGCCTTTTTGTCTAAAAACCTTGTCTAAGTTGAAAAAAATAAAACGTAAGAACCCTAAACGGTTCACTTTATGGATTCAATATTCGAGAACGATGTAACATATCAGCAGTTTCTTGTTATAACTCCGAACGGTTCTGCTGGGGCTCAGTTTAAACTAAAATCCGCTTCTGGTTCACTCTCAGAATGAAAAAAAGTATTTTTCACGTGCCATTCGACG
This sequence comes from Daptonema setosum, assembly GCA_964036265.1. NCBI lineage: Eukaryota > Metazoa > Nematoda > Chromadorea > Monhysterida > Xyalidae > Daptonema > Daptonema setosum. Next base: position 1,460,527 of record OZ038446.1, on the reverse strand, counting down.
TTTCGTTCATTGAAAATTTGTGTAGCGAAAAGTCCATGGAATATCTTTTGATAACAAGATACAGTACCTCAATCAAGTACGGCATGCGATGTTTACTCGTTAGGCCTTGGCATTACGGTACGGTACATTAGATTCAGGTCAGCCCACTTGCGGATGAGAAGGGTAGGGAAAAGTGGAATTCCCCCTTCTTTGGTTTTTTCAAAAAAACGTAGAATTTTTTCTCTAAGGTGTAGATAGAGTAGCCTGAAAACTTTCAATTACCCCTCTTTGAGAGAATTCCCCTCCTTTTGGAGGATCAGCTCGTCAGGCTCATCCATACATACGTACTTAGTTCTAGATTAACTGCTTATAAATCTAGATTCTTCTGATATAAAACTCGAATCCTCAGGTCTTGTAAGGTCTTGTTTTTAGATCTTTTCAATTAATTCATAAAAACCTTGACATATATATTGTTTCAGATGATGATGATGACGTTTCACTGTTCATGGTACATTATGTAGGTACTATTGCTCATGTATAACATTATCAAGTGATTAGGGGAATATGTTTGACAGCCCCGTCATTTAGTAAGAGTTTTTCATGTTATCGCGAGAATTGAAATGTTTCGAAAAATTGGATTGACAAAAGTATTACATCACCTACAGTACCATAAGTCGGTAGATTTTGCACACAGTTACCACACGTCATAGTGTTTATGTGTAATATCTGTCTTGAGGATGTTTTCACCTGCCATATATAATTACATATATGATATTATCATATCCTTATTGTTTGTATTTGGGTAAATAACTTTTATTCACATAGAGTATGTACGTAGGAACATTTATATGCATTGCGATGTTCTCCTTGCCGCAGTCCTACATATGCTAGAACGATTTGCATACAACCCCGAGCCCATTAGTTAGCCTAAGCCTATCACTAAGCCTAAGCCTATCACTAAGCCTAAGCCTATCACTAAGCCTAAGCCTATCACTAAAGCCACAACACAACGAATTATTATATTCAGTTTGTATCAGTTCTTTTACTGAAAGTTTTTTAATCCGATTGTGTTTGTATAAAACTCAATCTAGCAAGTGTCAGACTGCCTCCATGCCTCATTGTCTTTAAGTATGTCGATAAAATTTACATCATTGGCTCTCTAGTTTTATTTAACGAAAAAAACTCTTTAAAGTAGAATATTTCGTACGTATTCCCTTCCACACAGGAATCGTATTTTGTATTTTGTTTTTGTTGGTGTATTTTTCTAAAGTTTAGTATGCTTAGGCAAAGTAAAATGCTCTTGAATACCACTAAAATTCTCGTTGATTGAACAGGAAATTCATTAATCATGAGGAGACCAAATCGTATTGCGAATTGAAATCAGAGTTCGATTGATCAACAAAAGCAATTGAGTACCGAACCGAAATCCAAAATTGACAGGCGAATAATGGATTATCAGGCGATATATGAGCGTATGCACTACTATTACTGGCAGACGGCTGTTGGCTAGTATATTTAACAATTTAAAATGGTTATGAGATAAAAAGTATAAATCCGGATATTTGGGCCCTTATAGCTTCGATGATTCACTTTAACGTGAAAGGAAGTGGCGGGTGGGTAGCTGGGTGAAAGGGCGGAAGGAGGGGTGTTCAAGTTGAAGAAAATTTAACTGTCACATGAGATATTTCATAAATCACTTTAAGTTAAACCTTATAGGTCATTTACTGAATGAGTAACCTAATGAGTCACCAGTAACTTGCCTTGTAGCCTATTGCAGGTCACTTACTCAATGAGTTACCCAATGAGTCACTTAAGAAGTAACTTACCATGTAACCTATTGCAGGTCACTTACTGAATGAGTTATGTATCTAATGAGTCACTTTAAAAGTAACTTTAGTTACCTAATTAGTCACTTAACAAGTCACTTCAAGTTAAACCTCATAGCTCACTTACTGAATGAGTTACCTAATTAGTCACTTAAAAAGTAACTTGAGTTATTAATGAGTCACTGAACTTAATGTGTAACATATTGCAGGTTATTTAGTGAATGAGTTATGTACCTAATGAGTCACTTTTACAAGTAACTTGAGTTACCTATTGAGTCACTTAAAAAGTAACTTGAGTTACCTAATGAGTCACTTTTACAAGTAACTTGAGTTACCAAATGAGTCACTTAACAAGTAACTTGAGTTACCTAATGAGTCACTTAACAAGTAACTTACCATGTAACCTATTCCAGGTCTCGGCCTGTCCGAACGTCGACTGAGTCTGCAGATGCCCCCCGGTGGTTCGCCCGCCGGTGCCGCCGGCTCCAGTGCTTTCACCAGTCCCATCGGACATCAGGTTAATACTTTAATTAAATTATTTTATAATTATATATTTTTATTTATTTATTATATATTTTTCTATTTATAAATATAATTTCAATCAATCCAACCAACCAACAGGAAAAATAATCCAACCAACCAACAAATTTGAAAACGATAAATCATGAAAGACTAAAAAGTAAAAAGCAATGTGTGTACAGCTCCGTTCATATGACCGGTAATAAGTACATATTTTAAAATTATCAAATTCCTTAATACAAAATTCAAATAAGACTTTGTAAATTTAAACGAAAATGTGACTGATTATGCAAAACGAATATATTCCTCTGAAACCCACAGTGAGGTAAACTTCAAAAGGGAATTAAATAAGGGAAAAATCTTTTTTTCTGTTACTACATGTTTCTGTTATGTCGAAGAAATTAAGGCCATTAACAAACCAGCCATGTCTTCGCTTTAAAAGTTTACATTCATCTCTCTAATCATCATCGAGATTTATGATCCTGCAACCAAGCGTTTGCTTGATTGGCTCTTTGGTTAAAACTGAATACTTATTGGAGACTTGGAAAAAAATATTGTATGACTGAAAATTTTTTTCTTTAAATTTTTCAATCGCTCGATAGATCAATTGTAATTTGCTGTTTCATGTTGATTTCGAAGTTTCGGATGCCGACTGTCATTTTACTATGTACTTTATTATGAAATTTAAATAGTCAGAAATTGCTTACATGCAGACACCTTTCTGTCCGAAAAACTTTCGAGAATGTTTAAACAGTAGAGATGCAAAGCTAAAATCAGGCGGAGATTAAAGTGATTTTCACGATTTTTTTAATTGGTCGCACCTTATTTAATTGTGCCTAATCCATAAACTCAAGTAATCGAATAATAGGTGTGATCATTATAACCACTGGACTACCGGCTAAATATACAGTTTCAATAGATTTAAAATTGACCTACTAATCCCAACGTGTTACGTCGGCTATCAATAGATTAGGCTCATTATGGTAGCCGAACAAAGCCGAGTTTACGGTAACTCAATGCACAAAAAACTCCCGTTGATCAGTCAAATGTAGGTTAATTTTTCTTCGATGTGGTTAAAATAACTTTAGAGAACCATAGTTATTTTTACCATGGTTAAGTTGCGGCTAATTGTAACTTTGATGAGACCTATTATTGTTTAGCCTTCTGGATGTATCTATGTATAATGTACAAAGCCAGCGCACTAGGTCAATAGATTAAACAATTAATCACTAAAGTCAAGTAATAATAGTGGGCGAATTATTTTTCATTAGATGGTTTTAAAATAACTCCACAGCACCATAGCTATTTTCACTTAGATAACTTTGTTATTAATTCTGTTATTGTTCAGGTATTTTCATTTTGCCGTAGTTTACAAAGCTTGTATTATATGGTGGATACAAAGATTGTTGAACAATTATACAGTAAAGTCATTGTTAAAAAGTGAGATCATCTAGTTTATTAAAAATAGTTTTATTGTTTCTGGTTACATTAACAGTTATTTTTAACTGAGGAGTTTTAGTTAATTGTAACTTCTAACAAGCCCATGTATTGTTTAGGGCGTTTATCTAGCCCTGTGATCAGTTACATTTTCATCATTGGAACTTTGCTTCATATATCAGAGGTAGTCAATTATTCTTATATTATTCCGAGAGTTAACATCGGAAGCTTTAGTAAGATTCTCACATCCAGCAACTTAACTTACAGATTTCAAAAGTTACATATTTCCGTAAGTCTACCTACTGTATTTCAGTTTGTTCTGTTAATTGACATAAAATGTATAAACAGAGATCTGATCTGAGTTACCGTCCAAGTATGTATTGCCGAACTTGGTTGCGATTTACCTTAGTCTTAATTCACACCTTGGCGGTGGTTTACCTCAAATGAGGATAGTCTGCGAATATCATACATCATTATATGTACATAAATGAACAGTTATGTAACTATGTATTTACATACATAATGTACATGTGTACTGATTTCCATAAAATATAAGTCTCAGTAAAATATTTACTTTCTCTAAGAACATCTTATGCTTGGATTCTTGACCAACAGGCAATCCTACAGTGTTACTAATCATGACACTGAAATAATGAAATGAAGAATAATCATGAATTGAAACATTTATAAATTTACGCTTATGAATCCTACAAAATCTCTCAATAATCATCATGAAAGTATGAAGATGAATGGAAAACTTTTCCATATGTTACGTGGAACTGGAATCTGTAAACACGAAATAATCATCCAGTCTCTGGACCGTCTGGAAAACAACGATTCTCATAACCAAAATGCAAACAACTAAAACCTGATCTGATTGGTTTCAATGCCGTGAAAGGCATGAAAAGATGTTTCCAACTTCCGAAGGTTTCCGCTACGATTCCTCCGCGGTTACGGTACGTCTCAAAGAGTTAGTCGTGATTGGGATACGTACAGGGTGGGCCAAAAAATTTTAGCGTTGGAGCAGTTATTATCAAAAGTTGTAGACAAGCTGTGAGATTGCGGTATAGCGCATTCGAATGGGCACAGCTTTTCTACAACTTTACACAGTAAGTTCTAAAACGTGCAACATTTTTTTGCCCACCATCGTCATACCTGTATGACGACAGAGTATATTTGTTTACGGTACTGCATAAGTATTGCCGATTCACTTGACTTGAGGTACATGTATGTACATGTGTATGAATCTGGAAAATAAGTATCTGGTTACGAAAATTTTTGCGGTAGTTAGTGGAGTAGACTGGTAAGGCATGTATGTACGTACCGTATATATGCCATATAATCGGAATCTTTCGATTGGAAAATTTGTTTTTCTCTCAATATTTCCGCATGATTCATGCTAATTACAGTATATCTCAATGAGGTTTACATGCATGCATGATGACGACGCAGCTTGTTTATGTACGACATGTCTGAATCATTTGACTGACTTACGAACCTGAAAAGATCTGCTCAGCATTTCAAGATTTCCGCTATGGTTAATGAGTTACGGTATGTATTTCTCAGCGATTGGCACGTGTCGAGCCTGATACATAATGATCATCAAAATCCTTTTGTATGTGCGTTTCATCTTCACTGATCGTCGAAAACAAGCTAGCCTTTATCAATAAGTGGACAAACAATTTAGAAGCGCGCGGGAACTGCATGGAATTCAGTGAACCGTGATTGAGGGGTGATGATGATTAATGTGAATGAGGAACTAGAAATTGAATGTACATATGCTGTTATTGTACAAGAACAGAAGTACAAGAAAGAAAGTACAAGAACAGAATAATGTTTTGCAGGTTTGACGATCAGTAAATGCTTCGATTATCATTTGTGTCGTTTCTGGAGCTTTCAAAGAGAATAAGTAGTTCCGTACGTAATGTCATTGTGATAAAAGATAATAGTTGTATAGTCAAACATTGGCAAAACCTGTATTTTCAATTCAAATTTGAGCAAAGCCATATGTATTCAGGCTAAGATAGACTAGGGCTTAGACTAATTTATGTACATACAGTAGTGTAGGGTCACCGTTACAAATGATAGAAAGCCATAGAAGCAAACGAGGCAACTTGCATCTTAAAACTTCCTGAACTTTATATTTCTGTTTTCCAAAACGTTTATCTAAATTTCATTCACTTTACCTACTTTAAGTATTATAAATAAATTGGCATATTGGATAAGCCAGTACTTTTTACATGTGGTCCCAACAATACCGAGTTTAACTGATTATAAGAAATTTTCAAATGTAACATGATTTCATTCAATCAGCCATTTATTCAATAAGCCACCTTGTCATTAGGTCGTATATTAAATTCCTTTTAAAGAACGGTGAATGACAAAGAAGTTGTTGACAATAACAGTAACCAGGTTGCACAAACAAGTATTGTTGCCGCGTTGTTCCTTGTTATGTAGATAAGACTGATAACCAGTCAGTCATTTTGTCAATCTTTTGTCAGTAATTCTCTCGGTCTATCTTTTTATCAGTCAGCAAGTCTGTCAGTCAATCATTGCGATCAGTCAATCTGTCGTTCTATCAGCCAGCCAATCAGTAAGTCAGTCAATAGTCTTTATGAATTATTGGGTTATCAGACAGCAGCCCGTCTGTTTGACAGTAGTCAGTCAGTAGGTCAGTCAGTCGGTCAGTCAGTTATGTAGTTCCAAATTCAGGAATACAGCTAACTCGAAAACTCGTTAAAAACAATATCGACAACTTGACTTCCTTATTTGTTCTATCTTATCAATAAAACTCTCCGGGTGCAACTAATAAACAAAACAACAGCAACAACATCATAAACACCTTGACATCAGTCACCGGCAGACAAGCGAAACGTCCAGAGGGAGGGGAATCTTTCCAAAGAGAGGAGGATTCACAATTAATACGCCATTTTACCTACACTTTAGGGAATAGATTATAATTTTGAATCCACCAAAGAGGGGGGAATTCTATTTTCCCTCCTCTTCTCGTCCGCTAGTGGTTGACGCATGTTTATCAACGACCTAATGTCTGGGACAACAAAGTAGCGACAAACCACGTGTCGTAGAGGCTGATTGTTCAACCCTACTCTATTCAGAAATTGAAGACGTTGAAAAGATAGTATTTGTGATTCTTTTCTATTTGAATCAGGTCTTTCTGCCTTATATACTTACATGGTTCTAGATTCTAGGCCATATAATTCAAGAATCATTGTCACATCAGTTGATCCTTTAATGAACGCCGTTAACTAAGTTCTATATTTATAATCAATCTTTGTTAACGGTTAAGTATAGTCGAGGTCTATTAACCCTCGAGGTAATCCATGAACTTTAACGTGATGCAGAAAAAATCTTCAGTGTCCAAATTTGCGATTTGGAGCGCAAGTCATACGCGCTTATAGCTCCGTTGTTAATTGGCACTTTGACAGTTTTGTTTGTATTTTATCTAGAGGACAATGGTACTGTAGTAGAGTTCTATAGAACTATCGAAGGGTAAGCGAACCTGTACTATAAATGTAGGTAATTAGTCGAAGGGACTATAAATAAAAGGTTATTCAGAGCTGAAAGTACAAAGAATACTATCACTTTTCGTAAGCAAGGACGAAGCTAGTGACGATGACTGACTTTAGATAATAATGGATTAAGAGACTTGATTAGAAAAAAACCAGCCATTGCTCGGAGTTTCGTGAAAATTTTCCATGCCAGCAAATGATCAGGGAAAACAGCCATAACTTGATACACAACTCCGCAGTTATATGTAACAGATACATAACACTAATATAAATACTATTCCATTCCAATTTAGGAAGTATGTACTAAAGAGCACAGGAAGACAAGTTAATGATATATAACACAAATCATCAATAATGAACTCAGGTGTCTTGGTATCATTTACTCGTTTTCCTGTCCTTTTCAGCACATACTTCCTAAATTGGAATGAAATAGTATCAAGATACATTCAATCAAGACCCATTTCCTCAATCCATGACCGATATAATCATCAATTAAGCCATTAACAACCAGCTACCACTGGATAAGCCGGTTTTATTGTGTATGTCACTGGCTCCCCGGGGATTTTACTGTATCATAAGGAACCACATCTGATTTTTCAGTCCGGTTCAGTCAGTCAGTAAGTCAGTCAGTCAGTCAGTCAGTCAGTCAGTCAGTCAGTCAGTCAGTGTCAGTCAGTCAGTCAGTCAGTCAGTCAGTCAGTCAGTCAGTCAGTCAGTCAATCAGTCAGTCAGTCAGTCAGTCAGTCAGTCAGTCAGTCAGTCAGTCAGTCAGTCAGTCAGTCAGTCAGTCAGTCAGTCAGTCAGTCAGTCAGTCAGTCAGTCAGTCAGTCAGTCAGTCAGTCAGTCAGTCAATCAGTCAGTCAGTCAGTCAGTCAGTCAGTCAGTCAGTCAGTCAGTCAATCATTGATTCAGCCAGTCAGTTAGCCAATCAGTCAGTAGGTCAGTCATTCTCTGCGCCCGTCAAAATGTTGACGCCACTAATATCCTTAGGGATTTCGTCATAAGGAACCATTTCCCGAAAATCAGCGATTAATTGGCCAGCTATATATCTTGTCTTGAGCCGGATAACTGGAGGAGGAAGCCAATCTCTAGATGAACAGAAAACGTGTCATTTGTTAAAGACCATACATGGCAGCTTTTCCAACTTGTCAAACATTACGTCCTCGTTTGATTGAGCACATCCGACTATTCCATCTTGGATTGGAATAAACTAACTAATACAAGTTATATGGTGTGCTGTATGATAGAAGTTGATGACTGACCAAGCATCGAAAGTCAACTCAACTTAACTCATCACAATGTGATGAACTTTTCCGTGCATATTTTCCCCTTTGTACGCTCTGTTATCAAAAAGCTTTTCTTGTCAGACTCGAGCGTAAATGTTTGCGGTTTTCAATTAATTCCCCTACTTAACTGAGACTGCTAACACGTACATTCATTAATGGTTTACACTAATTTTAGTATCTTTCTCGTAGGTAAATTGTTGTCAATTTTTGTGGCAATTCTTTGCCACGAATCTGGTTCTCATCCATTGTTTTCCACTGAATGGAGACATTAGTACATTAAGGGAACGGCCTAGCGGCCGTCCCTTGATGGATCAAGCCGGAACTGAATCCGGCACTAGATTTGAAATATCCAGTCCGAAAAAAATGTTCGTCTAATTGGTACACGTCTCTGCGGCATTTTCATTATTGGCGGACATACATACCGTAACCCTACGGTCAGTCAGGTTCCGGGTTGATTGAACGACATTGATTCGTCAGTTGGATTGTTAGTGGGATGATCGGTTGACGATCACGACGGTTGTTCCATTTATAACAAGAATCTTGAACTGGAACCTTTTTCTTCGTCGTATGTAGGTAAAATTAGAGACATAATCGAATCCAAAACATTATATGTAAGAAGCTTCTGGAGATTCCAGTGAAGAAATGAACATGTTAACGTGTTCCAACCCAGTGTAACACCCACTGAACATGATGATTGCATGT
>OZ038446.1:1446248-1448748 GCA_964036265.1 Daptonema setosum | reverse complement strand
GATCATGATAAACGCGGTGACCAGTGTTCAGACCAACCTGAGAAATCAGGCACAGCGGTTGCGGATAATCCACCGACGGATGAAGTGGAGCCAGAAGCCAGTTAGTGGCTTCAATTGAAACATTTTATTTTATGACAACCAATACCATTACACTAAATAACCGTATTCCCATACCGTAAATTGAAATCTTCACACTAACTCGTACATGTCCTATCTTGAAATGTAAAGTTGAAACCACCAATTTTACAGCATCATACACTTTTACCTATCCAAAAAAACTAAAATATTACCATCTTGTTAGGTTGTATTTGTTCTGTGTAAAACTTCATTGATATTTTCCCGCAAAAATGTCAAAATTGAATTTTCGCACTTGAATAAAAAAATACAAAACTTCAGATTAGTTTTTGTCGCAATAATTCCCAATTTTCTTTGTATTTACCGTTTTTTCTATTCAGTGGTCGACTCGACCGCCGAAGATACAGAGGATGAAGACGACGATGTGTTCACGACGACCGCTGACGAGAACGACGGCTGCAACGACTCTAAGGTGGTGCAGAAAGCTTCTAATTCCTCCTTTAATAGTGGCATGTCAATGCTAGTTTGCATGTACTGATGTTCAGATTCAGTATCTAATGTCTTGCTGTAATTGATTAGAGCTTGTTCAAAGTAGCTTTATATGGTATCAAAGACTAATTCCATGGACCATGGCCAAAAAATTTAAAAACCATTGTTTAAGTGAGACCTTTCAGTGAATAAGATACCGATAATAAAGGTTGTTGTAATATGATTCAGGTCGCAAGAAAAAAAATAGAGACATGCAAGGCAGCATTTTCAGAAAGGTAGAGAGAGTGTCAGGAAAGTAATTGAAAACTTGACAAGAAGAAAATCGTTTTATAAAATTTTATTTTGTTGTGTATTTTTATTCAATAAACGAGTTTTTCGCGGCGCCAAGCCAAAAACGTGCAAATAACTAATGATATTTTATTTCATATTCCCTCATTTTCCCATCGTTGTTTGAGATATGACACTTTGTTTCACTAATATTGTTATTTTCGGCTCAAATATATACGTTTGAGAAATGAAACCCAGTTATTTTTTCCAAAACAAGGAACTAGATAGTTATAAAAAAATATACCCGTATACGAACAATAGCAAAGAACGTTGAAAGCTTTTCATGTCAGCTTACTGTTCAAAAATAGCCATGAAAACAAACCAAAAAAAACGTTGATTTGAAAAACTGTACGTACTTCATTGAGTATCCTTAGAATCATATGAAACATTCGAAATTGATTTTAAGACTGATACAAACTTTTGTCGCCTGTCTAGTCTAGTGGGTAGGACGCCAGTCTAGGAAAATTGGCGGTCTCAAGTTCAAAATCTGACTTGAGACACAGATTCTGACGCGTTGCTCTGGGCTTTCTGTAATTGCACGTCAGTTTATTATACTATCTAACCACTACGAAAACACCAATCTGAATGGTATTAGTGTGCCTTGATGGCTTCAGTTAGTAAATAACACTTCGCTATACTTCAAATAGTGCAACTCCTTAACACGAGCAGACTGGAAAGGGAAAATTTTAACAAATTTTCTATATGGAAGAAATATTTCTTAAGCACTTAAAAAACGCGCAAATCTATAATATCGGTCTCCTAGTCAGTTGTAAAGATTTTAATTGTTAGGGTACCTTATAAATAGATAACAAAGCTAAATGTGACATTCCAATTAAAAATGCCAATGACACTAATTGGTTCACAACTTTACGACCATGGCTTGTTTAATAGAATGAAACATTTGGTTATATTCAGCATTTGTAAGAACTGATCACATATTGAAACATTACGTTATTGTATGTGGGATATTGATATGTGTGCTTTTGAAACATCATGTTCCGGTACTTATATTTTTTGGTTCCTGGTTCAATAACTCATGTCCCAAGGGCACTGTCACATACTTACATATGGACATAGTCTTTATCATTGGCACATTACAACGCAACATTAGGTATATAAAAACTTTCATTTATTGAATTTTAGTTTTATTGAAACTCTTAAGGAATATACTGGTAGTCGATTCAATCATTTTTCGTGCTAAAGCAAGACTGATCTTCAGTTTTATGGAGTTCATGCATCCAAAACTATTAGTTCAACATAAACATAGTTTTTTTTTGTTCAAATCATAAAACAAAATTTTTCATTTATTTTTTATTGAAAATTTTTATTTACAGGAGCAACAGCTTACCGCGGCCGAATTAATGATGAAACGGAGAGCGAAAAGCTGAAAGCTGTAGTGCACTGACCAAAGATGTGTTGGAGTCGGTTGGAAAGCCCAAAAAGGTTGGAAATACTCACTCACTCACGCACTCACTCACTCACTCACTCACTCACTCACTCACTCACTCACTCACTCACTCACTCACTCACTCACTCACTCACTCACTCACTCACTCACTCACTCACTCACTCACTTACTCACTCACTCACTCACTCACTCACTCACTCA
>OZ038446.1:1378718-1446048 GCA_964036265.1 Daptonema setosum | reverse complement strand
AGATATATATTTTCCAGGTCATTATCGATTTGTGTTTACAATTTCAGTTTGAAAAACAAATTTTTCGTTTGTTAATTTCTTCTCTAAACATGGGACCTTTTACAAGGCGACGAGATTCTCAATCGTTTCCAAGCGCCTAGAAATTTGTGCGCGTAAATCTAAAAGCTCCTATCGACATAAATTAGTAGTCTTTTATATGGAGAATCTTTTGAAATTAACCATTTTATAGCAATTTCCTATATCTCTCACAGTTCGTCAAAGAAGTTGAAGAAACTTGTGGTTTAGCACCTTCATGGGAGTTCCAAGACTAACACACATGGAACGTCAACAAGCAGCCAAATGCGTAATAATCGTGTAAGGCGCTTAACTACTCATCGCGTGTTTAACATAGTGGTTAGCACTTTAGTTTTGCACGCGCCAGGTTTCGGGTTCGATACCCATACGACGGTTTCGGACTATTTTTTCGCTGAATCGTTAGTATATGGGGAAAATTATAATCCTGATGCGTAGCACGAAGTCTTGCCATATTTTTTACCAAAAACTGCAACGTTATATGACATAACGATGTTCAAAACACCGTCGGCTGAAAATCACGTAGAAAGCGCGTGTTCCAGCGTAAGCTTGGCACGCATATTTGAATCTTCTTCGACGTATTATGAAAGATATAGGAAATTGCTATCAAATGGTTAATTTCAAAAGATTCTCCATATAAAAGACTACTAATTTATGCCGATAGGAGCTTTTAGATTTACGCGCACAAATTTCTAAGCGCTTGGAAACGATTGAGAATCTCGTCGCCTTGTAAAAGGTCCCATGTTTAGAGAAGAAATTGACAAACGAAAAATTTGTTTTTCAAACTGAAATTGTAAACACAAATTGATAATGACCTGGAAAATATATATCTGAAATATGATGAGCCTCTGAAGCTCACATATAGAGAAATTGATAAATTCATGAAAAAGTCGATTTTTTCCAAAACCATTTGACCTGTGGTCAGAAAAAGGAGTTTCCTATGAATTCTGTCGATCAAATTTGAAAACAAAGAATATTTTCAGAATCGCCACATTTTTCTGCATATATAGCGTTAATAACAGCGAAATTAACGATTTCGAAAAATCTGAGGAAAACTGCCCGGACGGGTGCTTTTCTCTGGCATCGACTCTTATTATACCTACATACAGTGCAGGAAATAGGTTCCAGTGCAAGATCCTTGTTATAAATGGAACAACCGTCATGATCGTCAACCGATCATCCCACTAACAATCCCAATGACGAACCAATGTCGTTCAATCAACCCGGAACCTGACAGACCGACCCGACCGTATGCATTTCCTTCAATAATAAAAATGCCGCAGAGACGTGGGCCAATTAGACGAACATTTTTTTCGGACTGGATATTTCAAATCCAGCGCAAGATTCAGTTCCGGCTTGATCCATCAAGGGACGGCCGCTAGGCCGTTCCCTTAATGTACTTATGTCTCCATTCAGTGGAAAACAATGGATGAGAATTAGATTCGTGGCAAAGAATCGTCATACAATGACAACAAGTTTACCTACAAGAAAGATACTAAAATTAGTGTGAACTATTAATGAATGTACATACAGGGTGTCCCATTTAAAAATGAACGTTTGTCATTGCCCTAAAAATCGCAATTTTCATTCGATTTCAAAACTTTTTTGCGTCAAGTTGTAGACAATTTTTGGAAATTTTGTTTAGTTTTTTACTTTTGAAAATCGAAGACACGGTATTTATGGCAAATTTCCTAACACCCCTTTTTGACGTTTTCACATCAGTTTCACACAAGTTCAATCATTTTGGTTCTATCGAAACAAATGAAGGTAACTGACTATATTATTATAACACAGAAACCGTGAAAACCAACTTGGTGAGAACTTAACATAACCAACTGCAACCTGCCAGTACCCTCCGTTGGGCGGCAGCACGCAGTCTCGCAGTTCAACATGGCAACACGTTTTAGTTTCTCAGTGAAGAAATACGATATAAAAAATACCTGGGTTGCCTACGCGAGGGCACCCCTGCGGTTCCGGTGTTGAACTGGTGCGGTGTGCTGCCGCGCAGCCCAGGGTACTGGTAGGCGGCAGTTGGCTATGTTAGGTTCACACCGATTTGGTTTTCATGTTTTTCTTGCTATAATAACAAAGTCATTTACTTTATTTGTTTCGACGCATAAACAAATTGCTGAACTTGCGTTTGCTGTGGTCATACTGCACACTGAAACGTCAACAAACTGATGTAAAAATGCCAAAAACAGGGGGGTTAGAAAATTTGCCATAAATACCGACTCGTGTCTTCGATTTTCAAAAGTAAAAAACTAAACAAAATTTCCAAAAATTGCGGGTTTTAGGGCAAATACAAACGTTCATTTTAAATGGGACACCCTGTACATGTTAGCAGTCTCAATAAAGTGGGCGAATGAATTGAAAGTGGGCGAATGAATTGTTATGAATCTGACAAGAATAGCTTTCGAAGAACAAAGCGTATTTTAGCAAAATATTGGCATGGAAAAGGTCATTACATTGTGATGAGTTGAGTTGGCTTCAGATGTTTCGTCAGACATCACCTTCTATCATGCAGCAATCCAATCCAAGATGAACGGATGTGCTCAATTAAACGGTTGACAATGTTTGACAAGTTGGAAAAGCTGTCATGTATGGTCTTTAACAAATGACACGTCGTCTATTCATCTAGAGATGTGCTTCTTCCTCCACTTATCCGGCTCAAGACAAGATTTATAGCTTGCCAATTAGTCGCTGATTTTCGGGAAATGGTTCCTTATGACGAAATCCCTAAGGATAGTAATGACATCAACAATTTGACGGGCGCACAGAATAACTGACCTACTGACTAATTGGTTGACTGACTGACTGAATCAATGATTGACTGAATCAATGATTGACTGACTGACTGACTGACTGACTGATTGACTGACTGACTGACTGACTGACTGACTGACTGACTGACTGACTGACTGACTGACTGACTGACTGACTGACTGACTAACTGACTGACTGACTGACTGACTGACTGACTGACTGAACCGGACTGAAAAATCAGATGTGGTTCCTTATGATACAGTAAAATCCCCGGGGAGCCAGTGACATTATCAATAAAACCGGCTTATCGAGTGGTAGATGGTCGTTAATGGCTTAATCACTAACGGACGAGCTATTCCTCCAAAGGGAGGGGAATTTTCCCAAAGAGGGTTGAAATTCACATAATTTAGGCCAGTTTACCTACACCTTACGGAACAAATTCAACTTTTTGTAAACGCCAAAGAGGGGGGAATTCCACTTTTCCCTCCCCTTCTCGTCCGCTAGTGGGCTTAATTGATGATTATATATGTCATGGATTGAGGAAATGGGTTGGATTGATCTGTAAATAGTACACAGATGTACCGATGACAATTAAAGTGCAATTGAGTGACCCATTGACTGACTGACTGACCGACTGACTGACTGACTGACGGATTGACATATTACGGTACTCCAGGTTAGTGTTGTACTGTCAATGTATCTTGATTCTTGATATTATTTCATACTAATTTAGGAAGTATGTGCTGAAAAGGACAGGAAAACCAGTAAATGATACTGTGACACCTGAAATAATTATTGATGATTTGTGTTATATATATCATTCACTTGTCTTCCTGTGCTCTTTAGCACATACATGTACTTCCTAAATTGGAATGAAATAGTATTTATATTATTATTATGTATCTGGTACATACTGTATACCTGCGGAGTTGTGTGTCAAGTTATGGCTGTTTTCCCTGATCATTTGCTGGCATGGAAAATTTTCACGAAACTCCGTGCAATGGCTGGTTTTTTCAAATCAAGTCCATTATTCACTAAAGACAGTCATTATCACTAACTTCGTCATTGCTTACGAAAAGTGATAGTATTCTTTGTACTTTCAGCTCTGAATAACCTTTTATTTATAGTCCCTTCGACTAATTACCTACATTTATAGTACAGGTTCACTTACCCTTCGATGGTTCTTTAGACTTTTACTACAGCACCATTGTCGTATGGATAAAATACAAACAAAACCGTCAAAATGCCAATTAACAACGGAGCTATAAGCGCGTATGACTTGCGCTCCAAATCGCAAATTTGGACACTGAAGCTTTTTTCTGCATCACGTTAAAGTTCATGGATTACCTTGAGGGTTAATAGACCTCGACTATATTTATCCGTTAACAAAGATTTGATTATAAATAGAGAACTTAGTTAACGGCGTTCAGTAAAGGATCAATTGATGTGACATTGATTCTAGAATTATTAGGAAAAGATTTTAGAACCATGTAAATATGTATAAGGCAGAAGGACCTGATGGCCTTATCTGATTCTTATGTACCGTAATGCAACACCTAACGTGTGTGAATGACCCGGGTACCACTAAATTATAATAATCGAAACGTTCGTATTGATGTTATCCCGTTTCCTTCGAGAAGATGTTTGAAAAAACTGATTATAAGTCTGCCAAAAACGGATTTGAATTACTTATTAAACCATTTGTTTGCCGATGATGATGAACTGGGTTACCAATACGATAAATCAACGGACGGACGATAGTACATTCACTTAATATGGTTCGATAGAGATGAACTTTCTTGCGATTATCTCGATCTATCCAGTTATGTATGTATGAGCTCCAGTCAGTAAGAATCGACAAGTCCAGGAAGAAAATCATTTTTCGTGAAACCACCTCCGATGCCAGTGAAAATGAGTTTCTATAGTAAATCGATATCACTGATCACGATTCACATGGTCCCATGCTTCAAAACTCACTCAAAATAAAGATAATTGCGAATCAATAGCCTAAAGCGCACTCAATTTTTTTCCAAACGCATGCATTCGCTACAAAGGCTTGTGACAAAAAATTCCTCAGAGCTCGGTACTCCATATTTCATACAGCTAATTGTTAGAGTCTTACGATACTCGTATGAAATTTTCAAGGAAAATGAACGGACCAAATTTTTTATTTACAGGTTTGACCGTTGCCGATTGAGCACTTTTTTCGCCTCTTCTTCGCGTTTTCCACACATATTTTGTAGAAAAACATTTCGGTTCAGGTTTGAACGAAAATTCAGCGTGAGTTTTATCCGCAACGTTCGTATGAACATGTCTATAACAGAACTCGGAGCCCAAACTCTGTTAGAAATATTTTTGAGATCGGTTTCAAACGCGCGCATGTGCAAGTTAACCTGTACATGGCAAGTTATAGAGGCGGGCCAGTGGCGGGCGAGAAAATCGTAGGGAATTTTGATGAAAACATGAAATAACGGTAGAAGATCATTCAATTTTGCCCTAGATAATAATTTCGATTCTTGAATACACTAAAAGTTCGAGATATTCAGTCATTCACACTTCTTCCCTTCCGCTAATTCGATTATACGCCAGACCAAAAGTTTCAATTTCTGAGCCGTCAACCAATCCTACTAGAGCGACTGAAAAGGAATAAAATAGCGGAACGCCTCCTTTTTCTGAGTTAAAACAACCAAACGGTTCTTCATTTCATACTTATTCATTTATTTTATACTTGTTTTCACTATAAAGTTTTATGTTTTTGTCAAAATTCTCTATGTTTGAGTCATTTTCTCGCCCGCCACTCGCCCGCCACTAACTCTCCTCTTCAACTTGCCATGTACAGGTTAATTTGCACAGGCGCGCGTTTGAAACCGATCTCAAAAATATTTCTAACAGAGTTTGGGCTCCGAGTTCTGTTATAGACTTGTTCATACGAACGTTGCGGATAAAACTCACGCTGAATTTTCGTTCAAACCTGAACCGAAATGTTTTTCTACAAAATCTGTGTGGAAAACGCGAAGAAGAGGCGAAAAAAGTGCTCAATCGGCAACGGTCAAACCTGTAAATAAAAAATTTGGTCCGTTCATTTTCCTTGAAAATTTCATACGAGTATCGTAAGATTCTAACAATTAGCTGTATGAAATATGGAGTACCGAGCTCTGAGGAACTTCTTGTCACAAGCCTTTGTAGCGAATGCATGCGTTTGGAAAAAAATTAAGTGCGCTCTAGGCTATTGATTCGCAATAATCTTTATTTTGAGTGAGTTTTGAAGCATGGGACCATGTGAATCGTGATCAGTGACATCGATTTACTATAGAAACTCATTTTTACTGGCATCGGAGGTGGTTTCACGAAAAATGATTTTCTTCCTGGACTTGTCGATTCTTACTGACTGGAGCTCGTATATAGCAATATGTGACTCATTTCCGCGATAAACTAATTCGACCTGATCAGGTGGTTAACCAGTTAGTTTTTTTCAGGTTATATAAGTATAGGAATAGCTTAGGAATTACTAGCTTAAGTAGATTTATAATTATGTAATCGTTTATGCTAAGTATGTACATACTTAACTGACCAGGTGTTTTTTGGTAAACAATTATACATATGAAGACACATTAAACAACTACCCTGAAAATTAAGGAGGAAGTTAGAAGCGAGCTTCTGATAAAAATATACCGTAAAGCATTTTTATAGGGTAATATGATAGAAATGATAGAATGACTGAAGGTGATGACCAAACGTGTAAACTCAACTCAGCTCATCAATTGTATGCATATTTAGGCCAAAACTTATGTAGGCCAGACTTCAACTTCTTATTGATCCATGGGAAGTTGAAATTTATCGATCGGGACAAGCTATGTATGAAAACTTTCCGATAGAATCAAAATAATCTTTTCAACGACTTCAATTTCTGAAACATCTTTCGTACATATAGGTTCATACAAGTAGCCGATATGACACGTGGTTTGTCGCTACTTTGTTGTTCCAGACATTAGGTCGTTGGTAAACATGCATCCACTGATATCAAGGTGTTTATGATGTTGTTGCTGTTGTTTTGTTTATTAGTTGCACCCGGAGAGGTCGATTGATAAGATAGAACAAATAAGGAAATCAAGTTGTCGATATTGTTCTTAACGAGTTTTCAAGTTAGCTGTATTCCTGAATTTGGTACTAACTGACTGACCCATTGACTGACTGACTGACTGACTGTCAAACAGACGGGATAACCTCTGATAACCTAATAATTCATAAAGACTATTGACTGACTTACTGATTGGCTGGCTGATTGAACGACAGATTGACTGACCGCAATGATTGACTGACAGACTTGCTGACTGATAAAAAGATAGACCGAAAGAATTACTGACAAAAGATTGACAAAATGACTGACTGGTTATCAGTCTTATCTAACAAGGAACAACGCGGCAACAATACTTGTTTGTGCAACCTGGTTACTGCTATTGTCAACAACTTCTTTGTCATTTACCGTTATTCAAAAGGAATTTAATATACGACCTAATGACAAGGTGGCTTATTGAATAAATGACTGATTGAATGAAATCATGTTTATTTGGAAAGTTTCTTGTAATCAGTTGAACTCGGTATTGTTGGGATCACATGTAGAAAATCTGACTGGCTTATTCAATATGCCAATTTATTTATAATAATTAAAGTAGGTAAAGTAAATAAAATTTAGATAAACTTTTGTAAAACAGAAATATAAAGTTCAGGAAGTTAAGATGCAACTATGTAGCATCGTTTGCTTCTATATAGTTCTATCATTTGTGCGGGTGACCCTACACTACACTACACTACACTAGGGCTTAGACTTATGTACTGTACGTTCATACATACAGTACATAAGTCTAAGCCCTAGCTTATCTTGAGCCTACCCTAAGCCTGAATATGACTATGCTCAAACTTACATAAGCCTTTAACTGAGGTCATTCACTGTTATTTCCATTATATAACAAACAATAATTTGCGAATCGATAATACAGGCTTAGCCAATGTTCGATTATTCAAATTTTCTTTTTATCACAATGCCGTTACGTACGGAACTAAAACCCGCATTTTGTTTCTGCAAGCAAAAATATTGCCCAAAACGTCTGATAATGAAACATCACTAGTTTCAACTCATAGTTGTAAAACGGTATAGCATGAGGTGATGATGATTGATGTGCGTGTTAACACTGATTGCCTGATGTTTCATTATCAGACGTTTTAGGCAAAATTTTTGCTTGCAGAAACAACATACGGAACTACTTAATCTCTTTGAAGTCTCCTGATACCACACGAATGATGATCGAAGCATTTACTGATCGCAAAACGTCCCAAACTTCTTCTGTTCTTGTACTGCTCTTACAATAACAGCCTTTGTATGTACATTCAGACTCCAGTTCCTCATTCCCATTAATCATCATCACCCCTCAATCACGGTTCACTGAATTCCATTCAGTTCCCGTGCGCTTCTAAATTGTTTGGCCACTTATGATAAAGGCTAGCTTGTTTTCGATGATCAGTGAATATGAAACACCCATACAAAAGGAGTTTGATGATCATTATGTATCAAGCAATGGCGGACGAGCTATTCCTCCAAAGGAGGGGATTTTCATCAAAGATGGGGAATTGACAGTTTCCAGGCACTTTTACCTTCACCTTAAGAAACAAATCATACTTTTTCAAAACGCCAAAGAAAGGGGGAATTCCACTGTTCCCACCCCTTCTCGTCCGCTCGTGGTATCTGGGCCGG
This sequence comes from Daptonema setosum, assembly GCA_964036265.1. Taxonomy (NCBI): domain Eukaryota; kingdom Metazoa; phylum Nematoda; class Chromadorea; order Monhysterida; family Xyalidae; genus Daptonema; species Daptonema setosum. The sequence continues at coordinate 1,437,464 of OZ038446.1, read as the reverse complement.
CAAGTGCCAATCGCTGAGAAATACATACCGTAACTCATTCATTATCCATAGTGGAAATCTTGAAAAGCTGACCAGATCTTTTCAGGATCGTAAGTCAGTCAAGTGATTCAGACGTATCTTACATAAACAAGTTGCGTCGTCATCATGTATGCATGTAAACCTCATTGAGAAATACGGTAATTAACATGAATCATGCGCAAGTATTGAGAGAAAAACAAATTTTCCAGTCAACAGATTCCGATTATACGGCAGACTTACATACAGTACGGTACGTCAGTCAGTCATACATGCCTTACCAGTCTACTCCATTAACTATTGCGAAAATTTTCGAAACCCGATACTTATTTTCCAGATTTATATGTACATTTACATCATTTTTTTCCCATTTTTAAGTTAGCAAAAATAATCTTTATAAAAAATGTACTAGATTTTTACAAATAAAATCATATTTAATTAGTAATTTTAGTTTTTGCTTTACTTATCCTATACATTTTTTTATTGCAATCCTCAATAAATATGATTGTTTGCTATTATCAAGTCAAGTGTCGGTACTTATATATATTATACTTATATTATTACTTATACAGTATCGTAAACAAATATACTCTGTCGTCATAAATGTACAGGGTGGCCAACAAAACGGTTGCACGTTCGAGGAGTTACGTGTAAAGTTACTTATGTGTAAAGTTTTAGAAAAGCTATGCCCATTCGAATGCGCTATTCCGCAATCTCACAGCTTGTCCACAACTTTTATAATAACTGCTCCAACGCGCAATTTTTTTTGCTACCCTGTACGTATCCTCCAATCACGACTACCGCACTGAGAAGTACCGTAATCGAGGAGGAATCGTAGCGGAAGTTTTCGGAAGTTGGAAACATCTTTTCATGCCTTTCACGACATTGAAACCAATCAGATCAGGTTCAAGTTGTTTGCATTTTAATGGTTATGAGAATCGTTGTTTTCCAGACGGTCAAGAGGACTGGGTGATTATGTTCACAGATTCGAGTTCCACGTTACGTTCTTCATGTGATAAGAAACTTCTTCATTTTAGTTCATACTTTCATGATGGTCATTGAGAGGAACATGATGATATTTCATGATTGATACGTGTTACTTCATAAAGGCACTACTATGAATAAACATTATTTCAGTTTCATAATAATACTGTATGACTATTGGCTACATAATTCGTTCAGGAGTCCAAGCTTAAGATGTTCGTAGATGAAAGTAATCATTTTACTGAGATTACTATTCTATAGAAATAAGTACATATGTATATATATAAATATCTGCTCACTTACATACGTATCATAAATCATGATGTATGTTACATATCATGAGGGTGTCCCACCTAAAAGTTTCAATGAGAATGTTCTTTAATTTTTGATAGAATTACCCAATTTGGAAAAATTTTGCGCCAGTTTGTAGACAATTTTTGACAATTTTTTTGACGCTTAAATTTTTTAAAAAGCTTTTCTATAGAAATTTTAAGATCAAAATTGCCGAACCCCCTCATTTTCGTACTTTTCGATCGTCGATTTCACAGGATATTAAGTTTTTTTGTTACGATTAACACCTCTAACAAAAATAAAACAACTGGAAAATGTCACTCCCACAGAAAAACAACAAAATAAAACCGTCTACTATGTTAAATAAATGAATAGAATAATAGACACGAGGCCAACAGGCAACTTTCTTCACAGTTCAAAATATCCTTCAAAACCCCTAACTCCGGCTCTCAAGTGTTTTGTCAGACAAATCCTCGTTATCAGACAGTTTCTGGTGATTAATTTTAATGGCAGAATGTTATGGCAAAGCTATTTATTGTAGGCTTTGTATCTTAAATTGGTTGCGGAATCATCTTTGTAAATTAGGTGACTCCACCTCCGCGTGGTGACCTCACGCCACGCGGCTACAACGAACCGTTCATAAGTTGGCAAATTAATACCTATTCCGTAGAACTTTCAAGTTGATAAGCGTATCAAAAATGCTCCGATTTGACTATTTTTGTTTACTTTGATTAAAAATCACGTTGGTTTTCGACAAAAATATGAGTTCAAAATGCCGCTTTCATGACATTAATGTTTCACTTAGTGCACAAAGTTCATGTTCATGTACCTGGTCTTGTATCTTTTACTCAGCTAATCGGCAAGTGAATATGTTTATTTTGTTTTTCCGTTGTTGTAATAGTACTTTTTTCATTGTTTTTTACTCCGTTAGAGGTGTTAATCGTAGTAAAAAACTTAATATCCTGCGAAGCCGACGGTAGAAAAATACGAAAATGAGGGGGTTCGGAAATTTTAGCCTTAAAATTTCTTTAGAATAGCTTTTCGGAAATTATGAGCGTCAAAAAAATTTGTCAAAAATTGTCTACAAACTGGCACAAAATTTTTTCAAATTGGTCAATTCTATCAAAAATTGAAGGACATTCTCATTGAAACTTTTAAGTGGGACACCCTGTATGTGTACATACAGTATGTTACATATCATGATATTCGTAGATTATCCTCATTTGAGGTTAACCGAAACCAAGTTCGGCAATATTTGAACGGTAGCTCAGATCAGATCTCTGTTCATATACTTATGTGCATTAATTTGTTAATTAACAGAACAAACTGAAATACAGTAGGTACTGACTTACTGAGATAACTTTTGAACTCTGTAACTTAACTTACTGGATGTGAGAATCTTACTGAGGCTTCGGTGTTCTACTCTCCAAATAAAATGAAACTGATGTACCTCCGCCGTCTGAAGCAAAGTTCCAATGAAAATGTAACTGATCACAAGGCTAGATAAACGCCCTAAACAATACATAACTAAAACTCGTCAGCTAAAAATATCTGTTCAAGTAACAAGAAACAATAAAACTATTTTTGATAAACGAGATGATCTAACTTTTCATCATTGTTTGACTTTACTGTATAATTGTTCACAATCTTTGTATCCACCATATAATACAAGCTTTGTAAATTACGGAAAACTGAAAACACCTGAACAATAACAGAATTAATAACAAAGTTAACTAAGTGAAAATAGCTATAGTGCTGCGAAGTTATTTTAAAAGCATCTAATGAAAACTAATTCGCCCACTATTATTACTTGACTTCAGTGATTAATTGTTTAATCTATTGACTTTGTACAAATACGGATGCATCCAGAAATTTAAACAATAATAGGACTAATCAAAGTTACAATTAGTCGAAACTTAAAAATAACTATGGTTCTGTAAAGTTATTTTAACAACATCGAAGAAAAATTAACCTACATTTGACTGATCAACGGGAGTTTTTTGTGTATTAAGTTACAGTATGCCGGGCTTTGTTCGGTTACCATAATGAGCCGATTCTATTGATAGCCGACGTAACACATTGGGATTAGTAGGTCAATTTTAAATCTATTGAAATTGTATATTTAGCGGTGGTTATAATGATCACACCTATTATTCGATTACTTGAGTTTATGGATTAGGCACAATTGAATAAGGTGCGACCAATTAAAAAAATCGTGAAAATCACTTTAATCTCCGCCTGATTTTAGCTTTGCATCTCTACTGTTTAAACATTCTCGAAAGTTTTTCGGACAGAAAGGTGTCTGCATGTAAGCAATTTCTGACTATTTAAATTTCACGATAAAGTAAATGTACACGCGGCATTCGAAACTTGAAAACTAACATGAAACAGCAAATTACAATTGATCTATCGAGCGATTGAAAAATGTAAAGAATAAAAGTTTTCAGTCATACAATATTTTTTTCCAAGTCTAACGGGTCTCCAATAAGTATTCAGTTTTAACTAAAGAGCCAATCAAGCAAACGCTTGGTTGCAGGATCATAAATCTCGATGATGATTAGAGAGATGAATGTAAACTTTTAAAGCGAAGAAATGGCTGGTTTGTTAATGGCCTTAATTTCTTCGACATAACAGAAACATGTAGTAACAGAAAAATGATTTTTCCCTTATTTAATTCCCTTTTGAAGTTTACCTCACTGTGGGTTTCAAAGGATTATATTCATTTTGCATAATCAGTCACATTTTCGTTTAAAATTACAAAATCTTATATGAATTTTGTATTAAGAAATTAAATAATTTTAAAATACTTATTACCGGTTATGTGAACGGAGCTGTACACACATTGCATTTTACCTTAGGTCTTTCATAATTTATCGTTTTCAAGTTTGTTGGTTGATTGGAATATTTTTTCTGTTGGTTGATTGAATTGATTGAAGTTAAATTTGTAAATAGAAAAAAAATGATAATAAATAAATTAATATAATTAAATTATCAACCTGATGTCCAATTGGACTGGTGAAAGCACTGGAGCCGGCGGCACCGGCGGGTGAACCACCGGGGGGCATCTGCAGACTCAGTCGACGTTCGGACAGGCCCAGACCTGGAATAGGTTACATGGTAAGTTAATTGTTAGGTGACTCATTAGGTTACTCAAGTTACCTGTTAAGTGACTCATTCGGTAACTCATTCAGTAAGTGACCTGCAATATGTTTCATGATAAGTTACTTGTTATTGACTCACAAGGTTGAGGTTAAGTTAAGTGACTTACTCGAAGAGCTAGTGACTTTTTGTATGACGTATTCAGCTACTTATTATAAAGGTGAGTTATGGAGAAAACTATTGATACTTGATTTATGTTTTTGAGGCTGATTAGGTGACTTTTTTGCCTTGATCTCTAAGTTGCCTTATGCAAGTCCAATATTATGTAGATGTTTTCTTTAGTAACTTAATCAGTCTTCTGGCAAAAAAGGGCTTCAACAAAAGTTACACAACAAAAGTTAGTAGCAGAACCGTTGCAAATCGTCAAACGAATATCAACCTTCTTCTAATACAGTTTTTTTACCTATTGTATTTCCCGATTTGTGAGACAAAATACTCTTTTACCTAAACATGCATCACCTCTCTCTCTCTCTCTCTTGTTGTTTACCCTGCCACGTCCCATCCCGTAAAAGTGAGTCATCAAACTTATCAAGCTCCAAAGGAAACAGGTTCATGATTTTAATCATGTAATCAATCAAAAAACGCCAATTTACTAGCCAACAGCCGTCTGCCAGTAATAGTAGTGCATCTGTTCATATATAGCTTGATAATCCATTATTCGCGAATGTCAATTGTGGATTTCGGATTCGGTAATCAATTGTTTTTTATTGGTTGGCTGCCGAAGTTTGATATCGATTCGCAATACGATTTGGTCTCCTCCTTTGTGTAATGTTTCAGCATTCAATAACCTTCAGTTAAAAAACTGATACAACTTTAATATGAGAATTCCTTATGTTGGGGCTTAGGCTTAGTAATGGGCTTAGATTTAGTAACGGACTTAGGCTCAGTAATGGGCTTAGGCTTAGTAATGGGCTTAGGCTCAGTAATGGGCTTAGATTTAGTAATGGGCTTAGGCTTAGTAATGGGCTTAGGCTTAGTAATGGGCTTAGATTTAGTAACGGACTTAGGCTCAGTAATGGGCTTAGGCTTAGTAATGGGCTCGGGGTTGTATGCAAATCGTTCTAGCATATGTAGGACTGCGGCAAGGAGAACATCGCAATGCATAGAAATGTTCCTACGTACATACTCTATGTAAATGTAAGTTATTTACCCAAATACAAACAATAAGGATATGATAATATCATATATGTAATTATATATGGCAGGTGAAAACATCCTCAAGACAGATAAGACACATAAACACTATGACGTGTGGTATCATAACTGTGTGCAAAATCTACCGACGTATGGTGCAGTAGGTGATATAATACTTGAGTCCATCCAATTTTTTGGAACATTTCAATTTTCGCGATAACATGAAAAACTCTTACTAAATGACGGGGCTGTCAAATATATTCCCCTAATCACTTGATAATGTTTTATATGAGCAACAGTACATAATAAATGTACCATGAACAGTGCTAACGTCATCATCATCGGACTAAGGTAATTATGTCGCGACTTTCATACAATAAATAGAAAGATCTAGAAACCGGACCTTACAAGACCTGAGGATTCGAGTTTTATATCAGAAGAATCTAGATTTATGAAGCAGTTAAAGTAGAACTACTGTTAGTACGTATATATGAGCCAGAAAGACCTGATAGCCTGACCTGAATCCAATGTACCGTACCGTAATGCCAAGGCCTAACGAGTAAACATCTCATGCCGTACTTGATTGAGGTACTGTATCTTGTTATTAAAAGATATTCCATGGACTTTTAGCTACCGATATTTTCAACGAACGAAACGCCGAATGGCATGTGAAAAAAAGTAAATTTTTGAGAGTGACTAGAAGCAGAAATCAGTTCAAACTTTTTAGCTAAAAATGTGTGAGTAGCGAAAAGCCTATATTATTCTCGAATATTGAATCCACAAAGTATAGCGTTTACGATTCTTACGTTTACTCATAAGACTGAATTTGACTTTTCGGTTTAGACAATCTCTCTGACAATACGAAGGTTCTAGACATAAAAGTACAAAATTGAATACAGCTTCTGCAAATGGTCTCTGAATCGCAGATTTCAGTAAGAACGAGAGTAATCATGAAAAATTTAGTATGTACATAAAACAATCGATTGGAGAACGTCATGAAAGTACATATGAATGTCAAATGAGAATAACTATCACTAGATAAATTTGTAACTTAATTAGGCATTCTAGAACAAAGCAATTTGACTTGACAAAGCAACTTAATTTAGAAGTCTAAGTCTATTTTAGAACCTAGCTAAAGGTCATCAAATACGATTGTATTCTGCTATGTAAATACCGGATGCTAAATATTTAGTACATACTTTAGCTATGTAGTAGCGATCCGGAATTTTTCCAATGAAGATCATAAAAAGCACAAAAAGAATCCAGAAGTACAGTTGACTAGAGTCGAAACGTGAAATGAGAATAACTAACAATAGATAAAGTTGTATTCTACAAAACTTAATTAGGCATTCTAGGACAAAACAGAAATTCCATAGAACAAAGCAATTTGAGTTAACAAAGCAACTTAATTTTAAAGTTTAAGTCTATTTTAGAACCGGGCCAAAGGGCTGAATTGTGCTATGTAGAAGATAAATATTCCGTACATATGCTAGCTATGTACATCTGTAGTATCAATATTCGGTATTTTCTCGATGCTAATCAACTTGGTTACGATGGTAACGGTTTTCATTTTTAACGTGACTAATTTACTATGGGCGAACTTATAAATGTCGATATGTACACACACTGGCGGACGACCTAAACCTTCAAGGAGTGGGGAATTTCGCCAAAGAGGAGGGAATTTTCTAAAACTCAGGGGAATTCCACTTTTCCCTCCACTTCTCGTCCGCTAGTGCATGCACATAAACCATATAAAGTCCGTCATGTGAGGAATGAACAAGCATGTATCTAAATTCGAAATCGACAATTTAGTTGTTGAAAGTTTGAATGAAAATATTTAAAACCTTTCACCGATCAAATACCCATTTGAGAATTTTGTGTTCCACTTGTGAACTGGGACAAACTTGGACAAATTTGAGGACAAATGCAATGGCAAAAATACATACATACATATTTCTGGAACGAAATTGAAATATGACATTGTTGCAAAAAGTTTAACTGTAGGATAGCTGCAAATCTCTACATGATTAACTTGTGTAAGATTGTTTAATTGTACTACATCTATCCTACATATTGTAATCGTGCTATCATCGTGTGAATAGATTTTATATTATGCAGATAATTACGTACTTTGCTCTTGTAGCGTTCTTCTTACCATCAGTTTTAATTATTTCAATTTGACGTCACTACGGCTGAAATGGGGCGAACTCACAACGAGTCGACATGTGTAAATGTCAAAAATATCGACAGTACATATGATCATGTTATTGTACTATTATCTTCTAGAAACTTCGATAAGGCGCACTACAGCTGTACAAGAAGACCGTACGTAGAACAGATGCCATATTGTTGGCCACTAGCGGACGAGAATGGGAGGGAAAATTTAAATTCCCCCCTCTTCGGCGTTTTCAAAAAAGTAGAAATGGCTCTTCAAGGTGTTGATAATGTGATCTAAAAACTGCTAATTCTCCAATCTTTTGAAAAAAATCCCCTCTCTTTGGGAAATTGGCTCGTCCGCCAGTGTCGCTGGCTAACGAATTCGGCCGCGGCAGACTGCTAATTAACGATAGTAGAGCCGTAGTACAATCTTGATACATGGCACATTCACATTGAACTACGGGATGTATGTCTGCGCATGCTAGGAAAAGCCTCACTAACTTCAAAATATTATCGGAGTTAAAAATGTAGTCTTTCAATCAAATGCTACAGCTATGTACTTTTAATGTATTTATTCTGCAAATTTCATGACTTTTCCGTCCGTCGATCGCAGAAGATAGTCTATTTCCTTGGCTTTCAATAGAGACACGATTTTTCGCGATAGCAACCTACATGTATATTACATACAATATGTATGTATACTAAAAAGCATATTAAATTATGTTTAAATTAGTTTATGTTAAGAAGTAAATTATGTTTCCACAATCAAACCTATAATAAGGACAATCTATGATAATAAATGAACATATGAGCTGAGGACCTGTTTTCACGGTTTATATAAGACCGATATTAACCAGGAGACCCGGGAAAAGGCAATTCAATAAGCAAGCTTCTGCACTTCCTAGAAGCTTGAGGCATACATACTTTGGTCTTAATTTGAGCTTTCGAAATTTGAGCTCCCCACTGAGTCAGCGTTTCATAATTGAGCCTAGATTCTAATCTAAATATTCATCCCAGATCTACAGGCCGTGGTTATTTGATCTGAGTCGATGCTGTTTGTCCAGACGAAAATCTAGAGCATGCGTTTGTTAAGCAGTTATGATTCATGAAGCTTATTCAGAGGTCATTTGCTCTGAAAAACTCTATATTTATTCAGAAATCTCAGATAATGGTTTCGCATGTCGGATTTCAGAAGCTAGGTAAGTTTATCAATTTAACAGAAATTTCATGCATGTCTTTTGCATGTTTGTCAACCCAACCAAGAAAGAGAATAATTTGAAACGTAATTCAAGTAAGGCGACAAATCCCGGGTCAAAGTCCAATTAAACGTCGATTTATTCACAGTGAACCAAACCCGGGCCGATTAATTTTGTGATTGTGAAATATTTTTTTTATTCATAAAAAAAATTATTACAGTAAAACATACGTTTACCAAGCGACGCACATATAATTAAGTAGATGAATTCAGTATTCAGTATTCAGTATTCACCAAAGCGTGTGCATTGAGGTAAGCTTAATTAATTAGAAAATTGAGGTTTTATCCATAAGCAACAACAATAGCCTGATTCATCGAAGTAAACAACCTGGCTTGTTTATGTGTGTCAATAAGAGTTCTTCATGTTTGCATGTAAATTTGTAGGCTAATGAAAGACCGACAAATATCTTCCTATGATGGTATAAATATATTATGATGGTACTTATATAGTTTACTCACATTTCGACCGATCATCTTTATTAAATCTCCAGTTAATTATATTGACGTTCAGGGGAGAATTGAAGTGGTTTTCATTCAGTCATTTAATTACGAAGATGTATATCTTCGTCGTAGACTTGGACCCTATCTACAGGGTGGGCCAAAAAAACGATCACACTTTGATCTGACTTAGAGGTGGCTGTGTCTAGTATTTTGGCTTGTCGTTTACAACATATATTAACAACAAATTAACTTAGTTTTCCTGAAGTTTTCAATATGATATTCGGATTATAGCAAAAGTTGTACACGTGCATCCCGAAAAACATCTCGAGCATTTTTACAACGGCTTATAATGTCACTTAATTAAGATTTTTATCAACTGTTGACTATAATTTTTAACATAAACTATCAAAACTGTCAAATACAGCATATGATAACACTAAAACTAATTTAGTTAAGACTTAAAATTTGAAAACACGCTTAAAATGGGTCAAACTGTAGTAAAAGCGACTTTTTCATTCTTTCATCTCAAATTTTCACCCAAGTTTCAAAACTCGATTTTTTTTTATGAAACTCAAATTTTCAGGCGGGAAAAGGTTAACTGTAATGAAAAATTGCCCAAAACAACAGATGTCCATGTTTCAGTGACAAATCTCATCGTAGGGACAAGTCATCGTATATGGCTGTGTATGGCTGTTGTACAAACGAGCGAGCAACTTTTTCAGTCAAACGTGCACAATTTTCTCAAACCCGAACCGATCCTAACGAAATTCTCGATGGAACTAAGTTTATATGTTGTTAACATCTGTTGAAAACGACAAGTTCAAATAATCAAAACAGCCACCTCCATATCAGATCAAAGCTTGGTCGTTTTTTTTGGCCCACCCTGTATGTAAAAGGTCAGTGTGAAGTTTTTAAGATAAACAATATTTTATCCACCAAAATTAGGATACATAAGCCGATCTAACAGTGTGTTGTCCAAAGCATTCCCTGTGAATCAAAGATGTTCCTTTCGGAAACCATGATTTTTTCACAGAAACTTCACAGCGCTGCATAAAAAAGTGATTTGGTTATATTAATGACTTTACATGTGTATGAAGCCAGTGTCGGGGAAAATTACTAAAAGTATAAACTGTAAGGGGAGCTTAACCGCACAAAATTACTATTTTTAGACTGGTCATGTAAACATGGATGTAAACATGAAGATGCACGGTTTTTGCAGCCATACAGGTGAATTAAGGAATCGGTGAAAAGGAGGTGCCAATCACATTTTTTGTTACAATGAGAGTTTATTCTGTTTGATGTGATCCAAATTGAGATTTCGTTTTCAGGGCGAAATCGCTCTCTCTTTGGATAGGTCAATGTGAAAAACTATGATAAAGACATTCAGTTTGAAGTAGGAAAAACTTTCGGTTAATTAAAGCTGAAATAGCTTAATATTCCCAATTCATTTTGGAAAAAAAACTTTTATAAGCACTTTTTAACACTTTTTTTTCTTTTCTGACCGATTCATTTTGCTCTTTGAATGTTTTTATGTTTATAAAATGTTTACGTATATCGCAAGAGCCGAATGAATTTGGTTTGTACTAACGAACGAACATACTTAAAAAACTAAGTTAAGCATTTGCCAATGGAAAGCGCGCGTTCAGATTAAGTCTACTGATCGAATATGAATGTTGTACTTGTACAGACTAATTAGAAATACGGACGGAGAGTTAAGTCGACCAAAGTGATACGTACGTGGGTGTATATAATCACTAGCGGAGGAGAAGGGTAGGGAAAATTGGAATTTTCCCTCTCTTTGGTGGTTTCAAGATGTGCAGTCAGTTCCGTAAGGTGAGATGGGTAAAACTGCCTAACATATGTCATTCCATCTCTTTAGAAAGATGAACTAATCAAGATGAATAGGCATCATCATTTGATTACGAGACTTAATTTGAACACCCGTCCTTTTACCTTGCAAAAAATCACTTAGTTAGGGTTCATTCTAACTTCTAAGTATTTGAAAAAGCACAGACTGCATAAACTTAATCCCCAACAATTCAAGCACATATGTACAGTCTTTTGATCAATTGGCAAAGCTTTATAAATAAGATACATATGGCTGTATGGCATTGGCGGATAAGCCAATCTTCCAAATGGGAGGGTAATTTTTTGCAGAGGGGAATTATACGTTTTTGGGCCATTTCATCTACACCTTGGGAAACAAATTCTACTTCTGGGAACTGCCAAAGAGATGGGAATTCCATCCCTTCTTTCTTCTCTCGTCCGCTAGTGCTCTAACCGGATAAAGTGTATAATTAACAACGCGGTTGAAAGTGGAGCTCTTGTGCGGAGGTGTAGGTGTATAATGAAGATACAACTTCCATGTACTGTATTGAATGATAATGCATTCCTTTTTAGCATTGTCCTCAAGATGGGTTATTGCATATCTAGATTTACTTCCGATGCGAGGGTCAGCAAATTTTCTAAAAAAGAAGATCAGTAAAAACCGCAACTTGAATAAACTATTTTTAGGTATGGTAAGTGGAACTTCTGATAACCTTCTTTTAAGTTCTGTGATAGACAAGAATTGAAGGTTATACTACAGTTTCATACTTACAGCTTCATATTAAATACAGTTTCCGGATTCTAGAAAGCAACATACATACATACATTACAGCTTTTTCAGACCACGACAAATCACAGCACATTGTTACATGATAAAAAGAAGATATGTACACGCTGGATTGAAAATTTCAACCAGTAAAATCGCAGACTGTTATCGAATTAACAATGTTTATGATATTAAAATTGTTTTGTTATTTTACCTTACATATCAACGAAGATGATTTTCACGTGAATGTTTATGGCCATGTTTCAAATAATAATAGCTGGATAAGCGCGCGTCGTTTTGAGACTGTCTGAACTTACAAGACAGGTGAAGTTGTTGGTCATCCATTCCAAAAGCGTGAACCTAATTGTTACTTTTGTCCAGCCAAAAACTCAAGCCAGAACCCGTGTTTTTGTGAATGTATTCGGTGGCAGCATTCTCAAGACGATTTTGTTCAAAACTACAGTGCTAACATTTCCACCCTATAACAAGATAATAAGCTATAATGACAAGACAAGACAGAATAATGCTGGTGTTTTATGATATGATAACATGACTTAGTTACCAACGACAGGTGGTTATCTCATGTCAACATCAATATTAACTACTGAAGTTAAAGATAGATCGGTTGTTGTTGTTCAGAGATAAGTTCTATCAGGCCGTATCATTTCCAAGTGTATTGAAGAAAACGTTGTCAACTTGTATCTTGATTTGGGTGTCAACCTCAACCTCACAATATGGAGGTCATCGCGCTAACCGCCATATACCATTACCACACTCATAGAGTACAACCACTCACTACTGTACCTCCTCAACCGCTATGATTTGCAACCACAGCCATAAAGTACAACCTCTCACTACCCAAACCAACCACATGTTCATCTATGTCAAAATAAACCAATCACTCGCTCCCTCATTTGCCACATTTCCCATCCACAACCACATTTCTCAATCACAACCACAAAGTACAACCACAATCACATTTCCATCCGCAACCACATTTCCCAATCACAACCACATTTCCCATCCACAACCATAAAGTCCCAACCACAACCACATTTCCCAATCACAACCGCAAATTCCAGCCACCCACCTTGCGCGGCGGCATTCCTCGCAAACGCCAGATTCGCCAGATCGGCGGGCCGCGACCCGAGATGAAGCAGAGTGTTCGCCACTTCGGTTTCGTCCATTCGCCGCATGACCGCCGTCATTTCGCCGAAATCCCCGGCACTGGCCGGCGAAAGCTGCACGTGGTGGGAGCCCCAGTCTCCGCCAACCGGCGAGAGGGTGTTGCCGTCTAGCCGTAGGGGTGATTTGCCTGAGTGAGCAAGTGAGTGAGTGGTGTGAGTGAGTGAGTGAGTGAGTGAGTGAGTGAGTGAGTGAGTGAGTGAGTGAGTGAGTGAGTGAGTGAGTGAGTGAGTGAGTGAGTGAGTGAGTGAGTGAGTGAGTGAGTGAGTGAGTTAATGAGTGAATGAGTGAGTGAGTGAGTGAGTGAGTGAGTCAGTGAGTGAGTGAGTGAGTGAGTGAGTGAGTGAGTGAGTGAGTGAGTGAGTGAGTGAGTGAGTGAGTGAGTGAGTGAGTGAATGAGTGAATGAGTGAGTGAGTGAGTGAGTGAGTGAGTCAGTGAGTAAACACGTACCTGAATCGGCTTGCTTGTACTCAGCACTTCTTCAAACCAGACGGGCATCTGACCAGGTGGTTCATCCAACTGTACGCTCAGATCTCTGTTGTTCCGAACACCCTTGACGCTACCAACAACGAAGCCTGAAATCGACGATTGACTAACTTTCTTGACTGACTGACTGACTGACTGACTGACTGACTGACTGACTGACTGACTAACTGACTGACTGACTGACTGACTGTTTGACTGACTGACTGACTGACTGACTGACTGACTGACTGACTGACTGACTGACTGACTGACTGACTGACTGACTGACTGACTGACTGACTGACTGACTGACTGACTGACTGACTGACTGACTGACTGACTGACTGACTGACTGACTGACTGACTGACTGACTGACTGACTGACTGACTGACTGACTGACTGACTGACTGACCAACCGTAGCTTGGGATGGTTGCTACCAACTGGTGATGGTGCGGTCGATAAGTTATTCGTCGTCAGACCACCACCACCACTATTTAACGGACTGGACGCCTGGTGCTGATGGCTATCCATAGTGACGCGGGTCGTGGTGACGTCGATGTTCAGTGACGTGGTAATATGACGTCATTTCTGGTTCATAGTAGATGTTTCACGCGTATATTGACGGGCATTTATGTTGTTGTGGAATAGAATTCTCGACTATGAGAGCATGCTTTTATTTTATTATTCCGTGGTGGTATTGGTGCTCTGAAAAGTGATTGAAATTACTAGGAATGTTGGAAGAATCATAGAGGTATGGCATATACAGGGTTGCTGGATGATCAGAAATGTTTTTCACGCGGCATATAATGTGGGAGCTGAATTCACGTTGATTTTGAAATAAAACGTTAAACTTGTATGAAAGTCGGACCGAAAATGGTATAAGCCACAGTTCTTATAATAAGTATACATATGTATTATAAAAAAATGTGAAAATGCATTTTTATTTGAGTTTCGGAGAAAAATTATCCACAATGAAGTGTGAACGTTAATCGATACATCCAGAGTAATGACTCACTATGTATTTGACTCACAAACTCACATGCTCACTTACTCGTTGACTCACCGACTAAAGCTTTCACTCACTGTATGTACGTACAGTACGTACATACATACGTCAGTTACCGTATTCCCAACATTAGAAAAATTACGGTAAAGACATCGATCATCATTTACAGCAAATCACCTGTTATAGTCGTAAGCGGTGTAATAGCAATGTTGATGGTGCTAAAGGAAGGTTAGAAAAACACGTATTTCAGCATATCCATGGTTTCTTAATACTCAGAAATTTTTATTGGCACGCATAGGTTGAAAACGAAAAGTTGCTCTGGGCGTTTATTCAAACTTGTGTGAAAAAAGCTTTTCGACATGAAGTTTGGACAATATAGTCAATAGGGCACCCTAAACTATTACAAAGAACTTTTTTGTAAACATATTAAAAAAGCCGGAGAGCAACTGTCCTAACGTATGGCTGAATAAAAGCCCTGTATGTGTATTCCCTCTTTCCGGACGTAAATCGTTGTGCTGGTAAAAAGGTGTTAACGAAAACATTTTAACGGAAACATTTCAGAATTTCAATTATAATATGATATATCGACAAGGGCATGTCAGCCATACAGGTACATATGTATGTATATAGACTTAGTTACCTATGTACATACACTAACGGAGGAGGGAAGGACGAAAAAGTGGAATTCCCCTCTCTTTGGCCGTTTCAAAAAATAAGTTTGTTCCGTAAGGTGTACAGTAAAGTGGCCTCTAAACTGCAAATTCCCCCCTCTTCCAAGAAATTCCCTTATCTTTGGAAGATTTACCCGTCCGCCAGTAAATACCTGCAACCATGCATCATATTCTGTCAAAAAGTGCATGTGAACCCAGTAGAACATTTTTCCCATAGTGCACCGGCGCACGAGCCAATCCTCCAAAGGAAGGGGAATTTCCTCACAGAGGGGGGAATCCGTAGTTTTGAGGCCATTTCACCTGCACCTTAAAGAAAAAACTAATGTTTTTGAAAACACCAAAGAGGGGGGGAATTCCACTTTTCCCACGCCTTCTCGTCCGCTAGTGCCATAGTGCGTACGCGCGTGACCACAATTCGACGTTAGTAGTATCGTGGTTGTAGGCCGTTACCAGGCAACCAGTCGTAATAGAAAAAAACTAAAAGGGAATTCCCCTCCTAAATCAAAAAAGAAAGTCAATGTGGTTTATATTATTGAGATGAAATTGAAATGTAGTTTTATCATATTTTCTTCTTTCAGAGAGGAAATTTCTCTGGTTAGAGGACTGGCTCGTCCGCTTGTACCCAATAATCGTTGTAATGGTGTCATATGGCCAATGTTTTTGTACCCGATAGTTGTACCATACAGCACTGGCGGACGAGAGAGGGAGGGAAAAGTGGAATTCCCTGCTCTTTGGTCATTAAAAAGGGATTTGTACCTTAAGGTGTAGGTAAAGTTACCGGAAACTGTCAAATCCCCCCTCTTTAAGAAAATTCCCCTCCCTTTGGAGGTTTGGCTCGTCCGCCTGTGGCATATACTCGTGTCCAGTTAAAAATTACGGTAGATTTTTTTAGTCAGTGACCAAAAAAACCTGATGGCTGTTAAAGTATTGTGACTTTTGGATGATGGTAATTTGAGAATACGTCTTGAACATCGAATAGAGTAACTGGGAGTTTGATTCCATGATATTCTTATGGTAAGCAATACTGTGGAATACAGTATGCGGCAAGGCCTGAATCCAAATTAGAACCCCCAAAGAAGTTGGTACAGTTACCCAAAAAATCCTCCTACTCTGCATCTACAGAAACACAAACCGAACAGTAGTGAAAACGTTGGATATAAATAACCTACATGTAGATATGAGTTTAGTTAGCATCATATTATAGTACTAAGGCTAAAATTGCCTTCTATTTGGGACCCATTTGTCTTGTGCCATACAGTTGGGTCAGTGGAAAAATACTGTACATATTATGAGGCAGTTGGGATACCAAACTTGAAGATATGTACTTATATTCTAGTCTGTGTTTTATCAGATAAAGAGCATCAGACAACAGAACGTTTGTTATAAACAGCATAGTCTGCTCCTACTCATGTTCATCCTAGTCTGTATCCACAGAAATACAAAAGTATAACTGACTTCAGTTTATATTGCGAATACCGTAACCCGCAGTTTTGCTAAACTGTAGAATTTTTCCTAATCAGAAAGACGCGCAATTTGAATTCTGAGAAAAGTTTTCGGTTCGATGACCTTGGTTTTCATAAATTTAGGAACTTTTTTGAAATTTTCATTTCAGATTCGGGTTCTTCATCAAATTTGGAGCCTGCATGAATTTTTTCAGCTACGTACTTCAAATTTTCAATGGTTTTCGTTTTCTTCTTCCCGTTTCTTGAAGAAATTCAAAGTTTGTCAATTCGGTTAAATTAAACGCTCGAAAAATTCATGTAGGCCCCAAATTTGATGGAAAACTCGAATCTGAAATAATATTTCGAAAAAAGTCCCTAAAATAATGTGGACCGAGGTCGCCGACCCAAAAACTTTTTGACAGCTTGCAAAATTCAAATTGCGCGCCTTTTTGATTAGGGAAAATTCTACTGTAAAGCAAAACTGCGGGTTACGGTATTTCGCAATATAAACTGAAGTCAGTTATAGTAAAAGCAAGTGATCTAGGATATAAATTTATTGTTTAGCCTCATAATATGGTATAAAAGCTATAATTGGCCCCTGTTGTGGACACATTTGATACTTACCATTGAGTTGTAAAGTATGGTTGATTTAGTAAAATATTGCTGTATAGTATTTTAAAACAGTTCTGATACTGATTTGGTAAAATCTTGTGAAAACCAAAAGTCCAGATTTCTGAATTCAATGGGTTACACCACATGTAATCGGTCTTACAAACTAAGAGTTTCTTTAGAAATACACTGAAATAACGAGAGAAAAATCGAATGAAAAGTAAATGTAAATAAATTATTGAATTAAAAAGGAGTATATTCGATGGTGTTCTAGACTGATTAGAAACTTAATTGAATTGCATGTCAATAATTTGATGCTTTGAAGCTTTTTACTGATTTTTCAAAGTTTTATATTTTGAACTGAATCTACAATGTACTATTTCTCAATCTCCCGGCTCACTATGACACTTATGTAGTTATCTATGGCACCTATCAAAATTTTAATGATACTTATCAATTTATCAATGATACTTATATCAGTTGAAACTTCAAAACTGCACCTTACAACTTTCACGATGAGCCTAGTGAACTATAACCTTTCGTGCGGGGGCCGACTGAAAAATAATGAATGGACTAAAATTACATTTACAGACTAAAACTCCACACTAAACTGTTTATAATAATATTATTGAATCGTACTTTTATGGCTATTTATGACATTAATGTACGTACATAAGTCAGTGACATACGTGCATGAGTATTTATGTCTACTCTATTAAACAGCATCATACGTTATTTTTACTACATTTACGCTTCAGGAAAAAATAATTATAGGGTCTTCATATAGTTTTTCATAATGAAAACACTTGAAAGTGATTTACTATTGCCGGAGAAGTTATCTTTCAATAGAAGCACACATTTTTTAAGAAACGTCATTTTAACGAGAAACGTTCCACATGAAATTCGGGCATCATTTGTACATTGGAAAAGTACCCTATATCATTGCATGTGTGGAATGGTAACTATAGTGGATTATAGTGAATCCGAAAGGTTTCCGGAACTCAATAACAGAAAACTTTTCGAGACGAACCTTTCGAACTTTTAACAGAAACGAAATATTTGACGAGAGCAGCATGAAAAGTGTATTTCTAGATGTCTAGCTCTTGAAGTGATGTTTGATAACAAGATACGATAGCCACACTACATTTGTACCTAATAGACAATGGTATCTTTTACAACATTAATTATTTTCCACACTTCCTGGAGAATCTTCGAGAAACTTCTGTTCTACTTCAGACTTATTAGAAGATGACTGTCCGCTAACCTCAATAAAAATACCTTTGCATTTATTGATTATTCCTATTAAAATACTAAAACTCACTGGATTAAATTAATCAATCAATTTAGAAGACATCGTAAATAAAAAACATACAAAAATAGTACGACAGCCATTCATGAATGAATAATAAAGGCCACAATTACCGGTAATTATCAAAACTATTTTTACGTAGCCAAGGTAAAATTAGACGCAAATTATAATTTTAGACCCAATCTGGAAATCCCAGAAAAATTCACTGCGTCTAACCTTTAAGTCAAATGTTATGTATGGATCAATTGAAAAGAAGGGATTAGTTTGGAAACAGAAATAAACTTGATGTCTATAAGCTGTGTACGGAAAAAACATTACAGTCGAGCGCGGGAATGAACTAACGTGAGTGAGTGGGTGGGTGGGTGAGTGAGTGAGTGAGTGAGTGAGTGAGTGAGTGAGTGAGTGAGTGAGTGAGTGAGTGAGTGAGTGAGTGAGTGAGTGAGTGAGTGAGTGAGTGAGTGAGTGAGTGAGTGAGTGAGTGAGTGAGTGAGTGAGTGAGTGAGTGAGTGAGTGAGTGAGTGAGTGAGTGAGTGAGTGAGTGAGTGAGTGAGTGAGTGAGTGAGTGAGTGAGTGAGTGAGTGATTGAGTGAGTGAGTGAGTGAAAGAGTGAGTGAGTGAGTGAGTGAGTGAGTGAGTGAGTGAGTGAGTGAGTGAGTGAGTGAGTGAGTGAGTGAGTGAGTGGAGTGAGTGAGGGAGTGAGTGACTGAGTGAGTGAATAAGTAAGTGACTGAGTGAGTGAGTGAGTGAGTCACGATTGTTATACCTTTCTGGATTTGTTGGCAAATCACTCACTCACTCACTTACTCACTCACTCACTCACTCACTCACTCACTCACTCACTCACTCACTCACTCACTCACTCACTCACTCACTCACTCACGCACTCACTAACTCACCCACTCACTCACCCACTCACTCACTTACTCACTCACTCACTCACTCACTCACTCACTCACTCACTCACTCACTCACTCACTCACTCACTCACTCACTCACTCACTCTCTCACTCACTCACTCACTCACTCACTCACTCACTCACTCACTCACTCACTCACTCACTCACTCACTCACTCACTCACTCACTCACTCACTCACTCACTCACTCACTCACTCACTCACTCACTCACTCACTCACTAACTCACTAACTCACTAACTCACTCACTCACTCACTCAATAACTCACTCACTCACTCACTCATTCACTCACTCATTCACTCACTCACTCACTCACTCACTCACTCACTCACTAACTCACTAACTCACTAACTCACTCACTCACTCACTCAATAACTCACTCACTCACTCACTCATTCACTCACTCATTCACTCACTCACTCACTCACTCACTCACTCACTCACTCACTCACTCACTCACTCACTCACTCACTCACTCACTCACTCACTCACTCACTCACTCACTCACTTACTCACTCACGCACTCCAACCAGTTACAGTAAATGAAGTATGTCAGTGTGCATCTTATGGGAATCGTTATTGTAAAAACGTACCCAATTTGCGGCAACAACGCCAATCAAAGATATGCAATTGTAAGACGATTTTTATTCTAGTTTGATTAGGAGGAACTAGAACAAGGTGAGAAAGTTTGTTGGTTTACGGTAAGTGGGATTACTGTACATACTGATCATGCGACTACAGTACAGAAAGTACATTGTATGTTTGTGATTGATCGAGTGACTGAGTGAAAGAGTGGGGAAGTGAGTTAGTCAGTCATTGGTTATAAAATGGTTTTACACAGCATTTTTGTCAGCAAATTGGAATGGTCCATGAAATCTTTTGACAAACAGTATTAATTAACTCAAGTATTGTGACACGAACTGAACATATTGTTCAAGATGTTGAACATGTACAGCGAGGAACATCTTAGGAAAAGCGAAACCTGTCCACGAAATGAAAACAGACTTGTTAATCAAGTATGAGGAAAAAATATTAATAAAGAGTTTTCTAACTAACGAAAACTGGTCAAGTGCAAATAGAAACATGTACATTTGGAAGAGCCAAATGAAACCGAAACGAATGTCAAACTAATACACTGACCATAAAATTCCACTTTTACACGGCTACTAATCATAGGAAATCAGGCCCTGACCTGAATCTAATTCAGGAAGATGTATACAATATCCCATGACTAAGTATGTACATATGCACTTACATATCATGAGACAATCAAGTCACCTCATTAAAAAGTGGCATCCGAACAATCGTTTTAATCGGGCACGAGTGAATTCCGGTGGCGTCAGAAAATTCTGCAATGACTTGAGCAAATCTATTCCGGTTGTTTGATAACTGGATCATGGATTACGGTACCGATGATACCGCTGTGAGAGACCCGCTAAACTCAACTGCAATGAATTAAGCGCAGTTTTAATAACTTATTTTTAAGTGTTGAATGAAAAATTATTTTTTTCTTGAAAATTCTGTTTCGCGCCAGAAAGCAGATTTGAATTCAAAATCCTTTGGGCTAACGAGAAATCCTGGATACGATATACTGCCTGCAATGTGATCATTTGGATGCACACAGAAAGATTTGACTGCACTCACAAAATTATTAAGCCTGAGAACGTATTAAGAATATAACTTCTAACACCAACATGATAAGCTTTATTAGAATGAAATAATAGAACTAGAACGTTAACACACAATGTTATAACAACCCTAAGTAACCTGGGAAGCCGTTATATTAGTGAAAAAACCATTAATAAGAAGTTGGTTTGATCATTTATAAACGTAAAGACAAAAATAATTTGCCTGGAAAACCAAGCAGTAACTGGGAGTGAAAGTATGAAACTCCGGTTATTAATGGAAAGATTCCATTATATTCTAGACCACTATGACGTCGAGAGAAACATGATTGACAATCTTTTGACATTAATGAACGGTTCCATACCGTTACCACTATATATACAGTACATACGTATGTAAAGATGTCATCGTACATGTTTATTTATACCATAATGAGCGAAGATTGGATACATTAAGCAGTCATGGGAAAACGGGCGCGGAAAACATCCAATTAAGACATCCTGAAACGGGTGACAGAATTACCGTACTATGATTACACATGACTACCCCAACAAGTCTTACCGTAACCAGTTCATGTGTCACCAATCCGTATGTAGAATCAAGATATTATTTATACCCTCACGAGTCAGGCTCCATCCTCTTTCAGCAGCCATGGGAAAATGGGTGCGGAAATATACAGCCTTTAAATAGATGCGAAGTGTATAAATAAACATGTTTCGGATTTGGTGACTTGTAATGAGAGGATTGTGATTATGACTTAAACAAAAGCATAGCTTGTGATTGTAGAGTGTATGAGCAGAACACAATGTTAGAACAAGTTCTATCGGCTATGCTGGAAAACTAAAAAGGATGACAAACTACAATATACAAGGACTTTTTTAATCGCTATAATAATTAAAATATATAAAATAATTTTTTTTAACTCCTCAAGAAACACTAGCACACGGACTCACTAACTTACTCTAGATCTCACTCACTTCTTGCTCACTAGCTCATTCACGTATGTACTACTGTACGTACTCCTGACCTACTCACTCACTAACGATCACTAATGATCATGGGAAAATGGGAGCCACCAACTGACAGTCACACGCTCGGGGCAATCGCTAATGAGGATCTGAAATCTCGAGCCGAGTTTCTTTACCATGATCGTCAGCCAAGACGGCACTGATGACTTGGCACAATAATATATTACCGTAACACGTTACCGTTTTAGTTTAATGTCGGGTACTTTGCCTTTGCGATGGTCAACCTTACTGAAACTCGCTACAATCTCGCAGCCGACTTTATGTGTACATATGTACAATAATAAAGTTCAAGGAAAGCTCTACTCGATCGGAAAACAACGGATAGAATCCGTTAATCGGAAATACTAAAAATCATTCTAACCGTACTAGTATACGGATACAGTCCACTTGCGATGAACACTAGCACTACATACGACCGAATAGACGTCAAAGACATCAGCAGGTACAAACAATCCAGGTACGGGTATCTCGTCGTGTCACATGCCGTGATGAGTGACAACTTCATCTCATTAGTTATCTTATCAGGCAATTCAATAACATCGACCTCTATCACATACTGTATTCCGGTGGACACGAGTCACAAACCTGGCGACTAAGAGACGTCCCGAGTCAGGATTTCACTCTGACGGGTGACTCGCGTTGACAACTGGATGGTGATATTGGCCGAACCTGAGATTGCACCCTGAGCCCCAAACCAAAGCCGAATGGATAAACAGGTGGGAAGAGTATCATATTAGTAATGAGGCCATGACTTGGACTGCTATCCTATTGTGTACAACACGAGTGTCATGGTGAACTCAGCACCATCGTACCTCTGGATGGTTTTTTTACCGGCCAGAAAGATGACTGGGAGAGATGAGTGGATATCGGTTGATAGAAGGATCAGGATCAAGATCATCAGTTGTCGAGAGACAAGCGCCTGATGCACAAAACCTCGGAGGCGACGGACGATCCATACAGTCATAACACCCAATACAGCACGCCTGTATTTGTGTCATATGCCGGCTAATCGTGTGATTGTGTTGGACGTGCGTCCAATCAGAAACGGTAATTGATGGTGGCACGGAAATACATAGTTTTATTAAGTCAAATTGCTCATTAGTCAAACGGCGGATGCCTGAAACGTCCATCATCGACTGTTCACAGGGATGGGATTCCACATCGGTGATTTTTTTCACGTGTACGGACAAATTCAATATTTCCGGACAGTCTGACATTTGAGGTAGAAGGGAAATGTTTGATTCATCCGGCGTACCTGATCGTGTGACTAAGTTATTGACATTGATCAGGATGATAACCACTGGTGGTCGGATAATAATAAGCAGAACAGAAAAGTGGGTAGTTGATTGTGCCCAATGAATGTGTCATCCATGTTATTCAGATTCAGCCCACTTTCAGATTTATCTCGATGCTAAGCAGGTTTATCTTTGGACCATACTTTTAATGACCATAACAGTGCATCATCTATATTTGTGATCAATGGAACACGTCGACTACCGATATGCTTGTTAAGGACAGCGGTGACGCTGAGGTGACCGTTACAACTTGAATGCAAGAATCCACGCTACATTACACCACCCCGCTCAGCCAATGTACGAAACCAAAGAATATCATCTCCACCAGGATGAAAATAGATTGGCATACAAGTAACTAGAGTAGGATGGGCACCTCACTCGCACGCTATCAGCGTAACGTATTGAGTTGTACGGGTCGATCGGAAAGTAACATCTCATGGAACATTCTCTTTCCCTTTAAATCGAAGCATTTTTAGTTTCGAAGTAGATTAAACAGTGTTCCATTAGTTTCCCAACTGACTACGGTCACATATTTCTGGATCCCCACAACTGCACTGCTGGTCAAACGAAATACTAGCCGTTAATGAACCTTGGATTATGATGGAATTCAGCCATTTGTAAGTTGCCTCGTGACAACTCGTGGGAAAATTGTAATCAATATAAAAAACTACCACACTGGAGTTTCCGAGCTTGAGCCGAGCGCTATTGCCGCTGCACGTGTGTGGTATGGTATGCTTGTGTTGGCGAACGAGCTAATCCTCTATAGGAGGGGATTCCGTCAAACATGTGGGATTATCAGTTTTCAGGCCATAATATCTACACCTTCCCGGACGAATTTAACTTTTTTAAGCTAGACAGAGTCGGAATTTTCTTTTCATCCAATTCTTCTCGTCCAATAGTGTGCGCGTGTGTGTGTGTATTATCCACATACGTGTGTGTTAAAGAATATGTGTGTGCGCGTGTCCCTGTCCGTGTGGACATGTGTACGCGAGCGTAAAAAAGTATGTGTGCGCTCTACGCGCTGCGACTCGGCCTCTGTGCGTGTTGCATCGGCAGCAGCTCTGCATGGCTTCATACCAATGAACATACCAAACAAAAAACATATTTGAACAGAAATTCCAGAATTGGATAGCTGACAGCTCGGTAAATTCAACGCAATGTTTGTGAATGGATGTCTGGACGTAATTCACGCGTCATTCACTTTTTATGCTGTCTAAAAATATGTATCCTAGGTAAGTAAGCATGTACTCCATGCAAAGAAGATTGAATGTACGCTCCTACAGTATGCAATGGATAAGCCAATGCGCAGACGGTGAGAACAAAAAACATTCAAATCTCATATTTTCATGGCTGAATTATTAGTTGGTATATTCCATGATATACCAACAACTAATTCAGCTATGAATTAAAACTTGTATGTTCCACATAATAAGGCGTTGGGCCATAGAGTAGCATAATATACAATGTGAAACCACTATTCGACATGACTGCAAAGCCTTCTATGACAAGTAACCAAATATTTATAAGCAAACCGTGGGCGGTTAACGAACAAAAAATATGTGTAAAAAGGAAGAGGTAAATGTTGTACAGGAGTACAGGACCCACACAAACGTTAGACACGAGCTGGATATACAGTAGTTAAATGGAGGTCCATACAACAAACAAACATACGTGGGAGTCTTAGAAAAAACGTCTGTAGAATGTTACAAACAGAGATTTATAACTTATAAGATTTATTGCTAAAGTAACTTCTTAAAACACTATACGCTTCAGAATAGTTTACAACACACAAATCCTAGTGTGTATAGATAGCTATTTTGGGTACTACTTATGTTCGTGACATTATATTCTTAACGCAACTGAACATTTCATTTAGATAGCATTAAAATCACATGGTACATTTACAGACACCATTTACACACCAAGGTTGTCTAGAGAACTAGAACCCGATGGGTGATTGCGAAATCTGGCTGGCTGAAAATTTTCCGTAACGTGCTAAGCAACACGAGCTACGCGCTTCACGAGTATTACTACGGGCCGATATGGCATATCATACAGCTAAATCATGTCTGTATCGGTCATTCGAACTGGACTCCTGTGTAACTTCAAATACATTAGAATGTTTGCTAGATATAATTAAAAAAATTGCATCAGTAAAAATGAGACCTAGAAAGGCCCATATAGAATAACGCTTTCGCACCGGCGGCCAACAGTCAGACGGCCGGCATCCAAGTAGCCCGAGCGGGCGTGTAGTGCGCGTACGCTGGTTCAGCGTATTGCCACTACGATATATGGGGCGGCTGCCAAAGAGTGGCGGATGGATTCATCCCAAACTCACATTTTACCAATTCGAAATTTACCCGCTGCTTGTTTTGCTTCATACCATGACACGAAACTAAAGTTTTTTAAGTCTCGTTGAGAAGTGTTCACTGTTCACGAGAGTCGTTGAAACCAAAGTCGATAGCCGGACGCTATCTACTGGTATATAGCCCGGGGGTTATGCCCAGCTGGTGCAATTGTGTCTGGCCCGGATTATGCTGGTCCGTGTGGTGCGTCGGGCGCCACGTGACCGTGACTGTCTGGTTTCACTGACTGTATCAATGAATGGACGACCGACTGATGGCTGACGTACTGACTGATAGACTGACTGACTGACTGACTGACTGACTGACTGACTGATCGACTGTTTGATCAACTGACTAAGTGAGAGAATGAATGAATACCTAATTGGAGGACTACATGAGAAAGAAACAACATGGATGACTGAACAGAATGACTGATTTATCAGCACGCCCATAAATGTATGCATGCGTGAATCAATAAAAACTATGAAGGAATTTTCAACTTACTGTTAGATAGAGCCTTCCCAAGAATACCTGAATTTAATAACAGGGGAGGACGGCAATGTGATTGTTTTGAATGAAATACAACATGATTGACCTCTTAGGCATACACAATAGGAAATTTGAATTGAGCAAATAAAAGAAAAAAAATATAAAGAAATAATTTCGGTTTACTCACGGACACTTGACCGAATGTCGCACGATGCATGGTAGACCTACCCGAACGCAGTCGTCGCTAATTAGTCGTAAAATTTGTTTGATTCATATCAAGTTGCTTCGAGTGAAAGTCATCAGTAGAACTCACAAGGGATGGATGGTATACATCGAAGCGAGATTGATTTCGTCTGGTCCAAATATTTAATTGACTTTTTGATGACGCGTTGGAATGCGGCTGACCGACGACAAGCATCTGAAACACAAAAACGAACGTTTATACGAATCAGTTGTTTCGAGCCATCGCTAGTCGTGATTAATCACGAGGACAACATTATTGTTTGGTTTGGTTAATGAATTTGAACATTTGCTCATCTTTCGATGCACGTTTTTAAACACGTCCTAAGAATATTAAGTTTAAAATTATCGGCGCTACCATAAACCACGAGAGGTAAATCTTAATAGTGCCAAGAATTGTATAACTAGATGCAAGTGACGAAGATGACAGCAATAAGCTCGGGACGTACTGTATGTAAATCATTAACAGCTTCATGTCGCGGTGGGCTTCGCTAGAATCCCATTAATCTCGCTGGTGCGCTATCAACGAATCAATACAACTAAAAAACACGAAAGCAGCATTACCAACGTTCATGATAGTTGAATGGTCCAATTGGTCAGCCAATCGGCAATAGCTGCGCTATGGGGACTGGCGGACGAGCTAATCCCTTCAACTGTTGGAGGATTTTGTCAAATACAAGACCATCGGCATTTTTGAGGTCATTTTAGTTAATCTCAGGGAATCAACTAATTTTTTTAACTTGCCAAAGAGGGGGAGTCCACGTTTCCCTCCCCTTCTCATCCGTCCGTGCCTATGAGTGACTATAGGAATGGGACAGATTGTGATAATCGTTCTGATATGGATGACGCATGCGCAAACATACGAAATGCCAATCAATTAAGCGTTGCGAGCATGGGACGGGCTGGAGTTGGTTGTTTTCGCGAAGTGAGCTAAAAATACGTCGAAATCGGGGGTTGCGAGCCGCACGATTATTTATCAGATTGATTGTGAGCTTGAGGTAGCCAGTGCTGATTTCAGTTTTGTATAGAATGCCATCACGATTGATGGTCAGGTACGATGGATATGCGGTGGTCGACCAGTTAGATAACGGAGTACACCGATACACTTTTAGGCAGATTCGTGGTATGGTACTTGCATGCGCATTTGTACGATTGCAAATGAAATATAAAAAGCCAGGTGAAATACGTGTAAATGATTTTTGATAAAGTTAATGGATGATTTATGAAAGCTACTGTGAAATTTTCAGTATTGTATCATTAACTTTCAACCAATAAATAAACATGTGAAAAGCTATGAAAATTACACGAAAGTGCATATAGACCACCTTTTACTGCGCGTTTACAATACTGTTGGTCCCATATCAACCACTCATCACGACAATCATTCTAACGTTACTCGTTTCCAAAAACCACCTACAATACAAACTCACACGCACACGCGACACACATACTCTCAACTACCGTAACCCGACACGACCCCTCCGCACATGAACACTACAGTCATGCTATAGCGACGTCCTTTGCCACTACGACTGGCATATTAGTGCATGCCCGCACACATGGTGCAAATCATAAAAAAACAAACTCGTGTCCGCTGGTGCAACATACCATGTATGTTTGTTGTGTATGTATATACAAACGGCTTAACACCACTGGCCCGAGAGCCACTCGGCGCTACGAGTAGTGCGGCACAAGCGGCCACAACTCCTCGGCTAAGCCGCACTCAGTCTCTCTCTCTCTCCCTCCCTCACACCAAAACGGCGATATACACACGCACGCACGCATGTTTAACTCTTTGACGGGGTGCACGTGCGTAAAAAAACGAGCGCGCCCGGGCACACAAGCCGTGCGCTGCACACATATATTGCATGTAATACGCGCACGGCGTCGTCGTAGTACGGTAATGTGCTGTGGTCAGCAAGGGGAAAGGGGTGGAGCGCCAATAGCGCACGCCAGCGTTACCAGCTGCGTATATAGATCAATATAGTATTATATATAGCATTGTGTGTGTATGTGCGCTGTGTGGCGCCCAATATGTGTGTGCATGTGTGTATATTGTATCACGAGAATGCATATATGCATACGAGCGCACTATATTCGACTGTAGTAGTACGCCGCACTGCTGGGGTGTCCAGCGCACAAAAGACAGCTGCAGCAGGCGCTCCAGCGCCAAATGCTTGTGTAGTGCGTGTGTGTGTGTGCGTGTGAGCAATGGGTGCGTGCATTCATAATTTGTCGGTGTAGCGAAGGGACCGATTAGCGCGTCACTCGTTTCGGTTGACTGACACAAATGTTTGTGCAGTATGACTGTTCTACATTACTATTCATTGAAAAAAACGCAGGAGTTTGGAGATTTATACAAATGGTGTACCACTTGTACTCGGGTCTGCGGAAGTTGTATTCAATCTCCTCATATGGGGCTCTCCATCACTTAATTGACATGCTAAAGTAACATATAATTTAAAAGCCTGAAACATTACCCCAACACAAAAAAATATCTAAATGAAGGCTAGACACTAAAATATACGCTGTCGCAGAAACCAAACCAGCGAACACCGACAAAAGCTAGTACTTACAAAATTTAGTTTTTTTCTACTGCAATATGGTTTCTAAGTGAGTGGGCCAGTGAAACCTGTTAGTAAAACACAAACGTTATCTATTGTATTAACATGGTTTAATATGTGCAACTGAACTTGGCAACCTGATGGCACTACTTCTTAAATAATAATGTCCGACTGCGTAGGTAGACTTTTCCTTGCCCAGTTTTGGTAAATTACTGATATCGCAATTACTTTTCACCTGTCACTTAATCCAATCTTTATGGTGTCAGAGAATAAAACACCAGTTTCGTGGATCCTCAAAGTCTGCTAAAGATTTTGAACTAAACAATCTCTAAAACAAAACTACGCTAATGATTTCAGCAAAACGTAACCGTTCGATGTTGTCTGCATAATTAAGAAGATCATCTCCTCCAGCGCTGGTTGACATAATGACATACCAAAAACAGACAGGTGTTGTCAGAGCAGATATCTAGAATGCAATGCACCGGTCTTATATGCTGATAAACTTGGGTCAATCATTTTTAGCGTAGGCTCAGTCAGGTCCTAGCTCATTATAAGTGTAAATGATTTTTTCTTATGATTGACACTAACTACGGTAGTAATTTGAGCCAATATCATTAATGCACTCACTGGAGCGGAGTTGTGAAAGACCTTACACATGATAAAACTGATGAGTACATGTACATAAGTCATATGTACATAATATTGAGACTATCAATGTAATTGGTGAAGCAAACGTGAAGCAGACCTTACTTAGGTAAGTTGTACCATTAGTTTTTCCTATTGATGACCATGGTAGTAAATCATATGCGTGAACGAGTACATATTATTCATCACGTACTAGTTTGGATAGTTACATAAGACATGTAAATGAAGTGATTTGAAAAGCAATTAATAGTCTGAAAGCAATTGAAATATACTTTGAATAAGTCGAAAAAAACATCATCAAGTTAAACTGAATTATATTTTTTGTCTTTTCACTATCTCAATTCTATGCATTACAATACAGAGCTGATCGGACGGAATTCAGAACAAATTTTAGAACACGGAAATTAGCTAAATTTATTTTTTATAAAACATCGAAAATCGTATGTTCCCTCGACTGCCATCTCAACTTTACATAAGCACACGTGCACTATGACCTGAATTCAACGTGATGTGAGCGCGAGCACACACACACACACATACATACGACACACACGAGCCAATTTGCCGAGCACCAAGACCGACTACTGAATGGTGTACGGTATTGCGTGAATAGAGAAATACGGTGGTCATGCGACCAGCGTGTGCCCCTCTCCACCAAAGACTCCCCCCGCTTTTGTGTTAAAAAAAGACCTCGTGAATAAGTGGGTATTGAGCGAGAACCGTTTTGATTATGTTGAAATGCAAAGCTCAAGCTGGATAATAAAGTCGATAATTCAAAAGTTTCAGAAAATAAAAATACAATAACATTTTTAAATAGCTGTCAAATATCCTTTTTAACATGATGTCTAATCAATGTGCCTGAGACTGAAACACAATGAGACGATCTAACGCTGGAACAAAAGAGACTGCCGCTATCTTACAGAGACTAACGTACGTAGTACGGGAGTGTGTACTATAAAATAATGAGAGCCAACTTGTTTACTACAGGTGTGAGTAGCGTAGTAAGTGAACGTACAACCGTTTGCCACGATAGAGTAAAAACTTTTACAATCTTTTAGACGTCTGTAGTATCCATAGTAGCGGGTTGCCACACCTCTGGCTCACTACGAACATTCGTACATAGCGATGAAGTTACAACTTGAATCGAGGCCGCGGGTTCGAACCGTGGCTTATCGCGTCGGCTTATACATAGTTTCAGTTCAGACTGATAGAGTATCGTCAATGCTAGGTGAGTATTGAGTGAGTATTGTGTGCCGCTAATTGGCACTGGCGCCCGAGTTATTCGACACACACACACACACACATGCGCTTACACAGACTTAGGTACACACGCGTACCGTACGCGATGGTACGATGCTTGAATGCGTACGCTTGACACACAGCTTTCCGTATGTGTGTGCCGTTGGTATATGTGCCCGGTTGACTGACTGGCGCTCCAAACTGAACACGCACGGCAACCGTGCCGAGTGCGTAGATAGTTTTGACGGTGGATGCGTGTGTGTGTGTGTGTGTGTGTGTGTGTTGCACTAGATGTACATGTACTAGTAGAGCGTTTGTATGCGCTCGTGTTACTAGAGTGACTACTGTAGGACGTCGGCGCAGCTGGAGAGCCGGGGCCGGTCGACCGACCCTTGTTACCGAGCCCCGTGGTGCTCAATGAGAATAGGGCATATGCATCGACAAATTGCTTAGTCGGATGTGTCAATGATGGGGGAGGTGAAATTTGGAAAATTTAGGTTACTAATCAGAGACCGGCGGAAAATGTATCTTAGTGTAGATAAATATCTTTGCCATGGCAAAAGACAACAGACAACATGATTCAACCATAGTACAGTCATAGCTCCAGCGAGGAAGCAGGAAAAAGAGTCAGTAAAAAACTAACAATCGTAACTGTCTTTTTGTTTTTACTGCTACCCATTAACGGGAAACCACACTTGCGTACGGCGTACTAAACTAACAAATGGTCGACTACTACATATGTCGCAACTACAGAACGTAGTCGAGCACAGCCGCCAGCACCATCAACGCCGCCGGAATGCACACGCGTGCGAGCGACAAAGCCGAGCGTACTAACACCATCCGTTCGGGTTTTGCTACCACTGATGGCTTCTTGTTAGTTTTTTAGTACCATTTTGTGGTGGTGGACACACCCCTCCGCGGCCACTTTTAGTATATCTGCCGCTAGACCCCATTGGCTGCGAGTAAGTATAGGGGGAGCCCATAATATCATCCACAGTTATAAATTGACTAATCGTGTTTTGGTATTTAGATAATTGGCTGCCGATAGCATTCTGGGCCGGTAAATCGTAAACGGCTGGATGGCCAGGTACATGATGATACGGCTGAGTTTTGTCGAAGCTGCCATTACTGATTCCATGAATGGTAACTCAAATTGGGCGTTGGCATGTTTTGCGTAACCGAGACCGAACGACGAGCTGATTTGAGGTGATTGGAGTTTTGGTGTCGTCGTGGGTGCCCAATTTTGACGGTTATAATAACCGTAAAAGTAATATTTTCGTATTGCTGATACTTTTTCAAATATTTTGATTAGAAAATAGACAATAAAACTTTCGATGATTGACAATTGAACTTGAAGAGCAGCGTGATGTGAAACATTGAATAACGATGGAAGTTGATATGGACAGCCAGAGGTAAATCTCCTGAATCGGCGTACGTGGCGTGGCGCCTTCGAGCTCGTTTAAATCTCCGAGCGAAACGTTAATTGAAATCTGAAAGTGAAAAATTGTATAAATAAGTGAAAACGGTTGGTTATACTTGACCGACATTTGAAACGATAAGTTTCTTAATATTTTCAGCTATTAACCGGCTGATATTTATGCGTGAATGAGCATGGTACATAAATCATTTTACGCATGAATGGCAAAATTCGGGATTTATAGCGTCAAACTATGGAAAAAACTATGTTTACTTTTATTAATGACATTCAAGTCACTAGATAATTGAATAGTATAAGCTGGAGGATGAATATGATATCATAGGGTACACTAATGCGTAAGATTCATATGCTTGGCATCGCCTTGTGTGATACACTTAATTGTTCTATTCTGAAATATAATCGGTATACAAAGTTTTTTTACGCAGAACCCAAATAGAACCCAAATTTAAAACGGTTGGTGGCCCGCTCACTCGATTCATAAAGATAGGTCAGAACGTAGGTTACTCAGACGCGCACATTCTAAAAACATGCAGCCCGAATTCTGCAAGATACGTTCCAAGGTCTCACTGGAGCATACATACATACATACCTCGAACCTGTACCGACTTGGACAACATAGTGAATGAAAAACAACACAGAATACAGTTTTTTGGTAAAGACGAGACCGGTTTGAAACAATTGAGAGCATCACTAATGGATGGTTCAACGAAACCTGCAACCGTGCCTCATAGTGAGTGAACGTTAAGACAGGACGACGCAGCTTAACTAAATTTAGCAATTGATTTGCAAATCATCAATGAAATTAATTTAAGTGGGGAAAAATTTACAATTTGCGAAAAAATACCAACAAACTTGAATGCATGAAAAAAATGTTTCACTGCAATTTTTAACAGATAACCTCTAAGTTCATGCCAGGACAGAACACGCTCAGCAACGTTTCCTTGTTCACTACACCCACTGGCGTACAAGTTAACCCACAAAAAGGATGGGAATTTCGCGAAAGAGAGTGACTTGGCAGTTCACAGACCTTTTTACCAACAACTTTGGGAACAAACAAGTTTTTTAAATCGCCAAAGTGTAGGGAATTCCATTTTACCCATCCCTACTTGCCTGCCAGTGTCTACATCAGGAATACGCGTTATCGCAACCACCGCACACGTCGAAAGGGCGAGGGGCACAAGTATCGTAACCCGATGAGACAACGGTGGTCAGTGGGGGCGGAGTCGTGCTACACTATAAAAAGAGGAGGGGGACCTGGCTGACCATTACACCATGCTTTGTAGTCGTATACTATGCTGAGTGGGCGGCGCTATATGCTACGGTGTATGGTAGTGGTGCTATAGTAGTGTTTTTAGTGTAGAATAATTGAATTAAAACTTTCTTATTAATGAAAATTAACTGAAAAGATCATGAGAGATTTTCTGTAAAACCGAAAATGTTTTGACAGTTGTTGACGGTCGAAATGTTCCATGACGAATCTGGCATTTCGCAAAGTTCCAGATGTTTCTGTTTGAATATTACTACCAGGGAATAACGAATGCTATAGAAAAAGAAATTGTGCAGTAGTTCAAACATCAACTCAAAGACTTCCGAACATATGTATGTATTATAAGGGAAACATTCATCATAGCGGGAATGAATTTTCTGTTTCGAAAGAAAGCAGGTTATGTTCATAATGATGAAGCTGAACCAGCGACCAAAATATACTACTTTTACACGAATTAAGATAGCAGCATTCATATGTACTGGAAGTATGACGTCTTCGATTATTTCACGCATGACTTCGAGACGGTTTCTACGAAATCATCTGCACTAGAGAGCCTATTAAAACATTGATTAAGAAATACCGGTTGTACCAGATTTAGTACAGAATCTGTATCAATGATCGACACCGGAATTAATGAGACATATTTAAAGAAGTTTTTCATTCTTCTCCGTAGCCTAAAAAACTTTTTCGTAGGATCGTCAATAATATGAGCTCCAATGATATCAGTTACACTACTTAAGATTCAAATGAATTTCTTATGAATGTTAAGAACGACATTCTATCAGATGAATAATTCCCATATATACATATGATGAATGATTTTGTACAATGAAAAAAATATAATTGGTTATTAATGTAACCATTGTCGCTTTATACTGATCAATAATTAGAATTGATACATACATGTGAGAACAAAAGGAAATGATGAGTACAATCGAATCGTTACATAAAAACAAATGAAAATCTATAAGTTGAGATCCGAGATCAAGTACAATGACAAGTTTGGATTCGTGAATATACATTGTAATTTCAAAAATCACGACTGGAGATTAAAATATAAAAGTGATGTAATTAAGTTGAAGCGTAGCCAATTTATGAACAACAACAATTTAGTGTAAGTTATTAGAGTAAGTGCATATTAATTTAATCGTGCCACACGAACACCAATCCACACTGACCCCGACATCCAACAAAACCACCGTATGCCCAGAAGAACCACCAGTCCTACGCTCCCCTCGGTTAACCCCGGACCGGCCAAGAGCAAAGTTCATCACTTGATTGATCGGTTGTACCAACAAACACGGGGCCCAACACGATTGTGGACAGACAAACGGTCGAGCGTTCGACACTGATTCGCCAGGGAGTACGTTCGTCCACCGATTCACATGGGACCAGTGGCAAGGGTGTGGATCGCGGCACGTCGATGGTCTTGTAGTCGGACGTCGGGGTCATAACGGGGGTAACACCGAAGAAACAAGACAAAGTGGGATATTACGTTTAGTGCGAACATGGGATACTTAACTTTAAGTGAGAATGTTGACTTTGAAGGAGACTTTGACAGACTGCTGTGACGTTTCCATTATGTCACATAATAAAAAATTTAGATTGGAATTATCAGCTGGTTCTATATTGATGCTTGTCTCACTGAGAACAGTATCAGGTGTTGTAAAAATTATCACGAAAATCCCGAAGGTTATTATCATGTTGAAGATCAGGTCACGAGGGAGCAGTTCATGGAAAAACTTTGATCTTCTTAGATTTTTGGATATCAAAATCCACAAGATTTTTCCGCTCTCAAATTGCCACTCTACTAAACTGACTGCAGGCTCAAACATGATTGTGTATTTTAGTGTGGGTCATCATACAGTGTGGGTGCATACTTTTCATATACCCATTTTGGGGTCAAATCCCACATGAGCCATCAGGGTTGACCCACTCTCGACAACGTGGTTGATTATCCGGCACGTTATGTTGAACATGTGCTTTGTGTTCGTTTTTGTTCTTGTACGTACGTACTGTAGTTGTGGCAAGGTCCATACATGAACGAAAGTATTCGTTTTAGCAAGTGTCTTCAGACGCCGATATGCAGATGTCAAAGCTCCTTGTTAACTAATGCCACAAAGACAGTAAAGTTGTGGAAGACTGGGCCAG
The DNA here is from genome assembly GCA_964036265.1 of Daptonema setosum. Lineage (NCBI taxonomy): Eukaryota > Metazoa > Nematoda > Chromadorea > Monhysterida > Xyalidae > Daptonema > Daptonema setosum. Next base: position 1,401,502 of record OZ038446.1, on the reverse strand, counting down.
CGTTTACATCGCAGACAAAATGGTGTTGGTAAAAAACTGTACATGTTTTGACGGATTCCACTTGGCTTTTACAGTCAGATTGGTTTCTTGATCGAAATTATGTGGAGAATTAAACTGCTTTATGCCTCTACAATTATGTATGTGATGAACATAAATGTTGGTTTGTATTGCACCTATGGACAAACATGCTGCTAATGCCTTACTGTACTTACTGTATGTATCTGTACAATTAATTGAAATTATTTAAGAGTCGATGCCGCAATTTTCCAGACCCCACAGATTTTTTGAAAGTATACAGTTTTTATCAAAAATCTGGGAAACGAACCCCGGGCCACTCGCATGCTAGGCAAGCGCCCTTGCACTGTGCTACTAAGCCGATGCAACTAAGCTGCATATACCCCACTATAACTGGCTCGCTACGCTCGCATGCTTTCTACAGCACGTGGCTATGCTACAACACGTGCAGGAGGAAGTATTGAAATCTCCCCTGCGGGGCCTATCGCGCTTGTCCTCGCTCCGCTCGGACAAGCCAGCCTTACGTTAGGTTATCGGGGGCTCGCAGACAGTAAAACTTTACATGGAATAGTAATGTAGCTCGAGAAAGTCCAAATTCGAAAAATCTGTGGGGTTTGTAATCATGCGTCGATGCCAGAGAAAAGCACCCGTCCGGGCTGTTTTCCTCAGATTTTTCGAAATCGTTAATTTCGCTGTAATTAACGCTATATATGCAGAAATATGTTGCGATTCTAAAAATATTCTTTGTTTTCAAATTTGATCAACAGAATTCCTAGGAAACTCACTTTTCGGACCACAGGTCGAATGTTTTAGGAAAAAATCGACTTTTTCACGAATTTCTCAATTTCTCTAAATTTGAGCTCCGGAGGCTCATAATATTTCAGAAATATATTTTTCAGGTCATTAACTATTTGTGTTTTCAATATCAGTTTGCAAAACAAATTTTTCGTCTGTCAAGTTCTTCTCTAAACATGGGACCTTTCACAAGGTGACGAGATTCTCAGTCGTTTCTAAGCGCCTAGAAATTTGTGCGCGTAAATCTAGAAGCTCCTATCGGCATAAATTAGTAGTATTTTATCTTGGTAATCTCTTGAAATTAACCATTTCATAGCAATTTCCTATATCTTTCACAATACATCGAAGAAGATTCAAATACGCGTGCGAAGCTTCCCTGGAACACGCGCTTTCTACCATATTTCTGAAAAATTATCAGCCTCCAATGTTCACACATTGAGAAATTTACAAAATCATGAAAAAGACAATTTTTTAAATCCATTCGACCTGTGGTCAGAAAAGTGATTTTCCTATGAATTATGTCGATATAATTTGAAAACAAAGAACATTTTTGAAATCGCAACATTTTTCTGCATATATAGCGTTAATAACAGCGAAATTAACGATTTCGAAAAATCTGCGGAAAACGGCCCGGACGGGTGCTTTTCTCTGGCATCGACTCTTAATTAACTAATGACAAATAAAGAAAACAAAACTCGTAGACCCTAAAGACACAGTGTGATCAGTTGTATATTGCTACTGTTTTCAATTATTGAACTGGCATAATTAAAACAGCGATCTTTAACTGACACAAGTCTTTTTCATCATAATGGACATGTTGTCAGAAATATGGTAGTTAAAAAAAATATACGATACAATGAGGCATGTGTGAAGCAGTCGGATCAAATGTTCGTAAACGAACGAACACTTAAACAATTGATTAAATCGTGGAAATCCAATAATATTTGATAATAATTGATGCAGTCAGTAAAACGAATGTAGCCGCAAACTAAGGTGTATGCCACCTATGTAATCCAATAAAAAACGTCGGCAGGTGAAAGAAAAAACTCTCGATCAAGAGATCGTACATCCTATTAGAAGAGTTTTTGCGACTCAAAACCGTTTTTGCCTCACATATTTTTTTGGAAAAAAAATTGTTGCATTGAATAAGTATGTACATAGATGGATGGCAAACGGCTTACGAAAATGAATTTCAGTCACTGGCTACCATGACAAAGCTACATAAACATATAACGATAATTTTACGCTGAAACTTACACGTTGGTAAAAACGGTTTTTACAATAAAAAACCTACGATTGCTGGAATTTTGTTAGCCTTTGTGGCTGTTACTGATAACCTTTTATAGTCTATTCTGAGTTTCTGGTGCAAACAAGAAATCGGTAAAAAAGAAAAAGCGTAAAAATCTCAACTGGTATGCAAAAATAGAAGCCCTACAGTTTCGAGCTCCGTTGACCGCAACTTAGTTGTTCGAATTCTGGGCTATCCTGGAACGACAACCAGATAAATTTGATTGAGAAAAAGACATTTCGATCAGTTTAAGGTTGGCGCCAACTATCTATCAAAACCACTATATATCATAATAATTTTGTGCAACTATATATCAGATTTACCCCATGACCACTATCTATCAACCGCAGTAGACCACTATGTATCAGGACAACTATCTATAACCGGATATTTCTTATCACCACAATATATCATCACTACAAGTATACAGGGTGGCTGTAGAGTAACGACGCGTTTTCCGGCCGTCTATTTCTCAAAACTATTTTATTGCATGATTACCTTTTACATGCCAATCATATGTATTCAGACCTGAATTTTTAGATTATGAGGTTCATTTTAGTGTAGGACTGCTAAAACTAATTTTTCTCCGAAAATTAACGGAAATTACGTTATTTTTCAACAAAACTGACCGAAATTCCATGAAAACTGACCCCTAGTAATACGAATTAAGTATCAATTGATTTCAGCCAGGACTCATAATGATATAAACAAATGGTAAGTTGAGTTTTGTGTTAAAGGAATTATGAAAGAATTAGAATTCATAGTACTTCACTACCACAAAATCTCAATAAATAAAAAAAATGCAAAATTCGATAAAATTCCAAAATTTCGAAAATCAAAGATTTAGTTTCTAAGTAGGATTATCATACTTCCATAACTCCTATAACACAAATCTGGTGTCATAAGACACCATTAAGGGTAATAAAATCATGATAATTGATGAGATATGCAAAAATAAGATTCTGATGTAAAAAGTGACATGTGAAAGCTGGCTTAATTTTCACCATTAGATAATACCAATAGTGTTATTTATCATTATTAAAAAAATGTGTAAATTTTTTGAATCCTATAGCGTTTTTCTTTTGGAAAAAAATTCCTTCTAGGACCCAAGAAGTAAAAAAATATTGCTTTTTGACAGAAATTCCACAAAAGGCCTACAAATACATTATAATACGTCGAATCTGACCACTTAATTAGATTTTTCAGGTGTTTTTACGCAAGTTTGACTATAAAAACACTGATCACACAATATAACTTTTTTGAAAAATGGGCGGCCGGAAAACGCGTCGTTACTTTACAGCCACCCAGTATATCACCAGCATGTTATGTAACGGTATCCGTTTACACGCAGAACACATTTGTCATTAGTTGTTTCTTGTTATTTTCATTCGTATGTATGTACATATTTACCATTACATAAGTACCATACAAAATGTATGCCCTAATACATATGTAATACGTAATATGTCAGTACAACCAATCAATATCGACTGACCGAGTCATCGGCTGACTGACTGACTGACATATTTAGGGACTGAATATTTGACTGACATAAATGATATTAGAAGAGGAGGGAATCGGCAAATAATATACCGTTTTATCTACACCTTAAGGAGCAAACTATATCTTTTAAGAACGCCAAAAAGTGGTGAATTCCACTTTTCCCACGCTAGTGTACGTACAGTGGCAGTCAAAAGTTTAGGCCCACCCTCAATTTGGGTGTTTTCTCCCTATAAAACATGGTTGAATGAATAAATCGGGATGAAACCTCCAGGAGATGTGAAAAACATGTGTTGAAACCTGTTATGTTCGTATAGTTGTGTTTCATTCATTAGAATTGATTTTTAGGTATTTTAAATGTTATATCTGAAAGCATGCGTTTGTTCGTGGTTGACACGCGTCGACGGCGGTTTGAAGACAGTTACAAGATTTGCAGCTTCAAATTAAGACTAAAAGCAGCTCGATGATAGTTATTGGTAATAGCCACACTTCATACATAATTTTTTTCATGTTTTTATTGTTTCTTCACACCTCTTAAAGCCACTTGGAGCGAATCTCAAAATGTAAGGAAACCCACTAAGGGACTAATAGAAACAACTTCTTATAAAAATGAAATTGGATGCAAGAAAGTTTATTCATGCCTATACATGCCGTGTTTTGAAGACAGACAGTTGTTTTCAGTGTTTCTTTATCTTGATTAGCCAATAAATTAGTCTTTATATTGTAAAATTCGAAATTAGTGGTTTTCAGAAAACCTTTCACTTTTTGCAATGCACAATGGGCAACTTAAGGTTGGTTTCAATCCTGTTAAGTGACAGCAATAGTTATCATAACTACCGGTTAACTATTTATAATGATTAAAACTCAATTGAATACAATATATTTATCTAACTGCCTTAAAACGACCGTCGACGCGTGTCACTCACGAACAAACGCATGCTTTCAGATATTACATTTATACTACATAAAAACCAATTCTATAGAACGAAACACAACTATACAAACATAAAAGGCTCTAACACATGTTTTTCACACCTCCTGAAGGTTTCAGCCCGATTTATACATCCAACCGTGTTTTATAGGGAGGAAACACCCAAATTGAGGGTGGGCCTAAACTTTTGACTGCCACTGTATGTATATCTTGATCTTAAACTTGAAACCTAGAGGCATTATTCCGCATATAGTTTTCAACTGATAGATTTCGTTGCTTTAATATACTTTGTTTCTGTAAACATAATAAGCGAGTTGATCATTATGATAGTTGATCCGATGGTTGATGTCTGTCTTTGTGCTTCCTCAGGTCGAACGCTTCAGAACGCCTAACTGTCCTTATTATGCAACCGTTCTCAACGAGGACCTAACATGGAAAATGAGTAAAAACAATACGGCGATGCCTGATAGAAGTCCCATATCAACCAAAGGAAGATAGTGTGACTCATATTATACAGTTATTTTTTTAAATTTTATTTCACGATGCATTAATTGTTTACCGAGGGCGCGATTAAATGAATCAATTAATCGCTTTTGCGTTCATTTACAGTTCACATGACACATAAGCTGATGACAAATGTGTTCTGCGTGTAAACGAATACCGTTGCATAACATGCTGGTGATATATTCTTGTAGTGATGATATATTGTGGTCATAAGAAATATACGGTGATAGATAGTTGTCCTGATAGATAGTGGTCTACTGCGGTTGATAGATAGTAGTCTTGATAGATAGTGGGACGGATACAAAATGATAGATAGTTGTCCTGATAGATAGTGGTCTACTGCGGTTGATAGATAGTGTGACGGATACAAAATGATAGATAGTTGTCCTGATAAATAGTGGTCTACTGCGGTTGATAGATAGTGGTCTTGATAGATAGTGTGACGGATACAAAATGATAGATAGTTGTCCTGATAGATAGTTGGCCCTAATCTCAGTTTAATACAGTCCGTAAAACATTGAACTTGAAATTCCGCAAATATTATCTATAAAAATAGCTCAAAAGCAGTTTTGATCCTTTTTAACGCATACATTTGTACCAGTACTTCATCGAAAACTACCAATGCACCAATACCATATGTTTCGTAAGTATGTTCTATGATTATTTCAGTATGCACCAACATTCACTTTTCCCAATCGAGCGTACGCGAAAAACTCCACGGCAAACAAACGTTTATATGTGGCTGGTTCCAGTAAGTGGATGAGTGAATCAAGTACTGTGTAATTACTGAGAAATTTTTGAGAAGGTTTTTAACACAGGTGAATCGTGAGTTTATGAGAAAAAATAGTGAATTGGCGCATAGATTGAAACTTTAGGACGCCGGTTAAATTCAAGGTTCTAATAAATAAAAGAAGAAAAATCCGGGAATGGACAAAATACAATCAGCGGAATGTGAGCCTTTGTAAATTTAACCTCTTCTGGATAGATTTCACGGTTGGACAAACAAATTCAAAAAATGCTCTAATGATATATACGATTTTCAAACATGTGTTACGAAACGAGAATATGAAAATTTAAAAATTCTCTGAAGCGAGGAAAGATTGCAATACAAGCTTGCCCAGCGATAATTGGCTCGTTAAAACACTGGTGTATTATTTTTTATGCAAATTCAGACTTTTCAGTAGTTTTTAAATCTGTAAAAAAAATATTTTTTAAAATGCATTCGTAAAAATCTTGCAATAAGAAATGAATCTGAACACCTCCTTTCATCCGCCAATCCCACAGACTGACTGGTTAATCGTAACATGCCCCACCATATCCCTGACTGGAACGAACATTAAGTAAATTTCATAAAAAAAATTTACTACAAAAATAACTTGTCTACAAATAAAATACCAACATGAAACACTTAAATACTACTCCTATCATCCGCCAAGCCCATTGGTTGACTCGGTGATCGTAGCGCCAACCCCCCCCGAATTCCCCCGCTTGATGAGTCAGCTGTTTTCGGCGAAAACTAGCCGTAGTCGTGGCTGTTTTGGATTGGTTTGTTCAGCAATTTTTTCGCTTCAACCATAAAAATTTCACTGATATTTCGTGTTATATCGTATGTTTGTACTGAAATCGCCCGATGATTCTGGCGGTTTTTTTCTGCCGCTCGTGTGTGCTCTATCAACATACGTACATACGTATGTACATTTGTGTACACACCATTATCGGATGAGAAGGGGAGGAAAAGAGGAATTCCCCTTTTTTAGTGGATTCCGAAAGTAAAGTTTTTTGTTCCTTAAGGTGTGTGTAAAACGGCTTGATTCTGCCAATCCCCCTTTTTAGAAAGATTCCCCTCTCTTTGGAGGTTTGGCTAGTCTGCCAGTCATACAGAAAAACAAATGTATGAGCATATTTACGTACATTTGTACGAGATGAACTCATGAATAAAACTATGAATTATACACCCACTTGTTCGGAAACACGCTGGACGAAAATGAAATTGAAATTCCAAACTTTAGTGTGATTGTATGAACGAACGGAGGAAGCATGCTAGACGAAATCAATCTCATTGTAATTTTTATAACATTTTCTGTAAAGAATGTTTTTTTGAAGCAAAGATGATAGAAACAATCGTCATTCAACAAAAAATTTATTTCGTTGTTTCTACTTCGAAATGAAGGAAGATGAAGATAAAAACAAGAAGCGAAACAAAAAAATTCAGCGTCCTGCTTTATATACATATACTAGCGTAACAGATCGCTTTGGCAATAACACAAAGAAACTATCTTTAAGAAACTGCTGACTGATGAAACTTATTTTTCTGAATAATTTAGCAAGATTACAATAACTTTACTGTTCTAAATTTTTACAATATAACTTTATGTTCTGTTGATTCAGAGGGTAAAGCTTACTGGAACGACAACTTACCACTCGGAACCGCAAGAGATCGTGATGCATGATTAGCAGATTTGAAAACAAACCTAAGCGGTAGGAAAATTTACCGAGAGAAACACAGTATGTAGTAGATAAAATATATTTAACAACAACAAACAACTGCGCAAAACTAAAAGAACCTTTTACTATTGGATTTGGATCCGACCGACTGTTCAGGCGCCATAAAATGTAATTTCAAAAAAAATATAAAAAAAACATAGTAACACAATCCGATGGAACTGCAGCCACTACTTACAACTACTTATAACTATAAAATTTTCAATATGCAACGATTAAGCATGATGTAAAACTGAAACAACAGCAAACTGCAACGAATAAATGCGTATTACCAGTTAGCGCATTTACAATTCGGAACTGTTCAGAATAATAAAAAACAACGAGTTGCGGCCAGAAAAAAAAACATTAATTTCTACGAAGGAAATGTTTCAAAAGTCTACAGCCTGCGCAGCAACACCTAAAAAAACTACAAATCGCATCGGGAGTGTAAACGTTCTATTGGTAGAGTTATAAACGATCGAATCATGTAACTATGGATCAAACAGTATCAACAGTGGGGCAGTGAGCACGAGAAAACAAAACTATTTCGAAAACAACGAAAAAAGAACAGCAAGGAATACTATTGAAGACAACTGCGATAACAATCATGTTTACTTAACTCAATAGTTACATATATAGAAATTTTTTATTCTATAATATTTGTTATAGATATAAATTTACGAAAGAAAACTATGAAATCATAAAGTGTAACTAAAGAAATAGCCTTACTACATCCTATCAACATTGTTCGTTTAAACCACAAAAGATATATTACATGAAAGAATATAAAATATTTTATAAATTACCATGTCAATCAAACTTTATGAATAACCGAATCTGAAATTTTCCGATCTTCATAATAGTTGTGATAGTTGATTAGAAAAGACTATAAAACCATAAACGTGTAACTAAAACAACAGCCGTACTACATCCTATCAACAATCAGCGATCGGGCGTCTACACGTCTGCACGCCTCATCGCGAACAGTTCGAACGTCTCGGTGCGTCGAATTATCGGCCAGTCAGAATATCAATATAAAAAAACACTCGCATACACACATCGCGTCGGGCTCTCACACATCATCGAGTCGATGTTCGCGTCTACTCACGATCCGACTGTCGTTGTTGTTATTGTTGTTGTTGTTGTTGTTGTTGTTGTTGTTGTTGTTGTTGTTATGTTTATGAAACTTTGGTGCATCCACCAAAACCACACCACACCATATTCAGAAAGCACCAGCACTTCGCACTAGCCATCCATCCAGACAGACAGACAGACAGACCGTAGAGAGACAGACAGTCAGACAGACATACAGACCGACACACATATGTGAAAGTTCCATGATGAGAAATCACGGAAAATTTTTCCAGACAACCATTCCCGTCTGTGCAATAACAATGGAAACAACCTGGCGATCGCTTTTGGTATGGGGCGCCCAACACTGGCTCAATCGCAACTACCAGCGTACTACTCACACACACACACACACACACACACACACACACACACCTGCGAAACCTGTATGCACGGCTGCGTGTTACGTTGTTACGCGTAACGCGTGTTACGCACCCGATAAAGTGCTGTGCGTACGCTTGCTAGTACGTTCGCGTAAACTCGCCCCGAGCTCGGGCGCGATGGCGGTGGTTCACCGCTGGCCACTTACATTTAATAGAGCGCCAGACAGCACCAACAGGAGCGCCAGGAACGCCGGTTATATTTCAGCGTGATTGCCATGGGTGTCGTCTATTCACTTGAGGCAGACATTAGAATCGAAAAATTGAGTGACTCAGAGCATAAACGTTTGAGTGAATTTCAGCGATCCAGACGACACACAGACTGAGCGTGAACTTTTTTTGCAAGTTCACGTGCTGAACATCGAGCCGTAACCAACGAGTTCTTACTCAAACTGGAATGCATAATTTTAAATATGACAGACTCGCGCATATACATATGTACTCACTTACGCGCGAAACGGCGACGGCGGATGTATGAACTCAAATGAAACGAAAAATGCTCCCAAATAATTCACAGAGTATATTTTTCGCTTCAAGACCTCAGGATGGTGATTTCCAAGTTTTCCAAAATTATAATGTTAATTTGTCAATCAAATAACCGCCGTCTCAACCGCCACATCACCGAACAGCCATACATCAATAGTTTGTGTGAGTATTTTTTTGTTACGCACACAAACATACACACGCTGTTGCGCGCAACGATGGGCATACAATAGCATAATGGTTGTGTCGACGTAGTCGTTGTCGCGCCGCGAACACTATATAGTGAACAAACTATGTGTAGTAAAAAACACTCACTCACTCACTGACCGCGTGACAAACGTTGCGTCGAGCGGTGCACGTTCACCGTGCGTTCAAAAGAGTTTCACAAATGGGTTTCACAAATTAATTGAAACGGTTTGGAATTCATGTTAGCTCTCATTCAAATATGTATAAAGGTTCATTTTCCGGAAAGTCCGTTGTATTGGGACTTGACTTGCAATTGACTAGCATGCATAACAAAAAACGGTTTGATCGAATCAGTGACTAAACAGTCGCATTCTTGGGTATTAGCTTTTTGCCAAATAATCAAGTCTCAGAAAAAAGCTCAAATCAGCTTCCGCTGGATTTATCCAATCGAAAATACTAAACGTAAGCCTATGTAACGTGAAAACTGAACCATTAAAACATAATGATTTAACCTAGGCGAAATTCCCACAAACTTCCCGATGATTGCATCATCGATCCCGTCCAAAGATCCGACGTCAAGTAGTTCTTTTGATTGCCGACCGGGCCAGTTGGAAAGCCGTTCGGGGCGAGATTGGCTAAACCAGTTGGAGCACGGAAGAGGGGAGCGCCAAGACATGCAGACCGGGCTAACGAACGACCGGGTTCGGGAATTGCGACATATCGGGTAAAAGAAGTCGTACGGGGAAAACTATCGGAATTGTGGCCACAGGCGAATGGGCGGAGTGAAACAAGACAATGAGATTGAAACGAGTTTATTCTACATTGGGAGAATAAAATTATCTAAGTTCCAAAAACATCACACCCGAAACATCTGATTTTATTATTTATTTTGAAAATTGTTTGTATCAGATTTTAAGGTTAAGCAATTTTAAATACGAAGCTGTTTTCCGCTACTGCCAATAACAAGTGGCCAGCTCGTGACCACATCGATATGGAACAACTAAGTTAGTGATGATTCGTATTTAACAAGAAATGGTTGTAGAAACTAGATGAGGAAACGAAGTCTTTCCGGAAAGCTAAGGCTCAAGGTGGTGGAATGAACTTGAATAATCTTGAGATGAGTTAGTGACGCTTTAACGTTAATATCCAGCAAAGGAAAGTATCTTTCTAATCAATTAGATCATCAGGAAGTAATGCGAAAGTATGTTTTACATGTTTGTTTTGATTAATCAGAGAAGTTTGACAGAACCACGTTACAAACGGGGCGACATGCCACTGAAGGCGAGAATGGGTCACCACAATGTGTGAGTGTGTGAGTGTGTGTGTGTGTGTGTGTGCCTCAGTCCGGGCACTGGCGTATGTATGTAGTACAACGCGGGCACTCTGCCGCTCGGCATTGAGCGTATGCCTCGTCATTTTTTCTCAAGCGCCCCACTACAGCCCCATTCTACCCCTTCCTGACAGCGCCGCCCCTCCCCAATCCACACAACGACCACTTTTCTCAACCCTACTTCCCCCTGTCTACCCAAATAACTTCCACGACGCTGACGCTCGGCCACATACGTCGACGACGACCGTCAACTTGGGCACGCTATAGCAATACAAAAAAACTAAAGTTGTGTAGCTGGAAGGGGAGGGAGTGGAGGCCGAGACCCAGTATCCCCCTCGATTGTGAGGGTACATTGAGGGTGCACCCATTGAGGGGTCCGCGGGGTACGACAGAGCACTGGCACATATACCAATGTGACTTGAGCGTACAGCGGTTCGGTCCACAATGCGACGTAGTAGCGCCCAACAGCGCGCGTAGTACGGTGGCACGTAGTGGCCCTATGGCGGATGGGAACCGTAGATGTTTGTCAGGTTATCATTGAGCAGTCGCAAAAAGTAATGTTGATATTGAGTGAATTGGCTTCAAGTAAGTTCTTTTTCTCGCTTCTTAAAGACTTTTTGATACCTTTATGGTATACTTTCTTGCGCCGCGTGCCGAAATGTATGGTGGGCATGAGCAGAGGTCAGACAGACAGATACTTGTCTCGTCTTAAAATCTTTACCGAATTTCCATGACTGGTAAAATTAAATAGTTGTTATGTGGACCCTTTGAATAAGCAGTTACCAGTCGTCTGTATAATTTAGTCTCTGAAACTGGTGGTCTTCGGTTCGAAACCTGACTTGATACACAGATAATGATGTCTTGCTCTGGGGTTTCTGCCATTGCCCGTCAGTTTTTTTTTCATTTCACGGCCACTTAGAAACACCATTCTCAACGGTATTGGTGTGACTTGATGGCTTCAATTAATGATGAAGTCAAAGTAAAAAAACAACAGTGAGTTAAAACTGGCTTAATCTAGAAAATATTCGTGCGCACGTCTATAAGTCTAATGGAAATTGCGCAAAAAAGTGGTTTGGTTACGAGTTATGCAAAGTTGCCAAGTTTCTAGGAAAAAAAACCCGATGAATACAACGTTGGAACATCGTCGTAAAGCACTGATGAACAAGAAGGGGTGTGAAAAATAGAAAACCCTTCTCTTTGACGCTTCACAAATTTAGGAGTTATTCCCTAAGGTGTAGATGAAAGAACCTGAAAATGTCCATTCCACCTCTTGACAAAATTCCCATCCTTTTGGAGGTTTGATTCGTCCGCCAGTGTCGTAGAGTGCGATCTGGACAGTGTGCGTGCGTATTTTTTCTACCCGTTTCGAAGGGCGCCATTTGTTACTCGAAGACCGAAATGGTGCCGGGAAGTTACTGATCGGCACTAACGGCTCTCGCAATTGTACAAACATGGCTTTGTACATATGTGTGCAAGCAGTTAAACTGATGGTAAGTAAAAGTTGCTTCTGGTCTAAGATCATCTCGTCAAATCTATAGAAAGTCTATGGTGGAACTGATCAAATGTAAGTTCAGGCTAAGCTAGATACGAGTGCGTCGTGCCGTGTTCTAACTTCTACGACTTCACGCCGGTTGTAAAGCTTCGATCATCAGGTCGCTCCGACCCGAGTGACGCACTACCGGTCCAACACGGTTGAAGTTCGAGGAACAACGACTACCGATTTGACTCACTGGTTCGTCTGAATGTCTGGTCATAATGGGAATGGATCGTTCTGTTTACCGGGTGACCGGCCAAGCGTTGCTGTAGTTGGACTTTGAGCTTCACTGAGATGTGGAAAAAGCGGAATTAAATGGTCTTTGTTGCTCGAGCGACTTCGAAACAATCGAAAAGAAAGTTGGAACTTATTGTTATCAGATTTTCTAAGCTAGTGTTGAATGACGTTCAAATTGTGTTATACAATTGTTCTTGTTTTAGACACTTCGTTATATTTTTTGTAAACTGAATTCGTTGACCGAGTTTACATAATTGACAATCAGTTCAGCTCAGACGGTGAAATAACAATAAAGTTGAGATACATATGATAGGTCTAGAATCAATTTTGGAGACCAACCACCAACACATACTCACCATATCACATTAAGACAGTTTCCACTCATTAGATACTCATTAGAGTTGAGCCAAGCTGTCAAAGCTGTCAAAACCGACTGTTTTACAGAGCGGAGGAAGAAAAAAAGGTGACAACTACGTCGAAACCACACCGGTAAAAGTGAGTGGTTCACGTTGTAACAACGTCAACGACGAAGCTCATTGCGATGGAGGTCGCGTGCTTCCCGAGTTTCGGTTGGATCGGTGGGTGACGTATTTTTTATGTCTACCTGACCACAACGGAACATTCAGCGGCGGTTAACAGAAGTTTGAAAGAAACGCTCTTAAGAGTCCTTTTCAGACTAAAGCAACTTAAATTTTGAGAAATAAAAAAAACTATATGGATTTTTTATGATGCTTAAGTGCTATCATGATGTCTGTAGATCTAGGCTTATCCGCTCACCCAATAGTTGCGGAAATGGCTGGTTATGAATGAGCAATGTTGATCTGGTTAATGGGTGCTGATCGGCTGTTCGGCATTTATAGTGGTATTTATGAGAAGGGTCATATTTTAGGAATCAACTAACCCGACAGGGTAGTATTAATGGAGGACTACTACAGAATTAAAAAAATTGCTTTTAGGTAAGTGAATAAACCACGGAAGAAATCGAGTAAAACAGCAGAAATGTTCATAAGCATCTGGACAGAATGATGAAGAATGATCACAGAGCTAAATGATGTGGCGCTCTCGCGCTCACTGCTGAGGTCACTCAGCAATAAGATACAATACAAGTTATAAGATACAAGATATAAGATACAATTCTGGTTCGAGTATAAAAAAAATATATTTAGTGATCAGAAATTTGATAGCCACAACGGCTTATCGCTGTTGTTTTTAAATCGTTTAGTACTAGTACTGTATGTGAACAATTTATAATCCAACAATCACGGTTTACTTGTCTATTTCCAGACAACAATAAATATACAGTTGTCGTGAGACACTTAAGCCAATATTAGAAACTGGGTTATTAACATTCGGACTTTGTACCGAATATACTTTTCATTATCAGGTTATTTAAAAAAATTAGTTAATGGAGTAACTCCTAACGCGCATAATTTTTACTTTATTTTGTTTAGGGTTTCATGAATCGAAATCCGGGTCTGCAAAAAGTTAAGAAAAAATTACACGAAAATAGAAAAATCTATAATTATCCTTGTTTGCCGGCTGTAGTCAATGCCCAATTGGTAGAAGATAATACTGAACAATATTTTAGCATATTCTCACTTGATGAGTTGGGCTGGATTCCAATGATTCCAAACATGTATAATGAACAATGCTCCGAAAAATTACTGACTGACTGACCGATGGATTAATAACATCATGACTTATTTAAAATGACTGATTGACTGACTGACTAACTAACTGACTGACTGTATGACTGACTGACTGACTGACTGACTGACTGACTGACTGACTGACTGACTGACTGACTGACTGACTAACTGACTGACTCACTCACTCACTCACTCATTTACTCACTCACTCACTCACTCACTCACACACTCACTCACTCACTCACTCACTCACTCACTCACTCACTCACTCACTCACTCACTCACTCACTCACTCACTCACTCACTCACTCACTCACACACTCACTCACTCACTCACTCACTCACTCACTCACTCACTCACTCACTCACTCACTCACTCACTCACTCACTCACTCACTCACTCACTCACTCACTCACTCACTCACTCACTCACTCACTCACTCACTCACTCACTCACTCACTCACTCACTCACTCACTCACTCACTCACTCACTCACTCACTCACTCACTCACTCACTCACTCACTCACTCACTCACTCACTCACTCACTCACTCACTCACTCACTCACTCACTCACTCACTCACTCACTCACTCACTCACTCACTCACTCACTCACTCACTCACTCACTCACTCACTCACTCACTCACTCACTCACTCACTCACTCACTCACTCACTCACTCACTCACTCACTCACTCACTCACATACTCACTCACTTACTCACTCACTCACTCACTCACTCACTCACTCACTCACTCACTCACTCACTCACTCACTCACTCGCTCACTCACTACCTCACTCACTCACTCACCCACTTACTGATTAACTAACTTACTGACAGCTGGTTGACTAAATGAATAAAGATCTAGTTAAATGACTTGCAGTATAATAAATAATTATCAAGATTCAATGATGGTTCAAAGAAATAGTTCTGAAACGTAAACAAAGCTATAACCTGTATCTATTTATAACTTTTAATTACTGTTATCATCACCTGTTACAAAGATAGAGTAATAGAAAATGTTCTCCACATATAAAGTGAAAAAAATTCCTTCAACGTTCAGCTGATATTGAAGTAGGTGATAGCAACTTACGTACATGGTTGTAAATAAATACTATCAAGTACGTTTTAGAACCGCTGAGAACGAAAACAGAGAAAAAGCCTTATCTATGTAGGAGATCCACCCAGTTTGCGGTGACAGTAAAATTTACGCAAACAACGAAAAAGTGACAAGTGTACCAAAATCGTTAAGATACGAAAATTGACAAATAAACTTCGAATAAAGCGAGCATCATTTAATCAGGTGATGTTTAAAAGACGATACTTTTGGCAATTCAGTTTTGGGAAAACAGAGTTCAGCTCAAAATCGAAGCATGTTGAAAAATACTCGATTAAAAATTGTTCATTAATACATGTTAGGCAAATTGACTGATAGCAGAAAAGGTTCAGTAAAAAAATGCGCGACTCGTCTCAAGTTGACAACGTTGTGATATGAACTTTTGAGTCAATAATCTAAAATACTACCACTAAATTAATTTTTTTTAATTTCATGTTGTATAAAATTTAATTACTAAAACTGATTTTAACAAAAGGAAGGATTTTTTTTCTTCGGGTAAAGATGGTCGCGTTGTAATACTGTAGTACGTTAACGTTTGGCGCAAAACCTTTACGATCCTACTATCTGACCTGAATTATCTGTGACAGCGAACGTTGCTAAATCATGGGTGATTAATTATCAGTGATGTAAAGAGTTTTATGCTTAGTTTACATATGTTGGCTAAGTCAGTGGTTTTGTAAATAGCTTCAATCGAAAATGTTACTGTTAAGTTGCGCAATATACAAGAACCATGTTCAGGGTGTCTAGTCACGCAGGAAAATTTTGCCGCGCAGTCTGAATTCAAATGTGGTTCTGGCGCGAGTTCAAATTTTCAATGAATTTTTTCTCTCGAAACAATCTTACGATATGATGGTTGACTTAACTTTCTTTACCCGTACTTCATGCAACTAAAAATGCCGTGAAGGTATGGGGAGTAACGAATTTGGTTAGATTCTGGCAAATCCAATCGTCAAAATGTAAGAGACAAGAAAGTTTTATTCTTATATTTCAAAGAGTCTGATCGTGAAAAAGCAGGAAACAATATTTGCGATGAGTCACGAAAAAAGTTTGTACTTCAATAAATTAAGAAACTTTTAGAGACTTATTTAAAAGAGCTAAAAGAACTGGCACGCATTCAACTTGATTATCCTCTCCTAATTAAATGTGAATGCGACAATATAGTTTTTTTCTAATAGTGTTCGCGTATTACTAAACTCCACTATCAGTCGTCAAGCATCATATTGGTTGAGAATGGTAGTACGCAAATTACGGGGCACGATAACGAACACCTTACGATCAATCGTTCGAGTTGTGTTCGACTTTTCGCCCGGGTAGAATCAATCAGATAGGTAATCTAGAAATCGTAATTATCGGGTAAATAGAGTAGTTGTTATAGCTCGGTAAGGATTTCGTGTTATTAAAAAAATTATGAAGAATCTACATCTGAAAAAATTCGTTCAATGAATATATTGAAACTGGCATTGAGGCATATGTCACATATTTTCTTGAGTTTTTTATTAACAACCCACAACTGAGATAATACAGAGCAATTTTTTTGTCTAGGTGTACAGTCATAACTTCCTTTTTTCATCAAGTTCTAAAATAAAATCAATGTACCGAATTCAAAAGTTAATCATTCATAAACATAATTGTGTACTGTTGGGCATAGAACTCTTTAAATAAATTTCACATCATGCAGTAAATGGAGTTATTCCTTATGTAATTGTGAATGAACTGCTACCGAAAGTTGCCTTGTAGTGAACACCAATTAATCGAGAACTGGGAGTCGCGTAAAACTGACAGTTCGTGAAACTACGGAAAACAACAGACAACGGCCATTACGAAAACTTTAGTAAACGTTAATTGATTACAATAACAGAATAGTAAAACTGTTATGATTGGAGTTCGAGTGAACAGTTTTAGTACTGTTTACGGTGGTGATTAAATTCAACTGCACTTCATTTTCACTAAAATGTTGATGAATAATTTGGGCAATTATGACGAAAAAAATGAATTTTATTCAATCAGTCGGACAGCAATTGTGTTAATTAGGGATTCATACAGTCACTGAGTCAGACAGTCAGCCAGTCAGTCAGTCAGTCAGTCAGTCTGTCAGTCAGTCAGTCAGTCAGTCAGTCATTCAGTCAGTCAGTCAGTCAGTCAGTCAGTCAGTCAGTCAGTCAGTCAGTCAGTCAGTCAGTCAGTCAGTCAGTCAGTCAGTCAGTCAGTCAGTCAGTCAGTCAGTCAGTCAGTCAGTCAGTCAGTCAGTCAGTCAGTCAGTCTGTCAGTCAGTGAATATTTCATTGAGTTATTTATTCAATCTGATTAAGTAAAAAAGTTAGATAAGCGACGGTTTTCAAAATTCAAATAACTGACTTTTATCTGACTGCTCTGTTCTGAAACTGAATCTCTAAACAATAAATATTCACTCCGAAAAAAAACACCAAAAACACATAATTGAGATTAAGGAACATTTTTATATACTTTGCCACAATAAAAGCTATAAATTACAATACATTGTTGCATCCTATATAATATCCCACTTCATATAGTTTCCGTCCTCGGTTGTGCAGCAAACGCATTAATAAAAAAATCCAACGTGCACGCGTGTAAACGTGTAAAAAAACAGCGTACAACGCCGTAAAGTTTGCGCGATTTAATAGCCCACGTATTGTACGCTGTAGTGTTCATTGACGGGGCGAGTATAACTTAGTAGTATAGCCTGTTCAGAAATTCATGCTATACACTTGTTTTCCTTGTATTCTTCAATTTGTGAAAATTCTGACTGGCAGAATCAGTATGGTTACCAAAGTATTTAGCTACTTACACCTACACAATAATCGCAGTTAGAACGCAATGCGTATTGTACACTGTAGTGTTCATTGACGGGGCGAGTATAACTCAGTGGTATAGCCTGTTCAGAAATTCATGCTGTACATTTTTTATGGTTCAATTTGCGAAACTGACTAATTTTCTGACTGGCTGAATTAATATGCTTATTTACCTTGATTACATAGTATACTCACACCTGCACGTGTACTGTATAATCGCAGTTTGAACGAAATGCGTATTGTACGCTATAGTGTTCCTCGACGTAGCGAGTATAACTGGTATAGTGTAGCTTAGTCAGAAATCCACGCTGTGCACTTAAAAGGTTCAGTTTGTGAAATTTTCGAACTGGCAAATTTCTGTGGTGTTTCGAAAAATAATACACTTCCGCAATTGTACTGGAAAAAATTATGAATGACAAAGTATAAATAACTCACCGGTGCTATTGAGAACTGCACGCTGCGTGTATGGTTTTATATCTGTAAAGTTTCATGCAAACAAGTAAGTAACATTGGCGTTTTGAAAAAAAGTGTACGTGCACGCGTGTGAACGTGTAAAAAACAGCGTAAAACGCCGTTAAGTATGCACGATTTAATCGCCTATGTATTGTAGACACGCTGTAGTGTTCAT
Organism: Daptonema setosum; assembly: GCA_964036265.1. Taxonomy (NCBI): domain Eukaryota; kingdom Metazoa; phylum Nematoda; class Chromadorea; order Monhysterida; family Xyalidae; genus Daptonema; species Daptonema setosum. Next base: position 1,382,500 of record OZ038446.1, on the reverse strand, counting down.
TGACGGGGCGAGTATAACTCATTGGTGTAGCCTATACTGAATATCGTGTTATACACCTGTAATCTCCAATTAACTCTAAACTTTCTGACTGGCAAATTTATGTGGCGCTTCCGAAATTTCGAGAAAAAAAATACTTTTTAACGTTTGGAAAACATACATACGAAAAATTTCGCTTAATCCAATTCATCGCAGGTGCGTAACCGACCTGCAAAATTAGTTTTTGATAACAAGAACCAAGACCGAGAAATATTGAGAACTGCACGCTGATTGTATGGTTTTCTGTCTGTAAACCTTCATGCAGACAGGTAAGTTACATTGGCGATCTTAAAAAAGTGCACGTGCACGCGTGTAAACGTGTAAAAACAGCGTAAACGCCGTCAAGTATGCGCGATTTAATCGCCTATGTATTGTTAATACGCTGTAGTGTTCATTGACGGGACGAGTATAATTCCTTGGTATAGCTTATACAGTATATCGTGTTATACAACCTCCAAGTTGTAAATTTTCGGACTGGCAAATTTTGTTGTTATACACGTGTATAATCGCAATTTGAACGCATCATCGCGTTTTGTACTCTATAAAACTACATAGTCGTTTAAAATTTTCGTGCTGCTCGTGGGGTTTGAGTAACTTAAGGGTTCTGAGTAAAGGTGTACGTGTGTAAACGCGTAAAAAACAGCGTAAAACCGTTAGTAAAACGCGTTTTAATCGAAGCATGCATAATATTGTACGCAACCGTGTTCATTGACTGGGCGACCAGAACACTTTTGTAATATGTAGGTGACGACACATACAGTCGGTGCAGCGGGTTATGTCTTGTAAAACTGTAGACATATGTACACATTTTTAAATTAGGGGTTTTCTCTAATTAAAAAGGGTATAAAATGATACAAATTGGTGGGGACATGGAATAGCGTCTGACGCACCGTTTCAGTTCGACAGATATTAAGTAATAAAAAAATTATATCAGAAAAAATTACGAGAAAATACACAAATCAGAACGTTCGCGCGTAGCGCGCACAGATTTTTTTACAAAAGCAATATTGTAAAGCGCGAAGAAGAAAATTTACCACTGGCCGGTCCAAAGTATCAAAAATATATTTTAAATCCGTGCACATAATTTGATGTTCATTGAAAAATAATTTACGGTAGAAACTGGAATGACAAACCACACCAATACGATGACCTCACTACCGTAACCTACAACTCCGAGTACACACGCTCGTACGTCATACCATATCAATTCTTCAACAGAGGGCCATGGAGTTTAACTAAGAACTGCTTGACTACCGTAATTTGTAGTACGTTTATACAATACAGGTCCGTGAGTGGTGAGTACATTCACCTAGTCCAAAATGTAGAATAGTGAAAAAACTAATATCTGTTCTCATTTACAAAAAAACAAGAATCTACATACTGTACATTCTCCTCACTACCGTAATCCACAACTCAGCGAGTACACACGCTCGTACGTTCATACAATCCGAGGTCCATGAGTACATTAGCCTAATCCACATTAGTCATCCATCATAAGTTCCACGAAAACCATCCAAGGTTTCTTGTTACCCAAGACAGTTTTGGCGCTCAGTTTGAATTCAAAACTGATTTGGAAAATTTCTGCGAAAAATTCTTTTTTTCACATGAGTTTTGGCTCACATACATGTAGTACGTATGTGCGTACGAACATTGCGCTCAAAACTTTGCGAATAATGACGGGTCCAATGAGTAACGATTTCGTGTAATTTTTTATATAACAAGAAACTCGAGCTATTGCATGTTTGCCATAATACCGTAATCCACAACTCTTCGAGTACAAACGCTCGTACGTTCATACAATCCGAGGTTCATGAGTACATTAACCTAATCCACATTAGCCATCCACCATAATCTCATTCTGAATTTTCTGACTGCGAATCCGTTCATGGCCCATCATCAAATCTAGCGATTATGATTTAACAAAAAAGGCCAATTGACGAATTGGCCGAAAAATTCCATTGCCCGCCGCTCAAATTTGCCAATATTAATATTATCGTATTAGACGGGGTGTGTTCACAATTAGAAGGTGTTCTTCAGTAATCACTGGTGGTTAGCTATTGACTTGCATTAAGTTTCGTCACTTGTAAACCACGTTACTGTATCTAGGTGAAGTTTATATTCCTAAGCTAATTTTTTCTGGTGGTAGTCGAAATCACTGGTTTCTCTGACTTACATACTACGATTGATTACAGAAATACGTGAACCTTCCACTATTCATCTCTCGGATTAAAAATTTTTTACGACCAATCTTAAAAAGTCAATTAGATTTCCTAGCCACACTTTTCCGTGTTAAACGGCTATGAACAGTCCTGTTTGGCATTAATTCCTAATCTATTCCGAAAAAACTGAAAATCAAAAATTAAGTACAAAAAAGGCCGAATTTCAAATTTATTCTCCAGAGCAGATGAAAATGCTATAACTATTTGGTAACGTACTATTTTGTCCCCCAAACCGAATGAACGAATGTCTACTCGAATGTTTGTGGTTTATATGCAATAAGCCTAATACGATTTGAGTTGAGTTGAGTACACTACATCACTATTGTGTACGCAGTTGTATGGGGTGATGATGATTGGTCAGATCTATTTTACTGATTGATCATTGGCAGATGATTTAATCGATCTTCTTTTATTATGATCGATGGGTTGACAGCTCATCGATCGACCGACCACTAGCGGACGAGAAGGGGAGGGAAAAGTGGAATTCCCCCTCTTTGGTGGTTTCAAAAAGTACAGTACACGACATAAAGATGTGTCAAAAAATCGCAACATTCTGCGACGTGTCGCAGAATTCTGCAGAATTTTGCGGATTAAAACGCGTTGCCTGAGAAAACCTACAGCTTGTATGGAGAGTGTGGCCCAAATAACAAAAATTGAGATTTATGGTGTTTTGGGACCTACTATGGGAGTGTATCAAAACCCTATAGCCGTTTTGTTCAAATTCGCTTAAAACCGGTAAAATCCGGATTTTAAGTTTTTGGCCAAAAATTTTATGTCAGCATGCGACGCGCTCACTTCAAACGGCCGTACTAAACGATAGCGTTGGCCTATGCTAATGGGAGTATGATATTCTGAAACTAGACTATTTTGCGCGTCTTTTGAGCCCTAAAAGTTGTGTTTTGAAAGTTTTTTCAAATATGTACCAGTTGCCTGAAAAAAATGAATGTTAATGAAAAAAGTGAAAAATCGTCGAGTCGTCAACTTTGAGGCCAAATAAAAAATTTGGCCCTCAAAGCGAGCTCAAACCGTGCCTGTAGCGTGATGCCCCAGATAGTCAACTTTGAAAAAATCGATGTTTACCCCCCCCACACCCCCCTTCAAAATCGAGATACATGAGCTTTTTTGAAAAAAAGTGCAAAAATTGGCGAATTTCACTTGCCAAATAGTATCAGCACACGTGGCAACAGCACCTATGGCGTATATTTTGACTCTGCTGGTTCCTATCTACCGAATGGTGTACATGTCGACCGTATTCGAGCTCATATGAAAGAGAAAATCCACTTAAAAGTGCCAAAAACTGCCCTTTTTCAAGATTTTTCCTAACGAATTTTCAAAATTTCTACCCCAACAAGTGATAGGGCTCTTTTAAACTGGATTTCTGAATGCAACGCAGTTGTCTTACTGCAGTTATGTACTGCTGATACGTTAGAACTGTGTTTCATCAATGAAACATGGAAAGATCGAACCATTTAGGTGAGTTTTTGTAAAAAATCGAAAATGGACACGCGTCGAGCGCACTTCAAACGG
>OZ038446.1:1375922-1378518 GCA_964036265.1 Daptonema setosum | reverse complement strand
TTTATTATGAGCGATGGGTTGACAGCTCATTGATCGACCTCACCGACCATTAGCGGACGAGAAGGCGAGGGAAAAGTGGAATTCCCCCCTCTTTGGCGGTTTCGAAAACTAAAGTTTGTTCCTCAACGTGTAGGTAAAATGACCAAATTACAGCCAATTCCCCCCCCCCTTTGGAAAGCTTCCCCTTTCTTCGGAGATTTGGCTTGTCCGTCAGTGTCTCCGACAGCCTCCGGCTAGAGTTATGATGCAATTATGAAGTACAGACGGCACCCATGCTTACACAAGTATGAAGATCAAGTTCATATACATAGCTTCATCAAATGATTATGTAGGAAAAACCTGTATAGCTTTCGCTAAGTTTCGTTAAGTGGTTTCACTTGATCAATGAACTTATAAAACGAAACGCACACACATTAAGTTTGAAAAAAGTAGGATACCAAGAAACATGATGCACATTAAATTCTCTTAGTGCGTGAAGAGTAAACAGAAAAAAGTTATGACAAGAAACCCTGACCAAGCTATCTTACGTTTGGCTGCACGTATCAAACAAGCTTTATGAAAACAAACTCCAAATTCGAATCCAGATTCATGATTCAAACTCGCTAAATACGACTGATTTGATCGAATCGACCAAAATGCCTTTATATCGTAAATATCCGAATAACTAACGCACAAGAAGGATAGGGAGAAGAGGAATTCCCCCCTCTATAGTGAATAAAAAAATTCAGTTTGTTCCCAAAGATGTGGGTAAAATGGCCTCAATACTGCCGATTCTCATCCCTTTGACGGAATTCCCCATCAAGCGGAGGTTTGACTCGTCTGGCATTGATTCGAATTCCATTTGATTATAATTGGATGAGGAACGATATAAACGACAGAAACGGGCTTGATCCACTATTCTGATCTTTTATTGCTATAGTGAGGATAACATAAATGAATTAAAGTAATTGTGATTCCATTAGGTGATCACAATCAAGGCACTTTTTTCAATACGTTTTTTTTGGCATACTTACCATAATTGGATCAACTTCCGTCCATGTCGATTGGCGATTTGTATAAGAAAACATCGAAGATTTTTAGTATAGGATTGACGTTTAGTTAGGGTTCTTATTCTCAAGATCAATGCGCATCCAGTCCAGATCCATACAGAACCTAGCAAAAATCCCAATAAAAATGGGACATACATAACTAAAAAGTACGACCGTTTTGCAGTATACACAAACATGAAGCGATGATACATACGTATGTAGTAGTAAGACACCCTCGGATACTATTTACTATGTACGTCCATAATACTGAAACACTATTCTATGATATACTACACTATACTAAACTATGTTTCTATGTATGTTTAGGACAACGATGAGTAACTACATTGTAACATGAAAGAGGTACATATGTATGTATGTATGTACACGAAAAGAGGGGCATTCACTAGGTCCTCAATTTTTTGTGGAGCATGGAGTGTAGGTTACGTATTCTATTGTGACCTGCAGCCATCTGTGTTTGATACATAATATCCTCAAAGCAGGCAGGTGAAAGTTCGAAAATTACGTCTGTAATAAAATATTTGTATGTATGAAAAGTGTTTTTTAACCCTTTCTGGTACATTTGGTTCTAAGCCCCATATTGAGACTGATGTTTTGGATCAAATGTCCCATTGATACTCTTTGCGATCAAAGAAGAGTCTCGGTATTCAATATCGCAATCAATAGAGGATACTAGACATGAGAATCGGATTGTATAGTTGGAGATGCAGATTTCCAAACCCCAAAAAATTTCCTAGAACTTTTTCTGAACACGAAATTTTCGCGTGCATACGAAGTTGGGTAAACCACTGAAATACCACCGCTGCGCGGGCCTAACGTGCTTGTCCTCGCTGATAGGTAATCGGGGGTTAACGGACAGTGAAACTTCGTATGGAATACATTTTTGTTGGGAGAAAATTCCAGGGAAATTTTTTTTAGGTTTGGAATTTTGCGTTGCAGTTACATTATACGTACATTACCAGGCTTAACATTTTGTTCTAATCACAGGTACTCGATCATAAATTCTCAATCAGCCAGCTGTTCTAACTATGTATCCTATATTAAGTGAACAACGAAATTAGTTGGTCGTGAGTCATTTAACGTTTGAACGAGATGAAGTCCACTAATACATAAATGTGACTCGCAATCGCAACTTAGAAACACACATGAAATTGCGAGGTAATGTTTCAGGGCATGGAAAAGCTGTAATTTATATTCTTCACTATATTCCCGATTGAATCTCTGTCACAGAGGCTGGTTCATGAAACAAGTCGTAACACGACTGTGTTGTAATTTCCGGTTCATTCAAATTATTTCACAGCTCTATTTCCGAATCTGAAGCACAGCCCGTAATGAAACAAACTAATACTATTGGCGAAAACATGATAACAAAATCAGCTGATAAAATTCCGGGTTTTTCATAGTGTATTTTTATAATGTAAGACTTACTGTACATACTTATGTCACTTCCAAAAGCACGGGAAAACAATTCGAACAAAGTTTCTCAAGGGAAGTGAAACATTTACAGTTACAGCGGAGTGTAATGAAGTATGTTTCTATACGAAACA
>OZ038446.1:1355922-1370922 GCA_964036265.1 Daptonema setosum | reverse complement strand
TGGGAATTACAAGTTTCCAAATTAAACAAAAAAAACCCGCGCGTGAAATAACCGATAACTCATTGTGTAGCGCATAATATTATCTTAACTAAAATATGCTGCTTACTTGTGTATCAAAACAAACCTAACAATGATTTCGGTGAACTAGATTTCAATACATAACAGTGGTCAACATATGAAAATGATTGATTCATTGAGGTTTGACTGATTGATAACCCGACAGAGTGAATGGAAGACTGACTGACTGGCGGACTAGTAACTGATTGACTGAGTGACTGATTAAGTGACTCAGTGACTGGATGATTCACTGACTGTTTGACTGACTGACTGCCTGACTGATCGACTGACTGACTGATCGACTGACTGACTGGCGGAATAGTAACTGACTGACTGACTGACTGTCTGAAATATTTTTAACAGACTCGGTCCGTACCGAAATGTTTCTATGAATTCCGTATTTTTACTTAATAACAAAGCTAGATAAATATACTAGTCATGATTTCATACTCACCAGGCGCACTTGCGTGCGCACCGCGGTAGTACGACTCGTTACCGTAGGACTACCGTAGTACACATGTATGTACAAACATCCATACATATTTAGACCTTTAATCACTCATTCAGCGTTTATGCGGTCAATGATGAATAAAAAAATCATTGACAGATAGGCGAGGAGGAATCAGTCAATCATTTTGAATGCCAACCTCTACTCACCCCTCATCTGCGAGCCATCCCCTCTAAATAGGTAGCGGGTAAACAACTTATTCAATAGTGCAATTTCAATGTCTCATCAATGTATGAGAAAGACGTTTATGAAGTTTTCGGTATTAGGAGCTCAGAAATGTGTTTTTTTTTCCTGTGTGAAATTTTTCCCACCCGGGAATATTAGCTCGTCCGCGTGTACTCCTCTACAAAATCAACCGAGGGAAAAAACCGGAATTTATTTATTTAATAATCGCGTTCGATAATTTGCCATAATCGTTGTTGTTTTTTTCCACGTATACACGTCGATGATAAGGACGTTCATAATTGTTTTAAGGCGGAGGAATTCGTCTGCGCACCATTTTCATAAATCAGCAAAGAAACTATACAAATTCTGAAAAAAGATAAATCCGCACGAAATGTGTATCATTTGAGTCATGTGATCCTTACTTTTATTTCTGTAAACAAAGTTATACTAACAGAACAGATCAACTAATTCGCTAACTCACTTATTTATTTACTCACTCTTTCACTCATTTATTTACCAACTCACTCACTCATACACCTCTTATGTATGTACATACATACTGATTGGCTGACTGACTCATTCACTCACTCGGTCATTCACTCACTCATTCATTCTTACTCATAAAATATTCTTATGTAATATCTCCCGTACTACTCAGTTCCGTTTTAACTGTGATTAGTTCAATGAAAATATAATAAATAAGACTTGTTGCCGATACTTCTCTTACTTCATTGTTCTCAAAAATTATTCCGGTAATGAAATGTCGTGAATGAAAGGTGAACAGTTTCGAGAAAAACTTGAATACAACATGAAAGTTTACAATGGCATTATTTGTTATTCACCCGATGAATGTCAGGTTTTTAACAGTTTGATATTTTCAGGGACAGTTTTTGCGACATTTTCATCCGCATTTCTGAATGCGGTATCGGAAAATTGAACGTTTTGACCTTGGGGTACATCAAATTGATGAAGCAGCCGAAGATCGATTGTTGATGTGACGCCAAGTAGTCAGAGTGAGGGAGTGAGTACTCACTTTATAAGTGAGTGAGGGAGTGAGTACGTCTGTTAGTTGTGACTGAGTGGTGAGAGATTGAGTGAAGGAGTGAGTGAATTAGTGCTTTGTGAGTGACTGAGTCAGTCAGTCTGTATGTATGTACATATGCCAGGATCACTCATCCACCATCCCTTCGGGGTCGCAAAATAGAGGAGCAGTGCTTTCTTCCTGCGGTACTCGGTTCAACCGGGACGGTTTGATGCCTATCAAATTGTCGGTAGCTTGCTACTGTTCGATAGCACCTGCTGACCGTTATCACTCAAATCTCAGTAAATTTACAAAAGTTTTACAATGTGAGGGAACGTGTGTGTGTGAGAGTTAGTGAATCAGTGGGGTATGAAGTCAGTGAGGGTGAGTGATGAATTACTGAACAGTTGAATGAGTGGGTAAGTGAGTGAAATGGAATCGAAAATAATCGTAAAACTTCCCAAAAATTTGAAAAAAACGTTCATTTTTACGGACGTAGCGTGACACCAACACGTACAGAGCAGAGACTGAATAAATACGGCAAAATACACAAAAACATAGATGAAATAGAAACACAGCGATTGAGGATGAAAATTGTGTGATTGATGTGAAAGATAAAAATCCAAAAACATAAAACTGGTAAAAATGTAATAACATGCGCAATTTTAATTTATATGAAACTTCAGAAGGACTGTCGGTACACGAAAGGAAAACTGTCAGACGATGTAAATTTACCGCGAAGACAATAAATGGCCAGCTCATCGACAATTTCCCTGCTCGTCAAACGTTTCCGCACGGAATTAATAACATTTTTCTTAAACTTATAAACCAAAATACTCCGAAACTTTATTTTTAAACAAGATTTATGTGAAAATACCTATGCGTCAACTTTGGTAAGTACAAAAACTAGTAAAAAGTACACAGTAGGTAGAAAGCGGATAGAATTTTGTTACGCTGTAATTCTGCAAATATGATATAATCTGCTATAATGACAGTGACAGCTATAAAAACTGTATTTTGAATGAATTATAGGCAAATAAAAAAAACAGTAAAACAAATCGGCACAAGTGGAAAGAATCTAATTGAAACTTAGGCTTGAGGTGTTACGAAAACGTTGAAGTTTACAATTAATATCCGTACTAAAATACAGACTGATTATTGATTACTCCTATGGGAAAATATGTTTTGTATTGTATCACTTAGCTGGACACAAGAATCATGATACACGAGAATAGAGTGCTAGTGCTATACCTAGGCGAACTTTTTATTACGATATCAGATACGAAATGAACAAAACACTTATAACATAGCTGACAATGATGAACGGTTTCGTGAATTGAACTTACAACGGGAGTCGAACCCGAGACCAGACGCTCGGTAGACGAGCACGCAAACCGATCGGCCATCGGGCCAACACCACTAGACGAGCAATACAGGCATAAAACATCACGCTGTGATGACTAGACAATGATAACACGGGTTTATATATATGCGGCCCAAAATTAATGCGCAAAGACCAGATTTTTGCTACATGATTAGATAAAACTTGAGGTATTGGTCTTCTAAATGAGAAAGAAATATACATAGTTTGATTTAATCTTAATGGATTTTTTAAATCAAGTCAAATCAGGGCAAATCAAGTCCTTTCGCGCGAATAATAAAAACGACGTTGATTTTCCGTCCATAAGAAAAATACGATGGGTCCACAATTACACAATTATCAGGCAGAAGGGATTGTTTATTTTCAAGAGTGGCTTGAGTATATGCATGAAATAGGCAAACATAGCCGATTTACCAGCTCTTATCACAATTTACACGGGGTCAGAAATGAGCCACGAATATCACGTTTTTCTAGTTTTCTCATTTAATTTCTAACAGTTCTTAGCCAGAAATACTTCTAAATCAAACTCAGAAAGTCTAACAGAAATTCGAAATCTCCAACCCAAAGTAAAATGTGTCAAAAGATGATAAACCGATTATATGTACATTTATATGAATGAAGACCAAAATTCGGCAAACTGATGAGTTGAATTCGCCGCATCCGGGATCAAATTAGATGTTTTCTAGAACCATTTTCTTGTGGACCTCCGTGTGCTCGACGACCTGAAGTTATTGAGTAAAATAATTGATGGAAAACGAACAGAAAGGTGAACCACCTTTTAAGGCATTTTACAGAATTGGTAATTAGGTTATAAAATAGGGTTCTAAACGTAACAAAAAAATTGCGCTTCGCTAAGAGGTTTAGAAGACGAATATATATTCCAAAACTACTCTGTTAACGCGTTGGGGACAGGGGAAGCCAAATTACACAAAAATCATCGTCACTAGAATGAGTTTCCCTTGAACAAAAATTCCCCTCTCTTCTGAAATGAAACGGCGCTACAAGTGGACAAGCTTATCGTAAAAGAGGATAATCTCTCTCAGCTTCATCTATTTTTTCATTTCTTATTAAGCACCCGTTTGTTTCTCTTTATTCCCATTCCCATAGAACTGGTTCAATCCTAAAACCAACAAGGCACACTAACACCGTACCAGAATGGTGTATTCGTAGTTACAAAAAAAACAAAAAAAAAACACATTCCAAAAATCCACCAACATCGACAAACTCCTCAAAGCTGATCTTGCCGTCGCCGTCCTTATCGTGGAAGAGGATGGTTTTATCAACGATCTGCTGCAGCTGACTGTCCTTGAGGTTGTTGCCGACCATCATCTTCAACACGGTGAACAGCTCGCCGTTGGAGATGAACCCATCGCGATCGATGTCGTAGATGCGGAACGCGACTAAAACAGAAATAATTATTGTACACTTCCAATAGATGCTGATAAGGGTGGGAATGGGAAAAGTGGGATTCCTCCCTCTTTGGCATTTTAAAAAAGTTGATTTTGTTCCTTAACGTTTAGGCAAAAAGGCCGGAAACTGCCAATTCGCCCCTATTGGCTCGTCCGCCAGTGCATCAAATGTAATCAATGATTTGTCTATGAACTTTTTTGCAAAGACAGTCACATTTATAAAAAATCGTTCACCGTCGAGTTGATTCACCAGATTCAGGTAATAATTAACATTGAGTGCAACAAATTTAGCCTTTTATTCCTAAATGTAAAATAGACGAATATAGACTGAAACATTGCTTTTGAAAGGTCTGGCCTAGCACAAAATAAGTCGATTATAAACAAAAGGCATTTATTAGACTAATTTATAGTTTCTTTTTCTGCTATACGACTGGAAATACTTAGTTTGTTCGGGATAATTCAATGATGTAATGTCAAGTCAAGTATTTTTCGAAATAAAAACAACACTTTCACGATATTGAAAGCCGGAGATTTTTCTCCAATAAAATAGTATACGACTACGGAAGTATTTTGTCATCATCGTGATGTAGTGACGACAAAGGCCTGTGACCGAATCACCAGTGAAATAGTTAGCTAATTTGATAACTAACATCGTAATTTGACGTGCTTGTCGCCTTTGACGGAGAACTGTGAGATACCGCGGATGAACTCTGAAAAGACAAACAATAAATTAGGCAATATAGAACAAAAGGTAAAAATGTAAACACTTTTCCTCTTTTCCCCCATGCTATGAACAAGAAGATTATCACTAAATCCACATTGTGAGAACTTTAAAACTCACTAATCCCTACATGAACATACGGCTAACTCAGGTGCGCACTCTTATTCTTGTTGCTTTACGAGTCGTTGCCACTAAAAAGCACCCCAGCGAGCTCAATTTCTGATATTTTTCAAAATCACGAATTTCACGTTTGTTTTAAAAGCTGTAAATTGAATGCCATCCGGGTTATCATATCATGTCTTACAGGAAAAAATTGCGTCGCTGTAGGTGATTCCCAACTCTCACCATTCGTATTTTTGTAAAATCAAGCATTTTCTCAAAAAAAATTGACTTGTTGTCATAAGTTTTGTTTTCAAGTTATACGGAGCACCTAAGCAAATTCTGAGAAGATATTTGAAATCAGCGTGAAATTTGGCACATATGGTGTGGTTTTCAGAGAAATTCGTGATTTTGAAAAATATCAGAAATTGGGCTTGCTGGGGTGCTTTGTAGTGGCAACAACTCTTACACAACCAACAACCAACGCTACGGCTTAGCTTACTCTCCATCTGGTCCATTACAGGATAAATATAACTCGACTTGTTTTGACTCACTAGAAAAAAAAAATAAGCATACATATGAAAAATAAACCTAAAAATCACACACTTACCTTTGAAATCAACCTCGCCATTGCCATCTTCGTCAAAGATGTCGATCACTCGCTGCACCAACGGATTCTGCTGCAGTTCGGGCAACGACATGAACTCATCGACAGATAGCGAACCCGAACCATCCAGATCGAGCTTTTTGAATCGTCGAGCCAGCCTTCGTAGCTCGTCCGCATCGACTGAAATACAAATAGTAGGATAGTTTGCACAAGATGATATCACTGGCGGCCGAGCTAATCTTCAAAAAAGGGGGATTTGTTCAAATAGGGGCAAAATAGCAGTTTTCAGGTCATTTTATCTACACTATAGGGGGAACAAATTATACTTAAAAAACGCCAAAAAGGGGGAATTCCACTTTTCCGTTCTTCCCTCGACCGTTAGTGGTTGATATGTTTAACGGGCGCGAATTGAATGCATGATGATGATAGTATATGTCCTTTTTTTACTGGGTACTCTTCATTACTGAAGCAGGACACCTTGATGCCATTCAAAAATGGTGTTTCCGTAGTGGCCAGAGATGTTGAATAAACTGACTCTGAATAGAAGAAACTCCAAAGCAACGCGGTCAAGATCTGTAAATCGAATCATGTTCCAAAAATAGGACCCACTAATTTCCCATGCTGGCGCCGTACGCACTAGACTTAGACCGGCGCCAAATTTCACTCTATCAATGTGGGCAGCAGCCGGTCAACGCGACTAATCCGGTGAACCTGTTCTGCAACACCAAAATTGTCGACAACACCAAAATCGACAACACCAAAAAAATTTGCTGTCGTTCAGTTGTCCGAATCGACGTTTGTCCGAATTTGACCGAAACGCTATTTTAGGGGTGTACCCATATCTACGGGGCTGTATAATAGGGATCGTTCGTTTGCGGAAGTTTATTAGCGGAAGTCTTTTCTCCGGAACTGTTATGTGCGGATTGTTTGTTAGCGGAACTGTATGGATCGGATTTTTTTTCATCGGAACGGAACTGTTAAAATCGGATAATATTAAAAGCGGAAGTCTTGCCAGCGGAAGTTTATTCGCGGATATTTTGTGTCCGGAAGCGTTATTTGCGGATGTGTTTTTAGCGGAACTTATAACAGCGGAACCTTAAATTCCGGAATTTAGTTTTGCGGAACTCGGTGAAGTAAATTTTTTTAGCTATTAACAATTGGAGGGCCTATTTCATTGTTTGTATGGCTTCGGCTTAGTCATTAGCACAGACTGTTCGTTCTAAGCGAGACCGCCGAGTATGAGGCTAAGAGTTAGTATTCAGTTTAGGCTTAGGATTAGGCTTAGGGTTTGGGAAGGGCTTGGGCGCGTAGCGCCCGAGCCCTTCTCCAAAGGCTAAGCCAAAGCCTAAGCCTACACTGAAACCTAAGTTTTATGCCCCCGCCTTGGACCGTTAGAACCGCGAAGCGGAGGTGCCCAGCGTGGTTTTCCACTCATGAAGGATGTTTTTATAACAGTTCCGCTTTTGACAGTTACGCTTTTTAAAGTTCCGCTTTTGACGTTTCCGATTTTAACACTTCCGATTTTTATACTTCCGATTTTACACTTTGAAATATCAGGAAATGGAAAAATCCGCTGGGTACAGTTCCACTAAAAAAAACGATCCGGTTTAAAAAAATCCGATTTTTACGGATCCGCTCCGCTTATAACAATTCCGCTGGGTAATGATCCCCACTTAACGGTTCCGATGCGAACAGTTCCGCTGATATAGTTCCGCAAATGAACGGTGCGCTTTTAAGAGTTCCGCTCCGTAGGCGCGATCATTTTAGGGGTTTTGATCAGTTGTCCGAATACGTGGTTAGAATTTTCTTACACAGAGAAAAAAATTCAAGCGCCAATTCTTAGTCAACGCGCGCAACAATCAATCGGTGACCGAACGGTCAAGTGTAAGAAAGTTCTAAGGGTGCCTTCATAGTCGGAGTTGCAACTTTGTTCGCAACTTTTCTGTAAACCTTTTACAGTTTCGTTTCGACATTTTCCATTTTTTTCTTCCTTTTTCGATTTCGAAAACGTTTCGTTTTGATTGTGAAGTGGAAAGGGTTTACGGAAAAGTTTCGAACAAAGTTGCAACTCCGACTATGAAGGCACCCTAACCACGTATTCGGACAATTGATCAAAACCGCAATTTTCCAGACCCCAGAGATTTTTTGAAAGTTTACAGTTTTTTTTTCTTCAAAAATCTGGGAAACGAACCTCGGGCCACTCGCATGCTGGGCAAGCGCCCTTGCACTGTGCTACTGAGCCGATGCAACTAAACTGGATATACCCTACTATAACTGGCTCGCTACGCTCGCATGCTCTGTACAGCACGTGGCTATGCTACAACACGTGCATGAGGAAATATTGAATTCTCCCTCGCTCCGCTCGGACAAGCCAGCCTTACGTTAGGTTATCGGGGGCTCGCAGATAGTAAAACTTCACATGGAATAGTAATGTGCTCGAGAAAAACAAAATTCGAAAAATCTGTGGGGTTTGTAATCATGCATCAAAACCCCTAAAATAGCGTTTCGGACAAATTCGGACAAACGTCGATTCGGACAACTGAACGACAGCAAATTTTTTTTGTGTTGTCGATTTTGGTGTTGTCGACAATTTTGGTGTTGCAGAACAGGTTCACCGGACTAATCGATCCGGTCAAACTGGAGGTCTATTAGACTACCCAAATAGTTGCAAATTTTTACTGTTCGTTAACCCTGAGTGTGAGTGATAACATACTGTACGGCTTCGGCCGTAGGACGAATCTCCTAGTACCACTAAAGGTGCCTTCATAGTCAGTTGCAAAAACAGTTGCAGAACGGTTTGTTATAAGCAACATCCACTGCAACTACGGTAATTTAACACGCAGGGTATATGGGTGACAGTGGATGCTGCTTATAACAAACCGTTTTGCAACTGACTATGAAGGCACCCTTAGCAGAGATCTCCAGCCTGGTATAGATTGCCACCGCAACGGTCACTAATAATTTCATTTAAAAATAGCAAAACCATCACCACACAATGAATAATCATGTCAACTAACAATTGGAGCACATCTCCATCGGCAATGACATTTCGGCTCCCATGATTGGCTCGGATAATTATCAGTACGCAGTGGTGATCCCGTTGGCGAAAATACTCCGACTCACAATGTCAGGTTTTACCCGAATTTCGCGGAACCAACTGTTTGATAATGCAGATTACTGTTAATCGGATGTTTATTTAAATAATTTCTGAAACAATTATTTTAATTAAATATCATTTTTAATCGAGATTTCCGAATGTTTTTTTAATTTTATCGATCGACTTTTGTAAAATTCACATTACAGAAAACCAAATCCATGATAGGTAGATGTTTCAAAAATGAAGGTTTGGAAAACTGTTATGCGGCATTTTCGTAAAATTGTTGGATGAGTTCGCGAAATAAAACAGTACCTAATATAGTGAAAGATAGAATGAATGAACGAATGGATGAACGGAAGAATGGAAAAATGGACGAATGAATGAAAGAGTGAGTGAGTGAGTGAGTGAGTGAGTGAGTGAGTGAGTGAGTGAGTGAGTGAGTGAGTGAGTGAGTGAGTGAGTGAGTGAGTGAGTGAGTGAGTGAGTGAGTGAGTGAGTGAGTGAGTGAGTGAGTGAGTGAGTCAGTGAGTGAGTCAGTGAGTCAGTGAGTGAGTGAGTCAGTGAGTGAGTGAGTCAGTGAGTGAGTGAGTGAGTGAGTGAGTGAGTGAGTGAGTGAGTGAGTGAGTGAGTGAGTGAGTGAGTGAGTGAGTGAGTGAGTGAGTGAGTGAGTGAGTGAGTGAGTGAGTGAGTGAGTGAGTGAGTGAGTGAGTGAGTGAGTGAGTGAGTGAGTTAGTGAGTGAGTGAGTGAGTGAGTGAGTGAGTGAGAAGTGAGTGAGTGAGTGAGTGAGTGAGTGAGTGAGTGAGTGAGTGAGTGAGTGAGTGAGTGAGTGAGTGAGTGAGTGAGTGAGTGAGTGAGTGAGTGAGTGAGTGAGTGAGTGAGTGAGTGAGTGAGTGAGTGAGTGAGTGAGTGAGTGAGTGAGTGAGTGAGTGAGTGAGTGAGTGAGTGAGTGAGTGAGTGAGCGAGTCAGTCAGTCAGACAGTAGATCAGTCAATCGGTCAGTCAGTCAGGCTATCAGTCAGACAAACGTACTTTCAGTCAGTCAGATAGGCAGTCAGACAGTCAGTCAGTAAGGCAGTTAGGCAGACAGTCAGTTAGTCAGGATGTCAGTTAATCAGACAATCAGTCAGTCAGTAAGTAAAACCAGAAAGTTTTAACTTATCATAGTCAATTTTGTTACTTTTTTAAATTTGTGCAAAGAACTGAACGACAGCCACAAAAGTACCTGATTAGTAGACACCTTACCGTTCACGTTTCATCTTCCATACATATTTCTTTCAGCTAAGTTTCGGAAGAGCGGAGATGAACTTCTACTCGATTTGTGGGGTAACGACAGCCACTTTGAAATCATTGACAGTTGCTGAAGATCGTTTCATGTAAGGAACTGAATATAAATTTTAGTTTTGAAACCCATCAGATAAATAAGGCGGAACTCTGGCCAAACAGCGGGGTAACGACAGCCATTGAAAATGAAAATCTATTCGAACGTTCATGTTTCACGGTCATGCATAATTTATATAAGTGCTCTGCACATTAGTACCTTTGGCGCACGGGCGTAGACGGGGAGCTTGTTGATTCATACAACAGAAAGAAAACAACTTGTTTTTGGCATTGTATAACTCGTTCTGTGGCCAAACAGCGGGGTAATGACAGTCATTGAAAGTGGAAATCTATTCTGACGTTCATGTTTCACGGTCATGCAGATTTTATATAAGTGCTCTGCACATTAGTACCTTTGGCGCACGGGCATAGACGGGGAGCTTGTTGATTCATACAACAGAAAGAAAACAACTTGTTTTTGGCATTGTATAACTCGTTCTGTTTGGAATGATTGAGTGACATAGTAATTGTAGTAATTTATTTTTCGAGCAAGGATGTTGATTTTTTGAGTGAGGGAAGGAGTGAGTTAATGATTGAATCAGTTGATAGTTGAGTTACTCAGTAGGAATCTTCTAAAACAGTTGGTGTGGGTTGTGAATAATTAGGTTAGTAAATGAGTAAAGTGTGAGAGTGAGTGAGTGAGTGAGTGAGTGAGGTAGTGAGTGAGTGAATGAGTGAGTGAGGAGTGAGTGAGTGAGTGAGGTGAGTGAGTGAGTGAGTGAGTGAGTGAGTGAGTGAGTGAGTGAGTGAGTGAGTCAGTGAGTGAGTGAGTGAGTGAGTGAGTGAGTGAGTGAGTGAGTGAGTGAGTGAGTGAGTGAGTGAGTGAGTGAGTGAGTGAGTGAGTGAGTGAGTGAGTGAGTGAGTGAGTGAGTGATGTGAGTGAGTGAGTGAGTGAGTGAGTGAGTGAGTGAGTGTGAGTGAGTGAGTGAGTGAGTGAGTGAGTGAGTGAGTGAGTGAGTGAGTGAGTGAGTGAGTGAGTGAGTGAGTGATGTGAGTGAGTGAGTGAGTGAGTGAGTGATGTGAGTGAGTGAGTGAGTGAGTGAGTGAGTGAGTGGTGAGTGAGTGAGTGAGTGAGTGAGTGAGTGAGTGAGTGTGTGAGTGAGTGAGTGAGTGAGTGAGTGAGTGAGTGAGTGAGTGAGTGAGTGAGTGAGTGAGTGAGTGAGTGAGTGAGTGAGTGAGTGAGTGAGTGAGTGAGTGAGTGAGTGAGTGAGTGAGTGAGCGAGTCAGTCAGTCAGACAGTAGATCAGTCAATCGGTCAGTCAGTCAGGCTATCAGTCAGACAAACATACTTTCAGTCAGTCAGGTAGGCAGTCAGACAGTCAGTCAGCACGGCAGTTAGGCAGACAGTCAGTTAGTCAGGATGTCAGTTAATCAGACAATCAGTAAGTCAGTAAGTAAAACCAGAAAGTTTTAACTTATCATAGTCAATTTTGTTACTTTTTAAAATAGTGCAAGAACTGAACGACAGCCACTAAAGTACCTGATTAGTAGACACCTTACCGTTCACGTTTCATCTTCCATACATATTTCTTTCAGCTAAGTTTCGGAAGAGCGGAGATGAAACTCTACTCGATTTGTGGGGTAACGACAGCCACTTTGAAATCATTGACAGTTGCTGAAGTTCGTTTCATGTAAGGAACTGAATATAAATTTTAGTTTTGAAACCCATCAGATAAATAAGGCGGAACTCTGGCCAAACAGCGGGGTAACGACAGCCATTGAAAAAGAAAATCTATTCGAACGTTCATGTTTCACAGTCATGCATAATTTATACAGGGTGGCTGTAAAGTAACGACGCGTTTTCCGGCCGTCTATTTCTCAAAACTATTGTAATGTATGATTAACTTTTACATGCTAATTATATGTATTCATACCTGAAATTTCAGATTATGAGGTTCATTTTAATGTAGGACTGCTCAAATTAATTTTTTTCCGAAGATTAACGGAAATTTCGTTATTTTTCAACAAAACTGACCGAAATTCCATGAAAACTGATCATAGTAATACGAATTAAGTAACAATTAATTGCAACTAAGGTTCATAATGATATAAACAAATGGTAAGTTGGGTTTTTTGTTAAAGAATTTATGAAAGAATTAGAATTCATAGTACTTCACTACCAAAAAGTCTCAATGAATGAAGAAAAAATGCGAAAATCGATAAAATTTCAAAATTTCGAAAATCAAAGATTTAGGTCCTAAGTAGGATTATCATACTTCCATAACTCCTATAACACAAATCTGGTGTCATAAGACACCATTAAAGGTCATAAAAGCATGATTATTGGTGAAAAATGCAAAAACAAGATTCTGATGTAAAAAGTGACATGTGAAAGCTGGCTTAATTTTCACCATTAGATATTACCAATAGTGTTATTTGGCGATGAGATTTTTTAAAAATCATTATTAAAGTAATGTGTAAACTTTTAGAATTCTATAACGCTTTTATTTTGGAAAAAATTCCGTCTAGGACCCGAGAAGTAAAAAAATATTGCTTTTTGACCAAAATTCCACAAAAGGCCTACAAATACATTATAATACGTCAAATCTGACCGCATAATTCGATTTTTCAGGTGTTTTTACGCAAGTTTGACTATAAAAACACTGATCACACAATATGATTTTTTTGAGAAATGGGCGGCCGGAAAACGCGTCGTTACTTTACAGCCACCCTGTATAAGTGCTCTGCACATTAGTACCTTTGGCGCACGGGCGTAGACGGGGAGCTTGTTGATTCATACAACAGAAAGAAAACAACTTGTTTTTGGCATTGTATAACCCGTTCTGTTTGGAATGATTGAGTGACATAGTAATTGTAGTAATTTATTTTTCGAGCAAGGATGTTGATTTTTCGAGTGAGGGAAGGAGTGAGTTACTGATTGAATCAGTTGATAGTTGAGTTACTCAGTAGGAATCTTCGGGAAACAGTTGGTGTGGGGTTGTGAATAATTAGGTTAGTGAATGAGTAAAGTGTGAGAGTGTGAGTGAGTGAGTGAGTGAGTGAGTGAGTGAGTGAGTGAGTGAGTGAGTGAGTGAGTGAGTGAGTGAGTGAGTGAGTGAGTGAGTGAGTGAGTGAGTGAGTGAGTGAGTGAGTGAGTGAGTGAGTGAGTGAATGAGTGAGTGATTGAGTGAGTGAGTGAGTGAGTGAGTGAGTGAGTGAGTGAGTGAGTGAGTGAGTGAGTGAGTGAGTGAGTGAGTGAGTGAGTGAGTGAGTGAGTGAGTGAGTGAGTGAGTGAGTGAGTGAGTGAGTGAGTGAGTGAGTGAGTGAGTGAGTGAGCGAGTCAGTCAGTCAGACAGTAGATCAGTCAATCGGTCAGTCAGTCAGGCTATCAGTCAGACAAACATACTTTCAGTCAGTCAGGTAGGCAGTCAGACAGTCAGTCAGTAAGGCAGTTAGGCAGACAGTCAGTTAGTCAGGATGTCAGTTAATCAGACAATCAGTCAGTCAGTAAGTAAAACCAGAAAGTTTTAACTTATCATAGTCAATTTTGTTACTTTTTTTAAATTTGTGCAAAGAACTGAACGACAGCCACAAAAGGACCTGATTAGTAGACACCTTACAGTTCACGTTTCATCTTCCATACATATTTCTTTCAGCTCAGTTTCGGAAGAGCGGAGATAAAACTCTACTCGATTTGTGGGGTAACGACAGCCACTTTGAAATCATTGACAGTTGCTGAAGTTCGTTTCATGTAAGGAACTGCATATAAATTTTAGTTTTGAAACCCATCAGACGAATAAGGCGGTACTCTGGCCAAACAGCGGGGTAACGACAGCCATTGAAAGTGGAAATCTATTCGGACGTTCATGTTTCACGGTCATGCAGATTTTATATAAATGCTCTGCACATTAGTACCTTTGGCGCACGGGCATAGACGGGGAGCTTGCTGATTCATACAACAGAAAGAAAACTACTTGTTTTTAGCACTGTATTACTCGTTCTGTTTGGGATGATTGAGTGACATAGTAATTGTAGTATATTATTTTTCGAGCAAGGATGTTGATTTTTTGACTGAGGGAAGGAGTGAATTACTGATTAAGTCAGTTGATATTTGAGTTACTCAGTAGGAACCTTCGTGAAACAGTTGGTGTGGGTTGTGAATAATTAAGTTAGTAACTGTGTAAAAAGAGAGTGAGTGAGTGAGTGAGTGAGTTAGTAAGTGAGTGAGTGAGAGTGAGTGAGTGAGTGAGTGAGTGAGTGAGTGAGTGAGTGAGTGAGTGAGTGAGTGAGTGAGTGAGTGAGTGAGTGAGTGAGTGAGTGAGTGAAGTGAGTGAGTGAGTGAGTGAGTGAGTGAGTGAGTGAGTGAGTGAGTGAGTGAGTGAGTGAGTGAGTGAGTGAGTGAGTGAGTGAGTGAGTGAGCGAGTCAGTCAGTCAGACAGTAGATCAGTCAATCGGTCAGTCAGTCAGGCTATCAGTCAGACAAACATACTTTCAGTCAGTCAGGTAGGCAGTCAGACAGTCAGTCAGTAAGGCAGTTAGGCAGACAGTCAGTTAGTCAGGATGTCAGTTAATCAGACAATCAGTCAGTCAGTAAGTAAAACCAGAAAGTTTTAACTT
>OZ038446.1:1344318-1345722 GCA_964036265.1 Daptonema setosum | reverse complement strand
CAGACAAACATACTTTCAGTCATTCAGGTAGGCAAGTTCAGCTTCCAAGTTGATATTTTATACCATGTAATTCATTTTTATCAGTCAGTCGTTAAGGCAGTTAGGCAGACAGTCAGTTAGTCAGGCCTTCAGTTAATCAGACAATCAGTAAGTCAGTAAGTGAAACCAGAAATTTGTAACTTACCATAGTCAATTTTGTTTATCTTTCAAATTTGTGCAAACAACTGAACGACAGCCACAAAAGGACCTGATTAGTAGACACCTTACAGTTCACGTTTCATCCTTCATACATATTTCTTTCAGTGCAGTTTCGGAAGAGCGAAGATAAAACTCTACTCGATTTGTGGGGTAACGACAGCCACTTTGAAATCATTGACAGTTGCTGATGTTCATTTCATGTGAGGAACTGGATATAAATTTTAGTTTTGAAACCCATCAAATAAATAAGGCGGAACTCTGGCCAAACAGCGGGGTAACGACAGCCATTGAAAATGCAACTCTATTCGAACGTTCATGTTTCACGGTCATGCAGAATTTATATGAGTGCTCTGCACATTAGTACCTTTGGCGCACGGGCATAGACGGGGAGCTTGTTGATTCTTACAACAGAAAGAAAACAACTTGTTTTTTTGGCATTGTATTACTCGTTTTGTTTGGGATGATTGAGTGACATAGTAATTGTAGTAAATTATTTTTCGAGCAAGGATGTTGATTTTTTGAGTGAGGTAAGGAGTGAGTTATTGATTAAGTCAGTTGATATTTGAGTTTCTCAGTAGGAACCTTCGTGAAACAGTTGGTGTGGGGTTGTATATAATTAAGTTCGTAACTGAGTGAAGTGTGAGAGTGAGTGAGGGAGTGAATGAGTAGTGAGTGAATGAGAGGGTGAGTGACTGAGTAAGGTGTGAGAGTGAGTGAGTGAGTGAGTGAGTGAGTGAGTGAGTGAGTGAGTGAGTGAGTGAGTGAGTGAGTGAGTGAGTGAGTGAGTGAGTGAGTGAGTGAGTGAGTGAGTGAGTGAGTGAGTGAGTGAGTGAGTGAGTGAGTGAGTAAGTGAGTGAGTGAGTGAGTGAGTGAGTGAGTGAGTGAGTGAGTGAGTGAGTGAGTGAGTGAGTGAGTGAGTGAGTGAGTGAGTGAGTGAGGGAGTGAGTGAGTGAGTGAGTGAGTCAGTCAGTCAGTCAGTAGATCAGTCAATCGGTCAGTCAGGCTATCAGACAAACATACTTTCAGTCAGTCAGACTAACATACATTCAGTCAGTCAGGTAGGCAGTCACACAGACAGTCAGTTAGTCAGGCCGTCTGTTATTCAGACAATCAATCAGTCAATAAGTAAAACCAGAAAGTTTTAACTTTTTATAGTCAATTTTGTTTCTCGTATAAAATTAAGCAAACAACCGAACGACAGCCACA
>OZ038446.1:1319318-1341818 GCA_964036265.1 Daptonema setosum | reverse complement strand
GAGTGAGTGAGTGAGTGAGTGAGTGAGTAAAAGCAGAGTGAGTGAGTGAGTGAGAGAGTGAGTGAGTGAGTGAGTGAGTGAGTGAGAGAGTGAGTGAGTGAGTGAGTGAGTGAGTGAGTGAGTGAGTGAGTGAGTGAGTGAGTGAGTGAGTGAGTGAGTGAGTGAGTGAGTGAGTGAGTGAGTGAGTGAGTGAGTGAGTGAATGAGTGAGTGAGTGAGTGAGTGAGTGAGTGAGTGAGTGAGTGAGTGAATGAGTGAGTGAGGGAGCACATCGAGGAACATATAACTACTGTACTTGTTGGACTTATATAGTTTTCGTATTCTCTGCCTCTAATAATCGTGATAAAAAAACCGTGAGGGTCATTTCTGTTGATTTTCATTCATCGTCCCGCATTGTACTTTTCGCATCTCAGAATCTCAAATCCATAATAATATAAAACTACGATTATGGAAATGGAAATCTAACATGTTGTTTTTCCATGTGCTTCGGGATGCGTTCAGTTGTCCGACTCGACGTTTGTCCGAATTTGTCCGAAACGCTATTTAAGGGGTTTTGATCAGTTGTCCGAATGGAGTAGTTTTACAAGAGAAGTGTCACGATTAAGTCACCGATTTAAATTGTCGTATTGCTAATAAAAAGTTAATACGAAAAGTTGGTTTCAAAAATTGTTATTGGTAGCCCACCATTTCAAATCAAATACCCGAACCCCTTTCATTGTTTGAACGGCTTCGGCTTAGTCATGAACACAGACTGTACCTTGGTAAAGGAGATCGCCTAGTATGAGGCTAAGAGTTAGTTTTCAGTTTAGGCTTAGGCTTAGGCTCTGTATTTGGGATGGGCTTGGGCGCGCAGCGCTCAAGCCTTTGCCAAATACACAGCCTAAGCCTAAGCCTACACTGAAACCTAAGTTTTATGCCCCCGCCTTGGACCGTTAGCACCGCGCAGCGGAGGTATGATGCCTTATTTTTTCTAGAAAACGATAAAAGGTTTCAAGAGAAACCAATATAGTTATTCGTGTAAACAATTTTTATACATTGTAAACATGCATAACTAAAAAATGGACGCTTGAATTTGTCTCTCTGTGTAAGAAAGTTCTAACCACGTATTCGGACAACTGATCAAACCCCCTAAAATAGCGTTTCGGACAAATTCGGACAAACGTCGATTCGGACAACTGAACGACAGCCATGTGCTTCCGCTGCCAACAATAGAAGTCATCTGATCATGCTTTCTATGATGTTTTTGTTCTTTATATGTTATAAATAAATATTTTTGCGCTGGTGCCATATTGAAATAATTGTTTCCTTGTATGTTGTTCGTCGTTTTTGATTTGATATGATGAACTCTAAGAGCCGGATTTTCTTTTCTTTCTATCGTGAACTGATTTAATTACGCATTCGAGTTTCGTTTGATTCTAATACATTCGTACTCTGTTCTTCCCACCAGTTCACTGGTTGACGAAGATGTTAAGCTTCGCTTAAGACTCAGAGACTCAAGAAAATCTGCGAGACTGCGAAACAAGAAACTGCAAAGCGTTTGGATTGAAACTAGATCTCTTCATATCGTTACTTTCTTGTCTTCATCACCTCTAATGTCTTAAGAAAATGTCTTATTTTTCAGAGACATACCCATAATGGGCAATATTTGGTCGGGACCAGCCGACGGCGACGAAGACGGCCAAACGGCCGGTGCCAACTGCAGTTTGTATAAATACCCGCCGAAAGCGGAGAATTACTTTGGATCGCACTTTCTTCTGGGCGGCGAACGCTTCGAGATCGCTCAGCCCGAATCGTTTTTGTTTGGTGATAATGCCGATCTGAATTGGATCGGACCACAAGCCTCGCAGGTTGGATTATGTTTTTGGGTTTCAAATCAATTCGAATTTATTCTGTTGTTATGCCGTAATGGCAAAGTAGGATATCAAGTCACAAATAGTGAAATAACGGTCATCCGATTCATAATAACAATCACTGATCATCAACGCGAGTGAGGTCGGCGTCTTAACCACTTGACAAGGGAGGCGACATGCCACTAGTTAGTTAACACGAGCGGATGAAAAGGGTGGGAAAAGAGGAATTATCCCCACTTTGGCGTTTTCATGAAGTAGAATTTGTTCCCTAAGATGTACGTAAACTGGCCTGAAAACTGCCGATTCCCTTCTTTTTGTTGAAATTGTCCGCCCTTTGAAGGATTAGCTCGTCCGTCAGTCCTACCGGTTGAGGGTGGAACGAAAAAGCGGAAGTCACCTTCTTTGGGAGTTCCAACTAGTAGAGTATTTATTATTCCGAGATGTTGTTAATATGCCTGAAACGCTGCCAATTTCTCTTTTCTGAAAGAATCTAGTTCCTCCCATTCCCATCCTTTTGAAGGAATAGCTTGACTGCCAATGAGTGGCCAAAGTTTAGAAGATTTGCTTTGTGGTAAACGTTCTTATCATTCAACCGGTCTTCCTCTTTCCAAATATTCAATATTATAAAAACGCCTGACGGCATAAATGTATTGGAAATGTCGAATTTTCAGTCTAAGTTTCACTGTTCAGTAACCTCCGAAAGCACGAAGGAAAGATTTATTCGGCGTCAGTCGTCGCTGCTTCAGGCAATCTGATTTCGCACATCTGCACATCCATCCGAAAATCGCACATCAAAAATGTCCCGTAATCCTCCGTAGGCTTAGGTTTAAATTGTCGTATTTTATGACGGATGTGCGGTTTTTGGATTGATGTGCGGATGTGCGGAATCAGATTACCGGCTGCTTTAATTACATAAAATTAACATTTTCAAATTCACATGGGGGTCATTTCCTTTCATTTCAGTATTATCCGGCGAATCAAACGGCCCCGGAAATTACGCGTACACTCAACTGTCTGATCAACGTGCGAAGGGACTCCATCAAATTTGTTCGGTTGGTGTTTTTCAGGTAAAACCGTCATACCATTTGTCTGTGAACTAAAGGGCTGCCTGGGAGGGATTCAAGTGGAAAGTTGCAATGTTAACTACTCCAACTTGTGAATCGTTAGGTGCATCAAATTTAAGAGAATGTGATGCATAATAGCCGGCTGTCCGACTCAACTGAACCGAACAGCTGTATGCTATAACATGCAATCATCAGGTTCAGTGGGTGTTATCCGTGTTGGACATTGAACAAGTTAACGTGTCATTTGTTCACTTGAATCTTAGCGAAAATGGTACTGGAGTTCACGCTCTTTTATTACGTACATCTGTGACCGTTGCTTTCAATCGAATTTCAGACTACGAAAACTGATGAAGCTGATTTATCTCGACACGATTGCGAAAACACTTTGATTTATTAAAACCTTCGCTTGTAAACTCACACATTTTCATTTACTAAACTTGATTTCTGGAACTATATTCGCAATGAAAAATCTGGAGTAGACTGGAGATTGAAACGCAGCCGGATTAGTGAATTATATCGTAAGTTGATGTTTTTTGATAACATTACACCCAATACATATGTATCCAAATGTCGCCTATCTAGTCTAGTGCGTAGGGCGCCGGCCTCGAAAACCGGCGGTCCTAAGTTCGAAACCTGACTTGAGACACCGATCCTGACGCATTTCTCCGGGGTTTCTGCCATTGGCCCGTCAGTTTATTCAACTCTCTGGTCACTACAAAAACCATTCTGATATGGTAATAGTGTGTCTTATGGAAAGTTAATAGAAAAGTCCAAGTAAAAACAAATGATCCTATTTCCTATCCAATCGGAGTTTGTGAAAAAATAAATAAGTAATAAAAAAATAAAAAATCTGCTTTTTTATTCTACAAACCCTGAATCCAATATCGATTATGTTCTTCAGCGATCGCAGTCGTGAAGAATCGACGAATGCCGATGAACCGTCGACGCTGCCGTCGTTGGCTGAATCCGATGAGACGGACGATGATGAGTCGAAAAACGACGAAAACCCCGTCGACACGGCGAATTCGACGGAGAGTAAACCGGCGAAAACCTCGCCGAATTTGGCGGACTTGCCGTCGGTTGTGGTGAAGTCGGCGGCCAGTTCTTTGGCTGGTTGGTTTCACACAGCGGATGAGAAGGGGTGGGAAAAGTGGAATTCCCCTCTCTTTGGCGTTTTCAAAATTAGAATTTGTTCTTCAATGTGTAGGTAAAATGGTCTAATTTCTGCCAATTCCCCCCTCTTTGAGAAAATTCCCCTCCCTTTGGAGGATTAGCTCGTCCGCCATTGGTTGGTTTCGATTAATACTATTAAAAAGCAAACGTAATTTTTTTTGTTTCTTGATAGAAAGAAGTTCGTCAGCATGCCGTTTGACGGAAGTTATGTGGAAAGATTTTTCTGAAAAATAAAAAAAATTATGTCAATGCGCCAAATATACATATGAGACTCGACCCCTACTACACGTCTGATCCGGTGTGCCAAAGTTGACCAATGGGTAAAACTATCCACTTCACAATTCAATCTTCCGAGGTTAGGCGGAAAGAATTTTCAAAAAAATTCTGGTCCATGTCTTAAAAAATGCTAAAAATATAGACTTACGTTGAACTCTTCACTTCACATTTCAACTCACGGGTATGTGGCACCGACGGACCCGATCTCGATTAGTTAACGAATTCTAGTCCTACCAAGAAACTGAAAAATTTCAAGTATCCTGCTAGGATTTGAACCCACGACCTTCCGTTCGATGTTTCGGAGCTTTGTTCATTTGGAATGGAAGGGATTGAGATTTTTGAAAATTTAAGACAGATGTGGTATTGAATGAATGAGAATATTCCAACGGTCACTCATTACAGGCACACTACGTCTTGGACTGCGCAAGAACAGCAGCAACAACAATAACAATGGTGCAAATTCGGAATCAGCAAATGCGGATAATCCCGCCGTCAAAACGGAGCCTTTCCGCTACAAAATCAGTTTCACGTTGGACGCCGACTGCCCGTGTGAAGTTGTTATTCATCATTTCGCGTATGAGGATCTGGAGACCGGCTGGTTGGTTCAAAAATAAATTTTCCTTAAAATTTTCTTTTTTAAATCAAACTTTATTCAGTCTGTGCAGCAGGTTGTATTGTTAAACTGTTGCCAGTCACATCCTAAAGTTGAGTTTTTCTCGGGTTATAACGAAAATATGATGATTAAAATTGGTGGGGATATGGAATAGGATCTGGCGCACCGTTTCAGTTATAAAAAAAATTTCACAGGTATAAAAACGAGAACGAGCACGGATCATAAGTTTGTATCAAAAATGACTTTTTTTAATATTCTTGCTGACTGAAAAGGTGCGCCAGACCCTATATCATATCTCCGCCAATTTTCATCTTCATA
Organism: Daptonema setosum; assembly: GCA_964036265.1. Taxonomy (NCBI): domain Eukaryota; kingdom Metazoa; phylum Nematoda; class Chromadorea; order Monhysterida; family Xyalidae; genus Daptonema; species Daptonema setosum. The sequence goes on along the minus strand of OZ038446.1, from coordinate 1,336,525 downwards.
GTCCCGTTTTGTCGCCTGTCTAGTCTAGGGCGCCAGCCTTGGAAACCGGCGGTCTTAAGTTCGAAACCTGACTTGAGACGCAGATCAGGACGCGTTGCTCTGGGGTTTCTGCCATTGCCCGTCAGTTTATTCAACAGTTTATTCAACCATCTGATATGGTATTAGTGTGCTTTATGACTTCAGCTAATGAAGAAGTCCAGATTAACAAATAGTTATAATCAGAAAAAAAACAATTTTAGGATGTGAGTGGTAACAGTTTCACTAGACATAACCCGCTGAACCGACTGTATGTCATAATAGCATTTGGATACCAAATGACTGGTAAGTTACCGAATTAGTTACCGTGTTACTTGAGAGCAGTTCAAATACCTTGTGGGACTTATCTCACGTTTTGTTACTCATCAATCTCTGAATGACTTCTGCTGCTCATAATACTCATTACTTTGTACTCATCACACTGTATTCAGTCAGGTGTCGTGCGATTTTCCAGTTTTTGTATTGTTAATTATCTCTAATTCATTTCTCTGCTGGTTAGATCGTACGTTTTTTCATCGATGAGATAATAATTTTCAACATGAACACATTCACTTCAATTCAAATTAGTGAACTGCATTTTTCTTTATATTTATTTAAGATGAAGTGACTCAATCGAACGCTTTTCTTATCGTCATATGGGATTGTTTTTACAAACCGTTTCTTTCTTATCAGATCGTTTTATCTCCAGTCGACGTGAGATGCGCGCTCTATCAATAATAGTTAATGTAATGTTGTGTTGTTTGCGCGGGCGTGGTGAGAGGCACTATCGGACGGGAAGGGATCTGATAAATGGAATTCTCCCTCTTTGGCGTTTTCAAAAAGTTGAATTCGTTTCCTCAGGTGTAGGTGAAATGGCCTAAAAACTGTCGATTCCCCCCTCTTTGGAGAAATTCCCCTTTCTTTGAAGCAGTGGTTCGTCCGACTGTGGTCAGAGGTATTCCAGGATTTTCTGAAATGTGAATGATCAACCTTGATTATCAGAACATAAATACGCGCGAAACGCGAAAATACTGAAATGTCTTACCTTTGGGATTCCGTTGAAGTGGGGTGGGAATGCTCGTGTCAATGAATGACTGATTGAGTGATGTGTTGTTATAGTAATATTTCGAGTTTCTAGATGTAAAATTCTGCTCTACATTTCCACTGGCCGACGAGCCAGTCCTCCAATGTTAGGGGAATTTCGTCAAAGAGGGGGAATTGGCAGTTTCCAGATAATTCTACCTACACTACACCTCAGGGAAGAAATTCTTCTTTTCGAAAACACCAAGGACGGGGGATTTCGCTTTTCTCGCCCTTTTCGTCCGCTAGTGAGGGGGATGCTCGCTTCACTGTATGAATGAGTGATATGTTGTCCTATTCCTAATAATATATTATGAGTATCTATATGTAAAGTACTACACAAATATAATCTATAATTCTTAACTATTTAAATAAAAAATGTATTTGCAGTATCGTCTCCAAATCGCCGGATATGTCCTCCAAGGCGTACTACTTCAACGTCGGGCCTGATCAGACGTTCGTCACACCGGAACATGTCTTCGAGCCGGCACAACACGAATCAGCTGCCATGCTGGCTGATGGCAGGACGTTCGCCATCGTCATTGAATGTGCCGCCAAGAACGGCACTCAGACACAGGTTGGGAATACTTAGTATTCTTATACTAATTTACCATCAATCACTAGCGGACGAGGGAGGAACGAAAAAGTGGAATTCCCCCCTCTTTGGCGATTTCCAAAAGTAAAGTTTGTTCCTTAAGGTGTAGGTAAAATTACCAATTGTTTGCCAATTCCCCCTTCTTTGGCAAAATTCCCCTCTTTTTGGAAAATTCACTCGTCCGCCAGTGCCATCAATCAATTATATGTGATATTATTTTTATCTACATATTGTATTAATAGAAAGACATGAGAGAGAGACAATACTGAAGCCTGTACAAACAAATTCATTGGTGGTTAGGAAGTACTTACTCTGATAATATCTGTTTCTTCAGTTTTTTTCTCCGAAATGGATCGTTGGATTACTCGAATCAGTACTAGCATTCCATATGTATGTCTTCCGTTTTTTGTTTGTTATACATAACTTTTTTGGAAATGAGATTTAACAAATTTATATACATACCGATCCGGTCACCGAGCCTCGTCGAACAGTAGTAGAGTAGAGTAGACCATTAGGTAAAAACATCAAATCACAATCGTCCATTACTGATACGTTTGTTGATGAGGGGAAATTCAGTAGAAGTAAATGTTGTATCAAAAAAGTCTATTCTACTCGTGAATGCATCTAAAAAAACAATTCCATAGAAAAAGATGATTTTGCAGGTAAGCATGTGCGTCGTAGAACGTTCGGCTGAAGGCCAGGGCTACATACTCAAGGCGGCCCGGCAGAAACTCAAGGTGGACGGACTCTGGTATCTCCTTCAGGAGATCTATGGCATCGAGAACAAACATCTCAATGAGGCGGTTGGTGGCAAAATTTGTAAACTGGATAATTTTCTTCTGAATAAATGATTGTTCCATATTTTAGTGAATTTCGTTATATTGTTTTTTTTGTATTCTATTGAAAACACATAGCTTGAATGAAAATTTATGACACATTTTGACGCTTAAGATTTTGAAGTCAATTTTGAATACCATTTTTATCTACGAAAGTCCCTTATTTTCACAGATTTTTATCATCGCGCCGTATCACATTCTCTTGGTATGCTTGTTAGTGTCTAGTTCCCATCCAGTCATCAGATTCATAGAGCATAAATATCTACGAAATAATCAAAACAGATCTTAAATTACATAGCAACCCGAAATTCTCTGAAACCATTTGATCTCAATTCTCAATAACTCAGCAGGCTTGTTGATAAAAAAACAAGATGACAATAAATTATATTTATCATGATCTAAATTGCTTCACTACATTAAATTATTCATTTATTTCAGATGTTCGAGGGTCGTGCCAACGAGTGTATCATCTGTCTATCTGATCTACGCGATGTGCTGATCTTGCCCTGTCGTCATCTCTGTCTGTGCAATGCCTGCGCCGAAGCGCTACGGCACAAGTCCAGCAACTGTCCCATATGTCGATCGCCTTTCCGTGCATTATTACGGATAAGAACGCTGAGAAAACTCAGTCATAAGGAGAAATCTGACGGTTGGTTGTGGCTGCACGATGACCGATTGGTTAGGGTTGATGGATGAGAAGCGAAAGGTTACGGGTTCGAGACTGAAAGTGGGGTTCTTCTGTCTGTGATGTGAAAGTGAAAGAAGTGCTGCGCCATAAATCCAGCAACTGTCCCATATGTCGGTCACCTTTCCGTGCATTATTACGGTTACGGATACGAACGCTGAGAAAGCTCAGTCATAAGGAGAAATCTGACAGTTGGTTGTGGCTGCACGATAGCCGACTGGTTAGGGTTAATTGATGAGAAGCGACAGGTTACGGGTTCGAGACTGAAACTGGAGTTCTTCTGTCTGTGATGTGAAAGAAGTGCTGAGCCATGAATCCAGCAACTGTCCCTTATGTCGATCCCTTCTCGTACGCTAATGATTCAGAGCAACTATTCAGTCTTCAGACTTCAAAGTAATTTTTTTCAATTGAGCTAAACTCCCATATTCTGATAGAACTTCTAATGTCTTCTGTTACAGCAGTGTTTGGTGAAAAAATAAGCCGATTTTTTTGGATGGAGTTTTTCCCCCAAAACGCACACCCAACCCACAATAATTTTTTTGTTAGCCTTTGGTTGTTCACCCCAATACTAAATGTGAAACAGTTCCAGCAGCCAAGTAGGACATAAATTGATCACACAGCTCATTTTCTAAAATTTTCCAAGATTTCACAATGCCAAAAAAATACCCCGTTTCTATGTTTTATCTTATTTAAAAAACCCTGCTTTCTGACCAATTTTTTCACTCGAGCTAAACTTCCAAATTCTGATATAACTCTGAATGTCGTCTTTTGCAGGTACGAAGTCGATAGCCACGATTCGTACGGCAGGTGGCATCACCACGGCCTCCACGTCACGACACGCTGCCGCCACCAACAAGTACGAACGCATGTCGTTGATTGAGGCATTGAACGGACCTGTCGATACCACTCAGGTATAGCCGATGATTTTTTTACCTGGACTTATTTTTCAAGTGAAGCCATCGTGGCACACTAATACCATTCAGAATGGTGTTTTCGTAGTGGCCAGAGAGTTAAATAAACTGACTGGCAATAGCGCATGTTGTTGATCGAGGCGTTGAACGGACCTGTCGATACCACTCAGGTACATTCGATCTATATACTCCAAAGTGGATTACTGCTCCTCAGAAGATGTTACATTTGTGGGGCATTTTTTTGTCGATGCAATATTCGTTTCTTAAATTTTCCTAGTTATAATCAAGGTTTTATAAGAAAATTACGTCAAATTAGAGGGAAATGACTATTCTTTCACGTGACACCAAAATTTTTTCGAATTGGTAACGCATAACTTGAAACGAATGAGAAACTATTTTTGCATCGACAACAAAATTGACACAAATGAAACATTTTCGTGGGAACAGTTTCGGATCTTAAAAAGAGGATTTTAACAACTGATTCTCGTTTTTTTTCAGACAGTTCCTGACCAGCCGTTCATGAATCGACCGTTGGCCGGAGCGAATAACCAGTCGACGCAGAGCCAATCTGACCAGAATGAAGCCAGTTGGTCCCGTTAATTGAGAATAGTCAAACGAACCTAGCAACCAAATTTTATACTAGCATAATTTTTCATATTAATTCATAAGTCACGAGTTAACCCTCCAACGGGAGGGGAAGTTCCCCAAAGAAGGGCAACTACCAGTTTAGAAGCAATTTTACCTTCAACTCAGAGAAAAAATTGTTCTATTTTTAAATGCCGAAGAGGGGGAATTTCTTTTTCACCGCCCCTTCTCGTCCGCTAGTGATTACGACTACGTTATTGGGAACTTCGTTTTATTCACAAAAGCAACAGCAATAAAGATCAGTATAAGTCGTATAATTATTACCACAGTCAGTTCGTTGAGCAACAACAACAACAACAGTTTGAGCATTTAAGTCATCATCATCATCCTCATCGCTTTATTAGTCAAATAGCAGACTGGATACATGTGAGCACGAAATGATTTGCGGTGAGTACATGCAACCGGAGACTATAAACTTCCTTATTGGGTTTCATCAAAATACCAACAAAATTTTTTTAGACGAACGCCTGGAGCGTCACACGACCGCGGCCGCCGCCCTGCAATCGGCCAACGCAGCCGCCGCCGCCGCAGCTCTGGCCAACGGTGGTGGGCGGACAACGGCGGCGAGTGCAGCCAGTGCCGTCATGAATGCCATCAGGGGCGATCGGCGACATCATGCTAAACATAAAACGTGGGTTCTTGGGGTTTTTTTACTTGGACTTCCTCATTAACTGAAGTCATAAGGCACACTAATACCATATCAGAATGGTGTTTTCGTAGTGGCCGGAGAGTTGAATAAACTGACGGGCAATGGCAGAAACCCCAGAGCAACGCGTCAGGATCTGTGTCTCGAGTCAGGTTTGGCATTTCTCGAATGTTTGGTGTCCGGACTCACTGGCGGACGAGCTAATCCTCCAAAGGGGGGCGGGGGAATTCCGTCAAAGAAGGGGAAAGTGCCAAAGATTATGCTGCTTTACCTACACCGCAAGCTTAAGGAACAAATTCCACGTTTAGAATCCGCCAAAGAGGGGGAATTCTAATTTTCCCACCCCTTCTCGTCCGCTGGTAGTCAGGACTCGTCAAGGAGTTTCTGATAGAAGTATCCTCAGTCATATGATCAACTCGCATCATACATTTTGGACGGACTAGGCTATCATCCATGTTTAAATATGTTATCGTTCATGTTTGACTATGTTATCGTTCATGTTTGACTAGGTTATACTGCATGTTTGATTAGGTTATGGCTCAGGTTTGCCTATGTACGCAGTAATTCAATTTTCAACTCATTTAATTATTATTTTTTTCTTTTGAATGATAAATTTTCAATGTTAATGATATTACTTCTTCTTGTCGATACAAAAACTATCACTTTCAGTCGACCGGTGGCGCCAATCCAGAAGGTGCTGACGGCCAATTCCTCGTCGCATTCGATGGACTCGGGCGTGGGCACGTCGGTCTCAGCGGCTGCCAATGGCATCGGTGATGTGCCAGTGCCCGTCGATGAGACACCACGCACGAAACGCGATATCGATGTGGAGTTGGGCAATCATGCGGAGGATTTGGTTGGTAATATCATGGTTACCAAATAAAACAACAACATTCAAATTTTCAAAATTTTAAAATTGTCGGAAAAATCCGAAAACGGTATAAAAAGTTTGAAGAAAAATTTTTCGGTCGCAAAAGTTTCGGAATTTTAACCTTTTTTATATGTATGTCGTCATTTTAGCGCTTACTATCGCTTTACGGACACTCAGGTGAACCCAGAGACACTTTTTCTCGAAATTAAAAAAAAATATTAAAAAAATTTAAAAATTCCGGCCAATTTTTTTGGTAACCATGGGTGATAGACTGAAGCACTGGCGGGTGAGCAAAAACCTCCAAAGAATATTAACTTAATTTCAAACCCGGGTTTTTTCTCACGAATGGCGGGCATCAAGCATATTTTTGCAACTCCTACCCTGGATCAGATGCACATATCAGGGTGGAATCTAAATCCTATCTATATCTATTTGTTTTGGTTGCAGGTTTTTGCAAAAACTTTTGTAATAAGCATTCTGAAATTTATCTAACTTGATGCGGTTGGCCTGAAAATCAGGTTGTCTATTGCTTCTTCAGGACGAAGAGATGAAGGGCGATCAGCTGACCAACGGATCAGATCTCAAGGCATTCACGTCCAGTCGTGTCGGTCGACCCACCAGCATCGTCATGGAATCGGTTGGGGTCAGTTAACCCACCGAATATTACGTCACCGAACTTTCACCCACCGGAAATCAACTCACCTAATCTTTTAACCATTCGGTGAGTTAATTTTCGGTGGCTTAAATTCGGTGACTTGATTTCGGTGAGGTGAAATTCAGTAACATGATTTTCGGTGAGCTAAACGGCACTCGAAATTGTTATGGCTTATTTGTGTTTTTTTGTAACTTAGAAGTAATTTTGGCGCGTGCTTTACCGTTCATTTTTACATATTATTTCTGGTTAGTATTTTCTCTGTGCAGCTGCTGGAACTAGAACTTTCTAACCAAGATACGTGATAGATAGCATTGGCCTCCGGTGTTTAGCAGATAGACAGTCAGACATAGAGACGTACTCACTTAAGACAGACAGACAGATTAATTTATAGATTTTTACAGCAGGATAGCCCATCGAGTTGCACAAGCGATGACGAGTCAGACGTGTCACCACAGCTGCCTGCCGTTAAAGGTTATTTTTTATCATTATTGTTATTTTTATTACGTTATTATTATTATTATTATTTTTAATGACATGATATTTGTACCGTGAACGTTTTCCTTCCACAAGTACCAGTACCGGTCAGAATCTAAATTTTTTACCTTTAATCATCCTAGTTATAATCTTCAACCATCCTTTTGCTGAAATATCGTCACTCCTACAAATAAACCGAGCATTCTTCGAGAAAAAACCATGCGTATGATGGGTTTGCCAATACTACTGTTGCAAATTCCGGTTTCTTTAATAGTTTTTCTTTCTTTCACTCACATGGCTTCATCAAGTTTATTTTCGAACACTTTCAGGCAAATCCTACCATCTGATGCCGATGTCTCGCGCCACCACGGCCACAACGGTGGCGGGATCCGACGATTTTGCAATGGCCAACATTAACAACAACAACCGCAACAACAACAACAACAACAATGCAACAACAACAGTTGAAGATGTGGACGATGATGAGTACGAAGAGGCGGACATTGACAATGATCATGCGGCGGAAAATGGCGGGCGATTTGAAAATTCAAATTTCCCGCCCATCATGAACCACGGCGGTGTGGTTAACGTGTGCGTGGATGCGGAATGCGCTGATGAGCAGGTACGTGGGGAGTGAGTGAGTGTGAGTGAGTGAGTGAGTGAGTGAGTGAGTGAGTGAGTGAGTGAGTGAGTGAGTGAGTGAGTGAGTGAGTGAGTGAGTGAGTGAGTGAGTTAGTGAGTGAGTGAGTGAGTGAGTGAGTGAGTGAGTGAGTGAGTAAATGAGTGATTAAGTGAGTGAGTGAGTGAGTGAGTGAGTGAGTGAGTGAGTGAGTGAGTGAGTGAGTGAGTGAGTGAGTGAGTGAGTGAGTGAGTGAGTGAGTGAGTGAGTGAGTGAGTGAGTGAGTGACGAGTGAGTGAGAGTGAGTGAGTGAGTGAGTGAGTGAGTGAGTGAGTGAGTGAGTGAGTGAGTGCGTGAGTGCGTGAAATTAAGTGTGATTGAGCGAGAGTGAGTGCGTGTGTGAGTGAGTTAGTGAGTGGGTGGGTGCGTGTTCGGGGTTTGTTGGGTAGGGGAGTGATTGAGTATGGAGTTAGTGAGTGAGTGAGGTGGAGAGGGACTGCGTGAAATATTTGAGTAAGTAGGTCGTAGGTGAGTTATTTGATGGTTGAGGTAATGAGTGAATGGGTGAGTGAACAAAATGTATCGTCAGATTTATAAGCTTCGCTGACTTACCATCCTCCACAACAGTACGTTTTTTCAGCTCCCCCAACCGCACTCGCCGCTCTGCCACTCACTAGACATCCCGAAACCGCCCGACTCGGAGCGGAGCGATCAGTCGGTGAACAGCGGCAGTGCGCTCCTGGCACGGGAGCGGGATAACTCCGTTGTGGTCACGGATCTGGAGCCATAGGAGAACCGCTCCGGCCGACACATATTTCATTATTATTTCTTTCTATTGACGTTGACTTCTTTTGCGCCTGATCTGGGTAGTTATCATATCATAGGGTCTTTAATATGTTGCGTATTGAATTTTTCTAGTTTCATGCCATGTATGGACCAAACCTGATGTCTGGACGTTTGGACGTGATTTATCATTCTGATTTTTTTTTGAAAATTTCAAGCGGAACAGCTGGAATTAATCAGGGGCGAGCTAATCGTTTTAATCATGTGTTTTATTCTGATCTGGCGCAAATGGCGTTTTCGAATGAAAGTATCTCTCTCTGTGTGCTTCATGGCACATTTTTTTTTATATTTATTTAGAAGTTATGTACTTAAGAATTTTTGGGTTTGGAGATAACTGACTTCTTTACTTGTGATATAGGGCGCCCGGGCTATGTTGGACGTGAATTCATGCTGGAAAATTCAGCTCTGTTCAATCAATCTCAAACGGAAATCATCTGTCTCTCCAAAGTTATCTTCACCCACGCTCTAGCTTTCGCATCTGATCAGCAAACTGAAATTGAAGTGTCGCTGTCTTAATGGCTTCATATCAGGCTTTCCAAGACATGTTTCAGCTTGGTTATCAAAATACTGAAAATTTCGAATTTAGGATTCACTAAACACGTTTTAATGCTATAAAAATCGTAATGCGTGGGTGTAGTAATCAATAATTCATCTCTGAACTTACTGAATGAATGAATAATGCAATAAAAGTTCGGAATTTTCTGCATGAATTCTTGTCACTCGAACTCCATGCACTGGCGGACGAGCCAAACCTCCAAAGGGAGGGGAATTTCGTCAAAGAGAGGGAATCGGCAGTTCTCAGGCCATTTTACCCCACACCTCGTGGAACAAACTCAACTTTTTAAATCGCCACTGAATTAGGGGATTCCACTTTCCCCTCCCCTTCTTGTCCGCTATTGACACCGTGAGAACGCCCCGCTCTTCCTAATGAGTTGCAATACACCTTTATGGCATGTTTGTGATAATTGTTTAAATTTTCTTTTCGGATTTTTCGGTGTTTTTTTATGTTTCATGTTTGTATTACTATTTTTGTGTAAGTTTTTGCGAAGACTGATCCAGATCTTAAAATAACTGGGTGAAAAAATATTTCAAAGGTTTCTGCGGAGAGTTTTGCGGCACAAAACATGCTTAATGTACCTAACTATAATAATTGCGTTATTGCACCATGATAGTGTGATTCTATCATATGCACTGCAATGTTCTTTCCACTATTTTAGGGTGCCTTCATAGTCAGTGGAATTGTTTTTTGCAAGTTTTCTGTCTCACGAAATTTTCGGCCGAAGAAAGTGTAAAAATGTGACGTGGAAAGGGTTTGCTTGCAACTTTTTTGCAACTGACTATGAAGGCACCCTTACAGGTGTATTAGCGTTACGGAATGTACATACATAAACATCAATGTAGTGGTAATTATTGATCCTATATAATAAATAGATCAATAATTTAATTCGACACTTTTTGTATAATTCGTCCGGCTTTCTTCTAACATCGTCCCGATAATTATGTTTTATTTTTATTTTTCTTCTTGTTAATTCTTTTGTTCACTGAGATTTCCACCCATTGGTACTTCGAACAATCACTGTCTACCCTCAATCCACTCTCATTCAAAGATGCAGCTTTTCCAGTGTTCAGGGTGACTTTCATAGTTTTTCTGCTGAACTTTAGGTAAGATCGAAGAAACTCATTTATAACGTAAATTACACAAAATTGCATGTTTATATCACAACACACGAAACTTACTGTTAAATCCTATAAAAGTGTGCAGAAACTTATGAATGCAATCTAAACATTATTTTTATTTCTTTATTTTTGTTCATTTGTGCTCGTTTGTTCTCCCACAAATTCTACAGTGTGCTTTCCGAAAATACATTTTAATTTGTTTTGTCATTGAAATTGTATATCCTATTTTTTCCTTGCTTGGTTGGATTTACGCGATAGCTTGTGATGTAATTGAGAGTGACAGTTGTTGTCATGTGACATGTCCTAAAGGATATTCTTAAGTTTGCTTTCAGAGTTCTATAGAAAGTGAAAGGGAATTACATACATGGTACAACTTGTGAAACTTTTTTTAGAACTTGTGGAACTTTAGCCCGAAAAGTGCTATCAAGAGACAATGTTAAAAACACTGAATACATAAAGCAAAATGTCTACTGTTCAATACAATATGGCTAATAATGCGTTTACCGAAAAAATTGAGAAATGTTTTTGTTCATGTGATATAAAGGTTTTTTAATCTTTTTCCTTGATCTGGATGTGTTTCTTTTTGTTCTCTTCTCACGCCCCGGTATTTAAAAACTTATATGGCAATCAAATATCTGGATTTCTCGATCTTCTATTACTTTCAGAGGTGGGCCGCAGGGGGGGGGGGGGTAGGGGGGTTTACCCCCCACTTTTCAGGGTCGGCGGGTAGCCTACCCCTCCCCCTAGACAAAAATTTAGGTCGCCTACCCCCTCCCTCCCCCCCCTACTCGAAATTTTTGAGAAAATCGGCCTCAAAACCTCGATTTTCAGGCTCTTTTTTTCAAAATTTTCTGGCTGTAAGATTTTTTTTTCGAAGAAACACGTTTTCTGGGTCAATTTTTTTGGTTAAAACCTGAAAAACCGGTATATGTGATGTTGTATACCTTATAATAGGAGGTTTTTTAGCAAAAACCAAGCGCCCCCCCCCCCCCCTGCCCGACTTTACCCCCCCCCCCCCACTTTTCGGACAGGTCGGGGTAAAATGGAATTTTCTGTCGGCTACCACCCCCCCCCCCCCACCCACCCCCTGCAAAACGCCAAAAAACCCGGCCCACCCCTGATTACTTTTATTACGCTTTCGGTATATGGATGTGTTATTTGTTGTGCATGTGCTGATCCCACCCACGTTTTCAAATCGATTATTAACTCATTTAAATTGATTAGGAGAGTAATTTTGAATCTGTACAAACAGTTGTTGTAAGACTTTTCCACACAAAGTGTTTGGCAATTATTACCACTTCATATTTACTCATGGAAACCAGTTTTTTTCCTGAATACTAAATTGGGTGGGATTTCAGAACTGAGAAATTAAAGAAACGTACGAAACTACGTTGGCTTTGAACGATAGTTCTTCAAGATCAGTATAGAATGCGATTCATGAGCTTGTTCCTTATCCTTTCTATGTCATGGAAAGAAAAATAATTGTCAATGTCACTTCAAAGTCAAACACGTCCGTATTATTATAGAATATGACAAAACAACAAGCTTGGTGGCATTTTGATTGATCAGTTGACCCCCATGGGGAAAACTGGTCATCTTTGAATCGGCATGTCTTGGACAAGGAAATAAGCGTCTCTCTTGGCAAGATACAGCGTTAAGCTATAGTCGCTGTTTTATGTTTTTTTGTATGAATTTCGTGTTTTTTTCAATGAGACGATAATTAAGTCATAAGTGGACGTGGACGTATTGCACAACACTTAACACATTTTATATATTCTCTCACCTCACCTCTCACCCGTATGGATATACTTCATATATTTGCTTTATAAGGTTCTGTTCGTTATTGACGAATTCCACAATTGTACATAAAATTAAAATTCTTTGCGGTACACGCTCCATTGAATTTCAATAAATATCGCATTATCATTACATTTTATTTCTTTTAAATTATTAAATATTATTGAATATTAATATGTTTTTAATTATTTGAGGTGCCTTCAAAAACAAGTGCTGATTTTTTCATAAATCCATATGTTCTATAAATACCATTGATTCCTGTATATTGGTTCTGTAACACAGCTCTCTCTTTCGAATTTATTGCCAAATGTTCGTTTATAACCAGGTGTCAATCTTTCGCCACGGAAAAAAATTAGTAAGGGCGTTTTCAGAATCTTGTTCAACACTGTTCAAAATTTGAAACATTACCTCTACGTATGGAATTGGAAAGGTAAACAAGTAAAACGAACATCTTAATAACAGTGCTTAAACTTAATTCGGAGAACGCCTCGCACTTCTATGCACTCCAGCCTGCCAAACTAAATATTCCACAAAAAATTCTATCCAATCATTTTGCTTCTGTAATTTATATTTTTGCACCCGAACTTATAAACGGCACACCTTTGTTTCCTGCAAAATCCTATATCAATAAAATTTTGAAAAAAATTGGTTTAGAAGTCTGTGAATTTTGAAGAATTTTAAGCGGGATGAGAAAAAGAGGAAGAGCCCGCCAAGTAGTTGGTTGATACCTTCTCCGTCCACGTTGATGGGCAGCTACTAAAGGTGCCTTCTTAGTCGAGTCGAAACTTTTTGAACTGTTCTTAACATTCCGAAGTTTCGAACCTAAAAACAAAATATCGAAACGAAATATTTCGAAATAAAATGCAACTCAACTATGAAGGCAGCCTGATAAAGCGCATGATGGTTATTCATAGAGACAGCTGATCTCATTACACAGTGAATAAGTGAAAAAACACGAATCAGGGTGAAATAAAAAAACGTTGAAAATTTAGTTTGATTCAGAAAAAGCAAAAAAACTTTCGCTAAAATACCAAAAGAAGTTCTGTACCCGGCATGCAAGACAAGCACAGCTGACTCACTAATGACCGTCATAACATATCTATTTTTTCGAGTTTTCGTAAGTAAAATCGTCTTTTTATTGAATAAAACTTTTTCATTGAGTGTTTTCCAGTAAAATTTCAACACAAGAAATTCCAGAAAACGTTCATATGTGATTAATCTTAATCTTGGCAGTTTCAGCGTTCATTGTCACCATGGGTACGATACATTCTGCTTCAAACATTCAGGTTAACAATCATAAATATCTTGGTAAAAAGCGCAAGTTTGGACGTCGGTTCACGCATATTTTAGAGAATAAAAATATGTTCCACTTTAACTTGCCAAAAAAACAAGAGGAGCGTTCTGTGCCTTTTCATTTTCAGGAATGAACTCCACTAAAGTGATCCATGTACGCAAGTATATCTGTAGTCATCCATGACAATAGCCTTGAAGCTCTTGTGAGAAAATGAGTGAACGGATGAATGAGTAAATGAATCAATGAGTAAATGAGCCAATGAATGAATGAATGAGTAAATGAATCAAGTAGTAAAGAATTGATGAGTAAATGAATCGATGAGTAAATGAATTAATGGGTAAATGAATCATTGAGTAAATGATCGAAGTGAATGAATAAATGAAAGAGTGAATGAATCAATGAAGTGAATGAAGCCTGAAGAAACACGACTTCAGGTGGGTCAACAACGACTGCCGATACCACAACCCGAGCAGATGTCGCCGGCGGTATGGGCACTGCATATGGCAGGTAACACCTAAATAAAGCAGTAACAGTGAAATATACTAATAAAAAAGTAAAATCATTTATAGCTTTAATCGGGGTTTCCGGTTATCAAACTTTTTATTTTGCGGGTCTGTTACGCACGTAGGCAATTAATTAAGCGCAGTTTGCGTATGTTATCTAAATGTTATAAGAAAAAGATTTTACTTCTAGAAGTTTTAAAGCGCGCCAGAAACAGATTTGAGTCCAAAAGTTTTTGGCTAACATGAAACCCTGGATAGGCTGAACCTAAATAAAACAGTAACAGTGGAGTAGATTAAGGAAAAAAAGAAAAAAAATCCATGTGTAATAAAGTTGTGCATTTGTAGTCCGCTTGCTGAACTTGGTTTTCTTTCAAAGGTTGAAAACACGCAATTGAAGTTTATGTGATTAAAACTTTTGTCTTTTTCGAATTTCTAGCCAAGACCCGAAAAATTTCATTTTCATTTTCATCTTTTTGTTTTTTAAAAAGTTTTATACTTTGAAGTTTTTTGTATCTAGTGATTCGTAACGACTGTGAGGGTGTGTGCGAGCATCGATTAAGCAGGGCGTTGATGTGAATGAATCTTGGGTAATCGGGCAGTTTTAAGAACGGGTGCACACCGTTGATTTCAGGTGAGTGAGTGAGTGAGTGAAGTGAGTGAGTGATTGAAGTGAGTGAGTGAGTGAGTGAAGTGAGTGAGTGAGTGAAGTGAGTGAGTGAGTGAGTGAGTGAGTGAGTGTGAGTGAGTGAGTGAGTGAGTGAATGCGTGGTAAGTGGGAGACTGTAAGGGAATGCAGGCGATTATTTCAGGCGATCTCACTAAACCACGTGAATGTAGTACGACTTCTGATTGAAGGTGGTGCCGACGTGCATAAACCTGATGCCACTGGTTAGTCACTCACTCTCACTCACTCACTTACTCACTCACTCATTCACTAACTCTTTCAGTCACTCACTCACTAACTCACTCACTCACTCACTCTCACTCACTTCACTCACTCACTCACTCACTCACTTCACTCACTCACTTCATCACTCTACTCATTTTACTCACTTCACTTCACTCACTCACTTCTTCAGGCATTACCTGGCACTGCAATAAGGCAGCTTATCATGAGTCGAGCTGAGATTACGCGACTACTGGTTGAAGCCGAGGGCCAACCTGGAACAGGTGGACAAGCTTGGAATAGTTCACTGTGATGACGTGTCTGAAGCACGGAACGTGAGTGACGTGAGTGAGTGAGTGAAGAGTGAGTGAGTAAGTAAGTGAAGTGAGTGAGTGAGTGAGTGATGAGTGAGTAGTGAGTGAAGTGAGTGAGTGAGTGATGTGAAGTGAGTTGAGTGACCACTAACAACCTTTCCACAAATGTTTCATTATTATTTTCAACCCCCGCATCCAGGCATAAATAGAAAACAATCTTCCTTATAATCTAAAAATATGGTTGTTTGAGCGCGTGGTACTGACCCCCATATCACAGAAAACTTTTGGCATTGGGTGCCTAAAATTGGCGCACCTTTATGCAAGAAAACTTTGAAGTTCTATAACTCACGTGAGAATTGGTTTTTATTGAAAACTTTTGTTCAGAGGGAAGATCGTCTATTTTTACACATGAGAAAAAATAAGAAACTCAAAACAAAACACAATATAATGCATTGAAAATGGTATGGCAAAACTTTATGCACTGCTGCTTATGACAAATGCGTCCTTTGGCACCTGGTCTCGAAGCGAAAACTGAGTGCGATATAAAATGCATGTTTTCTATCCAATTAAATGTTTTTACTTTGAGTTTTTTTGTGATTGCATTATGAGGAAAAAAAACGAACTTTCATCTGAACGAAAGTTTTTTATTTTTAACCGATTATATCGTGCGTTAAAGGACTTCAAGTTTTTTGCATAAAGATGCACCAATTTAGGCACCCAATGCCAAAAGTTTCTGTGATATGGGGGTGAGAGTTATACTGTGAGCATCGTTCAACACACTGAATTCCCCTCTTTAGAAACAATAGAATACAGCTACATGTAAGATTAGAGTGAAAACAAAACATGATTTGCAAGTAGGACACCCTGTGCATGTACATACTTAGTTGTAGCATTCTCCTTGAATTTCGATACTAAATTTGAATTTGCTATAAGGTCAAATAATTGAGCGTCAGCTGTAAAAAAATCACACGCGGACTAGTTTGAAAATCAACGACGACATTGCACGCATTTGAATGCAAACCCTCAACATAAATAGTAAAAGCTACTAATATCATAGCTGTTTGTGGCCAGGCCCTCCATCTGGCGGACGGACCAAACCCCCAAAATGAATGAAATCTTTCCAAAGAGCGGGAATCGGCAGAAATCAGGCCTTTTTTACCAACACCTTAATCAACAAACTTCCCTTAAAAAACACCAAAGAGGTGGAATTCAACTTTTCCCTCCCATTCTCGTCTGCTACTGTAGTTAAGCGCTCGATACCCATCTCACAATCAATGGCTGATTTGCATACAATGGGTCCGAATGCCAGCTTGCGTACGCACATATTCTTCATAGTACTCTACAATATCACTCACTAGCGGACGAGCAGGGGTGGGAAAAGTTGAATTCCCCCTTCTTTGGATTTTTCAAAACATACAATTTGTGCCCTAAGGTGAAGGTAAAATGGCCTAATTTCTGCCGATTCCCTCCTCTTTGGAAAAATTCCCCTGGCTTTGGAGGTGTCGTTCGTCCGCCTGCGATTACTAGCTTCTCTTTTTAGACGATTTCCAGGTTCTCTCCGGTGTAATGCATTTTAAAGAAGAATTCTCATTAGATTTCCAGACTGCATTTTAATTTGCACCATTCTTTCGACCGTAAAGCACGGTTAAGCTACATATCTTATGTAAAATATTTTTCTATGGCTTCTTTACCACATAAATGTATTCATTAAATTAGGCACAACACCACTCGTACCATTTGTCCAGTTGTCCATTTGTCCAGTTGTCCATTTGTCCAAGTTAAGATATGAATTTAAGAAAGACAAACGAATTTAAAAAAATCAAAGTGTATTATTGCATAAAAACAAAAACAGAAGTGTCAT
>OZ038446.1:1296541-1319118 GCA_964036265.1 Daptonema setosum | reverse complement strand
CTGAACTTATGATTCTTTATTTATCAAATAATCAATTTCTGTACTAGCATCTTCCCTCTGTCATCAGAAAAACAATCTCCGGGTATTTTTGATTGAATCACTATAATAAATTTTCGCTGTGTTGTCGTGGACCCAAATATAGCGTCCATTGGACACCGTGGTTTCGACGAATAAATCATAATGTGTATTCAAACTTGAACTCTCCATATTTGACTTATCATCGAGTTTTGTCATGAACCTACATAAATGACTGAGAAATCTGTACATTCTCTTACAGGAATGATGAATCCCTTTCTTGAAACACAATGGAATCAAACAACACTATAAAAATCTGCAATACAAACATAGCTGAACCAAACGTTTTTCAATTCATGACTCTTCTGGTAAAAAAAACCATCCAAAATGAGAAATGATTAGATTAAAATAAGATCCAATCTGGTGATCTCTGGAAATCATGAACGGACTTGATCAGGGTAACCATCAACAGGATCGGGTAGTTTGGTGCTTGACTGTATCCATTATTGAAAGTCCCCAGGCGCTGATCCCGAGCTGGAAACGGTATGACGTTCGTCTATTGAGAACCTGATTTGTTTCGGAATCCCGTTTTGTTAAAGCCCGTATGTTGTTTCTGCGAACAAAAACAGTGCCCAAAACTTCTGATAATGAAACATCAGACAATCAGTTTTAACACGCACATCAATCATCATCACCCCATGCTCTGGTGTTAAACTATGGTGTCAACGGAGTTGAGTTGAGGCTACTGATGTTTCATTATCAGATGTTTGGGGAGTACGTTTGCTTGCAGAAATAACATACGGGCTTTATTACTTTTTTTGTTATAGTCGATTCATCGAGTCAAGCCTTTTTATGATTCCTTTGCTCCTTTACATCACCCTAAACTTTCATTGTAGTTCTTGCACAAATTAACTTGCAATTCATAATCTTCAGGTCCCTATGCAACGCGTTAACAGCGAACTTCATGACACATATAGGCCTCGTAAATGTTTATAAGCAAACCCAAAACGTGGCACCGAAAACTCTTAACTTGAGAATCCGGTTCTGGACTTGAGTATCTGGTTCTAAAAATTTTCAAAAAGTGGTTAAAACATGGCAAAGAAAATTAATCACTTGATAATCCGGTTCTGGACTTGAGAATCTGGTTCTGGCCATGCCATGGATTCTTGCAGTTTTAAACCATTTCCTATAATAAACTATGAGGCCTATAGAACGTGTGCGGAACTGTGGCTCGGTCAAGCAAGAAACTGATCAAGTTTGTACGTTCATGTATTTATAAGGACCTCAATAAGTACTTATGTAAGTACCGAATGCCGATAAAACGTACTTCTTCAGTGGTTCGAAAGCGGCTTTTCTTGTCCTGTCTGACCCTTCAGTTAGAGGCTAGCGGACGAGCTGGAAAGGCAATAGTGGATTTTTCCTTTTTTAAGATTCCAAATGTGAAATATCCCTCACTAAGGTACAGGGGAAATGACTTGAATAAAGAACCTCACACCTTTCATTTATTTTGAAAAGTGGTTGGCCGCCAGGGCAGCAGTACACCAGGGTTCTCTGAAGTTCTTGCTCGATGAAAAAGTCCCCTTACGGGAACCTAAGGTTTCTGACGGAACCGTACCGTAGCGGAACCTTTTCAGAATGCGCGCACCTTAGAATAGGCGTTTAGACTTCCAGAATGCGCGCACCTTATAATAGGCGTTTAGACTTCCAGAATGCGCGCACCTTAGAATAGGCGTTTAGACTTCCAGAATGCGCGCACCTTATAATAGGCGTTTAGACTTCCAGAATGCGCGCACCTTAGAATAGGCGTTTAGACTTCCAGAATGCGCGCACCTTATAATAGGCGTTCAGACTTCCAGAATGCGCGCACCTTAGAATAGGCATTTAGACTTCCAGAATGCGCGCACCATAGAATAGGCGTTTAGACTTCCCTATAAATGAATCTTCACACAGTTCCGTGAGTTTTCTTATGTATTCCATACTCTATCATATTATATTTATATAAAAATGTTTCATAACTTTATAATCATGGATACTGTGTACATTCCTTATATACATAAAAACAGTTTCAACTTTTACCGAGATTTTTAACGGGGTAAAATTTTTTGGTAAAATGTTTTGAATTCAGTTTTATATGTAGGCGAGTGATTTTTCTAGGATTTATACCGCATGTACATACATATTTACTTACACATATGCGACATGTCTGACCATCAGGACAGAATCGGTCCAGATTTTTCACACCGATAATGATGCCTGGATTTATGTATGTGACCAAATCTGTGTCGTAGCAAACAGACGAGACAGAAAACAGAATGTCTGTCTACTATGTAGAATAGATTTTATTTAGAATAGATTTTATTTAGAATCGATTTTATTTAGAATAGATTTTATTTAGAATCGATTTTATTTAGAATAGATTTTATTTAGAATCGATTTTATTTAGAATAGATTTTATTTAGAATCGATTTTATTTAGAATAGATTTTATTCCATGCATACGGTCATCGCATTTGGTTTGAAGACGAATTCTGAATACGAAATAGACCCGGACGAAAATTTCTCTTTCCTTATAAATTTCCCGTTTTTATAGTGTGAAATGAAAAAAAATTATACTCAAATTTTTGGATTCCCATTTGTTTATAAAATTAAATATAACTAAATTTGTTTGACAAAATTAAATTTCTCGACATAACATAACGTGGTGTTACAATTTCTCCGCTCACACCGACATGCAGTGAGAACATGTGCCGATACAAATTCTTGTCTGCCTCAAAACATCATTTCAAGCGCATGCATTCAATTTGAATTCAGCCAATTAAACCTTTGGCAATGCTTTATTTTGATGTGAAAGGCCTGATCATAGAGGGAACCTGTTTCGCGAAACCCATAATGGAACAAACCAGGTTCTGGCGACAAAACGAGTGTATCCATCGGAATACTCGTTAGTACCCGCTAAGTGAGAAAGGAATGTATCGTTTATCAACGGCTTCAAAAAATTTCTACCCTCTTTCAAAAAGTTTCCCACTGTAAAAAAGTTCAAATATCTTATGTGGAGAGAACATGGCCCAACACTGCCCATTTACCCTTGTATGGGGAATTTTCCCCGCCTTGGTTGATTTGTTGGTCTGCCCACTGGTGGACGAGCTAATGTTCCAAGGGAAGGTAATTTCGTTAAAGAGGGGGAATCGGCAATTTTCAGACCATTTTACATACATACACCTTAGGCAACGAATTATAATTTTTGAAAAGCCAAAGAGGGGGAAATTCCACTTTTCTCAGCCCTTCTCACCCGCTAGTGGGTCCGCCCATGCTCGTTATGAGCACATATACATACATACTGTAAATTTATGTATTTAGGTTCGTATATAAATTGCTTCATTTGAGGAACAGCGCGTCATACCCGTTAGACGGTAGAATCGGTTTAATGTTCGAGTTCGATGTAGATATTTTTTCTCTCTGGTTCGAGACGCAAACGGTTCGCGAAACCTATGGTAAGTATAGATTATAGGATTTATAAACAACTGTTGTTTACGCCTAGTAAGACAAATTACCTCTCGCTGAGAAATAAAGTCGCCAATGTTTACTATCTGTTAATGTCCCCAAGATTACCTTTAGTGCATCTAATATTATTCACATGGAGTACGTTTGAATTGAAAAAAAACTGAGATTAATCCACTGGCAGACGAGCCAAACCTCCAAAGGGAGGGGAATTTTTTTCCAAGAGGGAGGAATTGGCAGAAACTGTACCATTTTACCTACACATTTAAGGAACAAACTCTACTTTTTGAAACCGCCAAAAAGGGGTGAATTCCAGTTTTCCCTCCCCTTCACTGGTTGTATTTTACAAGACTGTACACACATTGGCGGACGAGTTAATCATCCAAAGAGAGGGTAATTTCTCCAAAGAAGGGAATTTAAAGATTGTAGGCCATTTTACCTACAACTTAGAACTTTTCCCATATTCATCCCATTACTAAAGGCAGACACCTGAATTGCGATTTTCAGTCGAATGTTAGCGGGCACCTCAATGTAAAAACCTGAGATTATTTTCAAATCCACCTCTACCACATGCGTCTTGTTTTTAGCCGAAAATCTAATATGTAAGTTCTGCTTATATCGTTTAGTCTACTGTAAATAGGAGCCACTTATCCTCACACCAAACTGGTTATCAAGCTGAGACAAACTGGATTCACTGTCATACTTATAAATTATGATTAGCTGAAAATCTGAATTTTCTTGCCATTTGCTTAGATCGTATCAAGTGATTTACGACCGTGAATGTCTAAGACGGATAATCTCTGCCTACAGGAGACCATGCGACTTTTTTCGAAATGAGATTATCTCTGATGTGTCCTCACAGATACAGTAAGTGAAACCTAAATATCCAAGTTTCAAAATATCCAAAATATCCAAAGATTAGTCTGAAGGTTTTGGGAACGCAGATTTAATTTATCAACTTTTGGCGCTCATTCAAAAGTTCGAGGATTGTTTTCCAAGCTTAATTCTTTTTCAGCTTTCAACAATATGAGAATGCTACGTAGACGTTGGATTATGACCTAGACATACAATGTAGTCATGCGTTATAATTTCAATGTAAGCATGTGGTTCATCCCCATGAGTTACGGATGAAAATTAAATGTTTCTACTTATAAAAAATAAGAAATTGCATAGTATAAAATAGGAAATTGCAATGAAGTTTTAAGAAAATGCATACTGTATATTATGAAATTCAGTCTACTTGCTAGTTATGATTACGGTACCAACCCTGGGACGTCTCAATGACCCATGCACACTGCTGATACCACTTTCGTAGCCCGATTCCATACCACGATCATCTGTATGTTCCAACGATTCTGCCAGTTGTACCAGTTGACGGTTCTGTTGTTCCTGAAGGACGAATGTCTTACTGAGGAAAGGACTCACAATGACTCACTGACCCATATTGACTCACTGACTCATAATGACTCACTGTGTATATTGGCTCACTGGCTGGGTAAGTGAGTGAACGAGTCAGTGAGTCATACAATTAAAAGTTATTAACCAATAATCAATTAGTCTATAGTTTTTGATGTGTTTTCCTGTCTAACAAAAACTAAGTCACTTCTTAGATTTTATGTTCCCTGTCAGATATGTCTAACCTGCTGCAGTGATTGTGCCTTGAGTCTGGCCATGTCAGAGTGCAGCTTATTAATGTACTGTTCCACTCTCCGTCTCCCCTTGTGCTCCTGAACCACAACACCTTGGATACGTTGAGAGAGCTCGTCCACTTTCCTGTTCAATAAGTGAGTGAATAAGTGAGTGAGTGAGTGAGTGAGTGAGTGAGTGAGTGAGTGAGTGAGTGAGTGAGTGAGTGAGTGAGTGAGTGAGTGAGTGAGTGAGTGAGTGAGTGAGTGAGTGAGTGAGTGAGTGAGTGAGTGAGTGAGTGAGTGAGTGAGTGAGTGAGTGAGTGAGTGAGTGAGTGAGTGAGTGAGTGAGTGAGTGAGTGAGTGAGTGAGTGAGTGAGTGAGTGAGTTAGCAACCTTTTCAAGTCCTCCTCTGACTGTCTGAGCACAGCCACCTCTTGTTTTTGTTGCCCGTGTAAGTCTTCCATCGAAAGGCAACGTTCCCGCAAGTGACGATTCTCTGCCAGAAGTCGTTGAGTTGTGTGAGTGGACTGAAACATTAGATTTTTTTAATCAAGTTCTGGTCTAATTGGTTTTACGTTCATAGAAAAAACATGATTTGATAAAAAAATATTTCTTTTAACGTTTTGCCATTTACCTATCGCTTATCTACCATTCTAACCTGCGCCAAATCAGCTCTTCGTCTTGACTCCAATCTAGACTGTGTCTGCACAAAAGTCCGATCGAGACTCACTGATCGGACCAAATTTCTCGAAACATTAGGCTGGTTTTCCGTCGTATTTTCAGGAAAACCAGAAAAAGATGGCTCAATTTCACTGAATCTGGCAGGCATATCCGGTATATGGGCTTTATTGACGAATTTCGTGGAGAAATCCGACAAAATAGCGGCGATTTTGGTCTCGATGGCATGAATCTTGTCGAGATTTGACGGATTTGGTCCGAGATTTCGAGAATCGTGGATGATGGGATGTTCTGAGCGCATGTGCAGTTGTAAAAGCTCGTGTGTGGCGAATTGACCCTGACTTGAAGTGCTCGGGACATTCGGACAAAGATAACATTGTAGTGGCATTAGTAGGCGGTTTTGGCGAATTTGGCGATATTTTGGCAAAAAGTTTATCTTTTCTTATCAAAATGAGTAGGGTAAAATGATTGTGGCGAAACTGATGACAAATATTGTTATTGAGCACCTGAAACAGGAGTTATATAATCTTAGAAATCTTAGTTCAATTAAAAGTATTTTTTTGCGTAAACATTACGCCATATGTAGGTTTTCTCAGTTATATCTATACGTATTTACATGAATTACATACACGTGCCATTTCCATAACCCAATTACATACATACTATGTACATGAAGGTGTTTCACGAAACGGTATCCATGGTAACTAGACGCATGTGTAGTGTATAGAGTGTGTGCTGCTGAGGGTGTGTGAGTCATGCATGAGTGAGTGAGTGAGTGAGTGAGTGAGTGAGTGAGTGAGTGAGTGAGTGAGTGAGTGAGTGAGTGAGTGAGTGAGTGAGTGAGTGAGTGAGTGAGTGAGTGAGTGAGTGAATGAGTGAGTGAGTGAGTGAGTGAGTTATATATTTATTGAGTGAGTTGGTGAGAGAGGAGTGACTGAGGGAAGTTCAAACGCTCCTAACAATAACTCTTTTTGTTTAGTATTATGTATCATAGAATTTTCTCGAAAGATAAATTTGTTCCGAAAAGTGAAAGAAAATGCAGTCAATCAGTGAGTTAAGAAACAGTTTACATGCAGTGGTCTGTGGGTGGAGAAAGGGAAAGAACAAGAAAAAAACACTCCCTTTGACAGTTTCCAAAAGTAGAATTTCTTTAAGGTTTAATTGAAATTGTCTTGTTTTTGCTAATCCCCCCCCCCCCCCCCCTACTTCGGAGAGATTCCCCTTCCTTTAAAGGTTTGGTTCGTCTGCCAGTGATGGAATGTAAGGAAATGAGTATCTTCATAATAGACCCATTATCCCCGATTAGTCAAACAGTCGGTCAGTCAGTATTTTGAATCAATACATCAACTTTGTAAATTACCATTTTCTGACTCAGTCAGACCATCAGTCAACAATTCAATCAGTTAGTCAGCCAGTCTGTCAGTAAGTCAGTCATTCAATCAGTCAGTCAGTCAGTCGGCCAGCCAGTACATGTTACTGTCATGTTACTGGCCATGTATAGTGCTGACAAACTTCTATTAGAAAATTTTGTTTGTAACATTTTGTCCTGCGCAAATGCGAATTAAATGCGAATTATGGATCCACACAAAAACTGCTTTAAAAATGGTCGTTTTCGAGGTGAATTATATTTTAGGTAGTTCGGAAGTCACATTGGGTTCATGAAACATAACTTTACTGTTTGAAAAATTTGATTTTTTCTTATTTCTCGTTTTTCAAGCTAAAAATAGCTTTCATAGCAAAAAAATATATAAAAGTAGTAAAAACCAAAGTGGTATTTTATTAAATCTTTATTTTATAGTCCCAATGTGAGCTTAGAAGCACTTAAAGTTTATTTCATCTTTAAAACAATCATTTTCGAGGTGGTTTTTGTGTGGATCCATAATTCGCATTTGTGCTGGACAAAATGTTACAAACAAAATTTTCCAATAGAAGTTTGTCAGCACTATACAATACGTTCATATGAAGTCAATCAGTCCATCAGTATGTCCAAGCATTACAAACATTTTTGCGTCAAACCGGTCCGTTTGTGACATGTCCACTTCCGTCAGTTTTTTGTGACATTTGAACGTCATGTTTGGCCGATAGCGACTGTATGACGTGTTTCTATAAACCATGCTAAGCAATGACCCCTGACTGACTGACTGACTGACTGACTGACTGACTGACTGACTGACTGACTGACTGACTGACTGACTGACTGAAAGACGACTTACTGACTGACCGACTGACTGACTGACTGACTGACTGACTGACTGACTGCCTGACTGATTGACTGATTGACTGACTGACTGACTGACTGACTGCGTGACTGACCGACTGACTGATTGTTATTTTTCTCACTCACTTACTTCCTGTGAATACGGTACAGTAAGGCTATTTCTATCAAAATTGATGGGCGGTTTTCATTTTTGGAATTTCCTTCGATAAGGATTGAGATGGCTGAAAGTCAGTCAACCGACTAGCAAATTTGGTTGGCTTCCAAGCAAATTTTGTCTTGGACAGCATTCAAGGCATTAATTCAGTCTGTCAGTCAATCATTATCTTATGTCTGTTCACTCACTCAGTCATTCTTTCACTCACTCAGTCACTCACTCACTCACTCACTCACTCACTTCACTCACTCACTCACTCACTCACTCACTCACTCACTCACTCACTCACTCACTCACTCACTCACTCACTCACTCACTCACTCACTCACTCACTCACTCACTCACTCACTCACTCACTCACTCACTCACTCACTCACTCACTCACTCACTCACTCACTCACTCACTCACTCACTCACTCACTCACTCACTCACTCACTCACTCACTCACTCACTCACTCACTCACTCACTCACTCACTCACTCACTCACTCACTCACTCACTCACTCACTCACTCACTTCAGCGTAACCACCATTATTTTCATGGTGGTTCGACCGTTACGATGGACCATGAATTTATGGCCATGTTGTTCCTTGGCAAGAGTTTTTGAAGTTCGGCAATCTGTCCCATTTGCAACATTTGCGAATGAAATTGATGATTGTTCCCAGATATTGACCATTCATAGTCGGATCGGGGAAACGTTCATAAAATAATCACGATTATTTAATTTTTATAAATTTTTTTTCCAACTCAAGTTTTCTGTTGCTATTCATTTCTGTTGATTTCATTCCATTTAATTTCTTCATTTCATTTCTTTCCTTTAGTTCTATTTCATTGCATTACGGTCAGGCGCAGGCATACAAAAGCATACAGTACTTACATATGTTTTTGTATGTATGTGCAAAAGACAGAGGTATCGTATGACGGTATTGATTAGAGACGGAATTTGAGAGTTTCCGATGTTGTTCTCAGTACGAGTTTTGATGGTATGCACTGAAAAATGAACATATGACACCACTGAACACTCTCTCGTCTGTGGTCACGGCGGATCGCCAAATGCAATTAGCTTGGTAAGGGTTTCTTGTAATAAATATAATTCGTTTTCAGGATGATTACGCATGTATGCAGTAAGTTAAAAGTGCAGTTCTCGTATGCTGAGAAACAGATTCTAATTCAAACTGCGTGCTAAAAACTTTTGGGCTACCAAAAGACCTTGGCTATGCAGTAGGGGGAAAATTCAATATCTGTCTCGTAAACTAATGAGAATGATTTATCCGGCCAAAATTGCCTGGTCTGCATATGTATGGCATACCACCAGCGGACACGAAAAAAGGGCGGGAAAAGTGGAATTCATTCTCTTTGGCGGTTTCAAAAACTTGAGTTTGTTCCCCAAGGTAAAATGACTTGAAAAGTGCGAATTTCCCCCTCTTTGACGAAATTCCCCTTCCTTTGGAGGACAAGCTTGTCCGCCAGTGTGGCATACTAATTATCTTTATCATACTCAAAAACGTAGTCTAGTGCGTAGGGCGCCGGCCTCGAAAACCGGCGGTCCTAAGTTCGAAACCTGACTTGAGACACATATCCTGACGCGTTGCTCCGCGGTTTCTGCCATTGCCCGTCAGTTTATTCAGCTAGCCTGGCCACTACGAAAACACTATTCTGTTATGGTATTAGTGTGCCTTATGGCTTCAGTTAATGAGGAAATTCAAGTAAACCTGATATCAATCCGAATGTAGACTTTCTGATGCCGTCATACAACGTTGTGTACCTTTTTATAATAATACCCCAATGAGGGCATGTTTCATATTATCCATGATATCAATGGTACATACTCTATGAACTGGCATGCGATATCATGAACCAATGGATCTAGAATTGTGAACAAAAGTTGAACACTTTTGCCGGTCAACCAGCTTATCTTTACGATTATTGTCGTTCCGATAAAGAGTATTAAGCCAATGGTGTTCCGCTCGATTTCATATGAACTGTCCGCAAAAATTTTATGATTATGGGATGATTTTTCCTGAAGATTTTACTGTATTTATGACGTCAGTCAGTCAACCAGACAGGCAGTCAGTCAGTCAGTCAGTCAGTCAGTCAGTCAGTCAGTCAGTCAGTCAGTCAGTCAGTCAGTCAGTCAGTCAGTCAGTCAGTCAGTCAGTCAGTCAGTCAGTCAGTCAGTCAGTCAGTCAGTCAGTCAGTCAGTCAGTCAGTCAGTCAAGTCAGTCAGTCAGTCAGTCAGTCAGTCAGTCAGTCAGTCAGTCAGTCAGTCAGTCAGTTATAGTCAGTCATTCTGTAAGTCAGTCAGTCAGTCAGGATGCCGTCCCTGTGATTTTTTTATATGTGCCCTAAAATCTAAACCACAACCAACATTGTGTTCAGCTCGTCTGTGCTGTTCACGTTTCACTGACTACTAATATGCAGGCCGGTCGTTCATTTTCCGCAGCCTGATATACATATATGTAGCATATATGAGCATCCAAACATGGGTGTCCGACTTGGGGCATCGAGTGCGTGAAGAAACTGATTCTAGGACCCTCAGAAAATAGTCAGTTGATTCCAAACTAACGTGAATCCTGGAAGCTCTCGGAACCACGGAGAACGATAAGTTGACTTATCATTGATATGAATCCGGAACGACATAGAAAACATTACAAGTACGTCCTGAGAATAAAGTAAAAAGTTGGATGATTGTTTACATAAAGAGCTTCTTGAGATTCAAGTGAGAAAATGACACGTCATCATGTTTAACTTAGATAACACTGACTGAACCTGATGATTGCATGTTATATCATACTGCTGTTGGGTTGAGTTGAGTCGAACAGTTGTATTGTTTATCACTACAACTTTTATCTTGAATCCCAGGTCGCTCTTTTATATCAATTACAGTATAAAGGAAGTTGACGCGAGGTTGACTCCAGTCAGCCACAGATCTCTATGTTACAGCATGCAATCATCAGGTTCAGCCGGGATGCGAAATTCCAAACCCCAAAACATTTCGTAGAATATTTCCTAAACGCCAAAATTTTCTGTCACCAAAAATATTTCCATATGAAGTTTGACTGTCCGTTAACCCCCGATTACCTATCGTAAGGCTGGCTTGTCCGACCGGTAGCGAGAACAAGCGCGTTAGGCCCGCGCAACGGTGGTATTTTAGCGGTTTACCCACCTTATTATGCAGGCATAAATTTCGTGGTTGGAAACAATTGTAGGAAAATTTTGGGGGTTTTGGAAATTTGCAGCTGGGATACAAATGTATGTATCATGTGCATAATGTTCAGAGTCCTAATAATTTATTTTCATGTGTGTACATTTATGTTATATTATATGTTATGTATGTTATGTTATGTTACGTTATGTATTATATGTTATGGTAGAAAACCATTAGACGACCGGCGCAACGCTTTTGATGTCGGTATAATGTATGAGTGCGGTTCAGCCATAAGAACATGTATGTTGAATGTTTAGCCTTTAAGAAGAACGAAATGGCTTTTCAAGCGGAAAATCTGTATTTATTGGGCTCTGGAGGTGGCAATGCATCATGACTATGGTCCATCTGATGGAAATGGAACATGTACGTATGTACATACATACCGTAACATCATCAGATTGGCTTACATAATGTATGTACATGTATGTATGTACATATATACGTAAGTCTCAAACTGTATTGATAATCGTTGGTACATATGTATTTACGTTTAAAAACTCGGCATGTAACCTCCGCAAAATACCAAAAATGCTGAGTAAACTGTCGTTTTTCGAGCAACATTGCTCAGAGTTTCTTAGCGTGAAAACAGGTGTCATGCGCATCATCCTTTTTCTTCGTAGGATACGTGCGTTATAATTTTGGTTTGTGCCACTGTTTTTTGAGACATAAACAAACAGGAAATAGCTCTAGAACCAGACATAATGTATTTGAACCACCACTTCGTACAGCTTGAACTCTGTTCAAAAAAGTTTTTTGATTAATTTCACTGGATACCCCTATATTCCTTGAACGGAAGAAATTCTTAGGCGAGCCTGTAATCAAAATTTTATGGAATCTCAAACTTCGTGGGTGGAAACCGAGATTAACATGAATTTTTATTCAGGTTAAATGATCCATTCAATAGAATTATTGGCGTACCACAAGGACGTTCTTCTGTTTGTTCCGTATGTAAATACAGTATGTATGTAGGTCGTTCCAGATATTTTGTTACTGACTTCCATTCCCATGAACTCGTTTACCCAACATGCAATGGACTCATCATCCAAATATCGCCCATGCTCCGTGAAAGAGAAAAAATCAGCAAAGCCGATTTAAAAATGTCTGACAGCTGTTCTGAATAACAAGACAACAGTAAGTTTCCACTATCACAAACATGCTGTTTTCCATTGATCATGGCTCAAATTACGGTGGTAAAACGGTAGAACTGGCTGACGAGCCAAACCCAAATTACTCTCAAAAGGGGAATTGGCCGTTACATAACATGCTGTACGCCTATGCTTCAGGAATCTGCTTCAAGTTTTGGAAACCGTTGAAAATGGCGGGAACTCCACTATTACCTCAGTTCAGTGTTTTGTCGGTATTGCCATGTAATGGTATGATATTATCTGCTCATAATACCCCCTACCGTGACATTAAAATGTAAAGTTTGATTGGGGAAAGGGCAGAAGAGAGGAAATTTTCGCAGAAAATCAATTGAAGTAAATTGTGTACGATTCGCTAAAACGACTTGAAAAACTCATGTGATGTGACCCATTCGGCGAAGCTCAGTCTCTGAACATCCCTTGAAGGGGCCCATGAGAAATGTCGTCTTATGCCCCCTCCCCTAGAATGTCACAGCGTTGGAGAGGCAAGGGGGGAGCCCACAGACAGCTGATCCCTTGCGATCCATCGTACATGTCAAAAGGATTTTTTTTCTAATTTTCCCCAGATGAGAGGAATTTTTTCGAATGTTAGTTTTACTTGCTCCTTATATGGGATACAAGTTCACATTCTGAATATACAAAAAGAGGGAGTTTTCCTTTATCTTCCCGCTAGTCCTAAGCGGAAGGACGGGGTCACGTTTCCTGCCACAATTCACTGTCACGCTCCACGATGTCACTTGTCCCGTTTTGGAACGATTTGTGTCACACATTGGGGACGTTCTTGGGGCATTCTAACAAGGCCACTTTAGCCTTTTACTTGTCACTCATTCACTCACTCAGTCACTCACTCACTCACTCAATCACTCACTCACTCACTCACTCACTCACTCACTCACTCACTAACTCACTCACTCACTCACTAACTCACTCACTCACTCACTCACTCACTCACTCACTCACTCACTAACTCACTCACTCACTCACTAACTCACTCACTCACTCACTCACTCACTCACTCACTCACTCACTCACTCACTCACTCACTCACTCACTCACTCACTCACTCACTCACTCACTCACTCACTCACTCACTCACTCACTCACTCACTCATTGACTCACTCACTCACTCGCTCACTCACTCACTCACTCACTCACTCACTCACTCACTCACTCACTCACTCACTCACTCACTCACTCACTCACTCACTCACTCACTCATTCATGCTCTCAATCTCAGTCTTCGCAACATTTGTTCGTATGCTCACACATGCTCAGAGTCTGTTTTTAGTTCATCCTGTTGCATGAAAGCGCACTGGATTTGAGTGTTTCTGGCTTTCAAGCCGTTTGGCCGTTTTCATGATAATCGCTCTAACATGTGCCATTGTTCTCACATTCGAACCAGATATTCAGATAATACGGGTTGTAGAGATTTCAGCTCAGTTTCATCAGTAAAATCGGGGCCATCGGGTCTAGCAACGGGACCATCTGCATTTTGGCGTTTTTATTTCATACTCTGATAAAACCCAAACAGTACAGGATAATGAGATGTGCCATGCAACGCGTTGTTACGGCTATTGTATGTTACGGCTATTAATTGTTACGGTTATTAATTACACCATCGGTGATTGGTTCAAATGTGCATTCAACCAATCAGCGCATTGCATTTGGTAGCCGCAATTACGTGCCATGTGTAATATCTTGGTTTTCTTTACGGTAGTTGCTACATATTTTCAAATTGACTGTCTCAATTTTAGCAAATTTTTTGTCATAGTGAGATCCAGATATGCTTCTAGAGACGTGGCGTAGAATGTTCGTTTAATGATATTTATTGTTCCTCAAACATTCCAACCAATTTCCTAAAACCATGACTGATTTTACCACATCCGCTCCATGGTTACTTGTTAGCAAAAAAAAGAAAATGAAAATGGCGCGCAGTTTGAATTCAAATATTCTTTTGGCGCACTTTCAAATTTCCAAAACACAATGCATTTTTCTTTCGACTTTTGCATAACATACGAACGGGGCTCAAAATTCATTGTAAACGTAAGAAATTGTTCATGAAAAATAATTTTGATAACACTATAAACGACTATTTTTAATCGAACAGATTTTTTCATAGCTTATCTAATACTGATTAGGATGCAGCTCGGTCAAGGTAATTTGTCATAAAAATTTTTTTTATATGAACCATTACGCTCAAAAGCGATCAGTTTAGCGTAAAAAACGTAAGTTATTCAGATGTTCCGGGGAGCCAGGTGCAGAATTAAACTCAAATGGGGCGCCAAAAACTTCGTGAGTTACAAGAAACCGTGAATAAGCTGAACATTTGCACAATCCCCAAAACTGGTATTTTTTTCATTATTGAAATTATGATAATAAGTCGTTTCTTTCCCCCCTCGTTCCACCCACCATATTCAAGGACGCTGTTTAATTGGCGTAGTTATTTTTATAGAGTCGCCTATTACAGAGATCGTTTGGCATTTACATATTGTAGTGTTCGTTATAAATATAGCTTAGTTACATGTCGTATACATAGTTACATGTCACTAGCGGACGAGAAGGGTGGGAAAATGGCTTTCCCCTTTCTTTTGGCACCTTTTTGTAGGTAAAATGGCCTTTAAACTGCGTGAACTTATAAAAACTGTGAAATAATTGAACACGTGCCAAAAATATGGTGCAAACTGAAAGAACATGAAAATTTGAATAAAGTATAAACTTAAATAAAAAAAAGAAAAGTTTTCTATCGCGTTCCGTCCAGAAACATCATCCTACATACGTCTGCTCTAACGGAGCCGGAACTCATTTTATGTATGTACCTATTCTCAATGCTATAACATGTGGTCAACAAAAACATAATTTGCTGATTTAGCTCGGTTTGATGACTTGTAGACGACTCACTAGAGTATCATTCGAACCTTGAACTTTGGAGAAAATGCGTACGATAGTCCGTACAGTACCAAACATTTTCACAATCGTCATTGATTTCTGCAGATTTCTCATTTTAGAATAATTTATCTGTAAAAATATCGTTGAAACAGAAGCGTGTTGAAACAGTATTCTGAACATACCAGGAGAGGAATGATGTGTTTTTAAGAACAGTTCCGGGGAATGAAATAAAAGTTGGTTCAAGAATATCAAAAGTTCCCAACTGTCTGACCATCTGTGAATATGATATAACATTTTGAAACAAATTACAACAACAAGAAATTTTTTTCGAAAAAATACGGTGAAATCTGAAATGAAGAACCGCAAAAAAACGTTTCACGAGTGTCCATCAATCTTGTTAGTCGCCGTTGCGGTGTTCGACTTTTTCAATGAAACAATCTCAGACGTTTCGGCATTACGGCAAAATGACAACTCGAAATGCGAAAAAATTCTTGCTCCATATTTTTCTGAGTTTTTTTTTCGACAAAATTTTTATTCTCCATTTAAACAAATTGTTGAGGTTAGTAATTACAGTAACATGCATTAGTCCCAGTACACCACGCTGTAAGACAAAAATAGGTGAAGTTTGACGAGAGAGCAGAGAAGATTATACGTGATGTGTATATTCCCTTTGTTTGGTTATAAATCTTTTCTGGGTCATTTTTTCATAAAAATTTCCCTCACTCCCAAATCTACGTTATTAAAATGCATGTTCAAATGAAAAACTATGTTTTTCAATGGCCGAAAAAGCTAGCTGCTGGGATCATGCCGAATAAGGTGGTATCTGTTTGAAGTGAGTCAAGTTACCCTATTGAACGGACAAACTGCCCACTATTTCGGCGTGAGGGAAAGGTTCTACAGGAAATGTCCCAGAAAAAGTCTTAACCCGACAAACGCACCGTACATAATCGTTCCCTCCGTCTGCACTTTATTCAATCATACAGTTCTTAACAACGTAATATAGCTTGGTCAGGGTTTCTTGATATCAAAAAAACATTTCGTGGGCCGGTTACGCACGTTTGCAATGAATTAGGTGCACTTTTCGTATGTTGCCCAAATTTTATGTAGAAAAAGCATTTGTTTTTCGGAATTTCGAAAGCGCGCCAAAAACAGTTTTGAATTCAAATTGCGCGCCAAAAACTTTTGTTTGTAACAAGAAACCCTGGACAGGCTATAATTACCTTGTTGACAGACTGAAGCGCAAATGTTCTGCAACGGCTTAGCTCTGTTCGATTTCAGGTACTCCGCTCAATCCATTTTGTGCTCACATGTATCCAGTCTGTTATTTGACTAATAAAGTGATTATGATGATGATGATTGGATTTGTAAAGTAGTCTAAATTCAATATGGTACTGGCTTTCTAACTTGATTGAAATTGAGAACTTGCGTGTTTGAACGACTCGGCTTCGAATTACTGAAGGCATGAGTTTCACCGAAACTGGGATTATCACAACAGCTATGATTCTATGCAGGTATTTGACAAACAAAACTCGCTTCGACCCTATGGAATCAACATCGACGGTTTTGTTATTTTTCAAGACGGAACATGGTTCGTACTTTTTTGAGACTCTGGGTGGACCATGTTGATCAGGGTTGTCGAACCTCCAATGGGAGGGGAATCTTCCAAAAAAGGGGGAATTGGTAGAAATTAGGCAACTTCACCTACAGATCAAAGAACAATCTCTACTTTTTGAATCTGTCAGAGGGGGAGTTCCACTTTTTCTCCCCTTCTCGTCCGCTAGTGTATTGGTAAAAAAAAATCAGGCTTTCAGTCTATCCTCCTATGTAATCAAGAGACCATGTTTTTAAAAATACATAAATCACTCTACACACCTGTTTATCTGAATGCTATTCGGTTCATAAGCAGAAAAATGGAAGAAAGTAGTTTCACCTCTTTGGAGGATTCGAAAAACAAAGTTTGTGCCTTCAGGTGTAGGTAAATGATGTAATCACTGCCAGTGCCGATTCCTCCTCAATAGGGGTTATCCACTCTCTTTGGAGGTTTGTCTCGTCCGCCAGTGATTTGGATGTATTTTCCCAGGTCATGAGTTTCACCGAAATGACAAAGGTGTGCCTTTCTATGTCTCCTCCAACATAACTGATGACCGTTCATTAGTCGAAGCCATTAGTCCAAAAGGTCATTAGTCTGAAATCGCCTATGACCCGTGGTTTATGAATCAGGTTCAGTGATCTATTAACCCTCATTCAACGTAGTTGATTGGACTTCATCTATCATTGTGATTCAGTGTTGTTTTAAGAAACTCTCTGTATTTTGAGATTTCAAAAGTTTTTTGAAAACTTTGAATGCAAGATAAGGGATTTAAGTGTTTTAGTACATTACACAACAATCTCAGTTGTTTGAAAACCATTCGATTCTTTGTCTTCACATTGTTTCAAAGTTGAAACTCAATGGTGTGGGTCTGACTGAACAATTCTGTGAGTTTCTCTGTTGTCTTAACTTTGCAAAATTTATATGTAGTCAGTCTGTCAGTCAGTCAGTCAGTCAGTCAGTCAGTCAGTCAGTCAGTCAGTCAGTCATCCTGTCATTCAGTCAGTCAGTATTCAGTATATTTTAAGTCAGTCACGGTATCAGAACATCACGTCTTTTTTAATGTTGTTGGTTTCCGTTAGTTTAGTTGACATGTGATTTATAGGGGGAGATTAGCTACAGTATATGACAGAGTTGAAAAAAGGTTATTTGTACGTATTACATAGGTTAATATATATAATAGGTACTGTAAATTAGTAAACTGGTGAGTAAGTAAGGGATCTAATGAGTAAATGAAAGAGTTAGTTTGTTTTGTACCTGCAAGATGCGATGAAAGACTCTTGTTTATGCAAAAACTAATCTTTTTGGCAAAGTCTTTCACCGTAAATCTAATATGTACTCCATGAAGCTCGTTGCTAGTCAACTATAATACACGTGTTCTTGATTTCTAGTACTGCAAATTTGCATGTATGTACGAAGTGTATTCGCGGTTTATCATATAACTGAACCCATTCATATTCTACAAAAAACGGCTATGCACAAGTGTGTATCTTCGTTTTCCACCTGAATTCATTGTGATAATAGTGCTTGAGATGTACGTATGGAAGTGTGTAAGCTGAAAAGTTCAATAGATATTGAATCATATCGCTTAAAATTCAATAAATGTCAGCTCAACAAATCAAAGAAATTTGTTTTTTATGGCAAAATACCTCGGGCAAGCTTTAATACGATTCTTTTTCGCTAGACTCACAACACAACCGGCTGTCCGCTTATCAGACTCATGAGCTAACCCTTCAAAAGGAAAGAAAATTAAAAAAATCACATTTTTGCTGGTCACTTGTGCTGATCCTCAGAAAACAAATTAGGCTTTTCGAAAATGCCAAAAAAGGAGAGTTCCAATTTTCCCACTCCTTTTCGTCCGCTAATGCAAGCATGGTACAAGCTGCCACACATTTCAGAACGATATGTTCCTCATTAGCGTAACATAAGCGTTATTAAGTAGAATAGTTAGTAATGAGACTCCTATTTATGCCATTTCCAAATAGAAGTTGGAAAATATTCGAAGTAATTCCCTGCATAATTGGCAAATGCTTAGCAGCAATCCTCGCATTAGTATTATCAATCATTGTTGTAGTTGTTGTTGTTGTTGTTGTTTTTAATGTTGCTGTTGTTGTTGTTGTTGTTGTTGTTGTTGTTGTTGTTGTTGTTGTTGTTGTTGTTGTTGTTGTTGTTGTTGTTGTTGTTGTTGTTGTTGTTGTTGTTGTTGTTGTTGTTGTTGTTGTTGTTGTTGTTGTTGTTGTTGTTGTTCTTGATGTTGTTGTTGTTGTTGTTGTTGTTGTTGTTGTTGTTGTTGTTGTTGTTGTTGTTGTTGTTGTTGTTGTTGTTGTTGTTGTTGTTGTTGTTGTTGTTGTTGTTGTTGTTGTTGTTGTTGTTGTTGTTGTTGTTGTTGTTGTTGTTGTTGTTGTTGTTGTTGTTACTGTTGTTGTTGTTGTTGTTGTTGTTGTTGTTTTTATTGTATTTAATGTTGCTGTTGTTGTTGTTGTTGTTGTTGTTGTTGTTGTTGTTGTTGTTGTTGTTGTTGTTGTTGTTGTTGTTGTTGTTGTTGTTGTTGTTGTTGTTGTTGAGGTTGTTGTTGTTGTTGTTGTTGTTGTTGTTGTTGTTGTTGTTGTTGTTGTTGTTGTTGTTGTTGTTGTTGTTGTTGTTGTTGTTGTTGTTGTTGTTGTTGTTGTTGTTGTTGTTGTTGTTGTTGTTGTTGTTGTTGTTGTTGTTGTTGTTGTTGTTGTTGTTGTTGTTGTTGTTGTTGTTGTTGTTGTTGTTGTTGTTGATGTTGTTGTTGTTGTTGTTGTTGTTGTTGTTGTTGTTGTTGTTGTGGGGTCGTAACAGGGAGAAAAAAATTTGAAAGTAAAAGAACAGTTTAGTAGTAAGTAGAGATTAGTCAAGCGATTAATTATAGACCATACATGGATATTCTTTTAAGAAAAAGATAATATATATATATATAAAAGATCATTTTCCTTGTTTATGTTCTCTTCCAAAGATCAGAACTCCCAAACATTTTAATTTTTTTTGTTATTTTTCTACTTATTTGTTTGATGGTATGTTATTGAATATTTCAAACCCATTAATTACAACGGATGAAATAATTACCAGGGACGATTAAAAATTTGATGGTTCGTAAAATTACTCTGATTCAAGTTAATCAATCTTCATCATGATCTGGTCCAACCATAGACAAACTGACTACGGCGCTTGAATGGTCGAGTGAGTTTAACGACTTGTATTATGTTTAATGACATTACTAATATGTTGTAAAAAGTATGATATATTAATAGTGTGTACTGCACCTCTATACACGATAAAGTATGTTACTGTAAATACGTCATAAACTCGTATTTTCGCTCCAAGACCACACATCCAGTTCTCTAAAGAAATAAATTAAGTGCATTAAGTTTGGTTTCCATTTTGGTTTCCGTCGATTCCAATATGTCGGCATCTGACATCGTTTGGGTTACAATTGAATTCGGCGAGAAATGTGTGAAATGCCAAGTGGCTTTACGGCTACTGTTTGACCGAGTAAAAAAAGTTGATAAACTCAGAATTTCACTTCGTGCCGCGTATCGTTGCACGTTAGGCAAAATTCTAAACCCCAAAAATTTTCCAAGATTTTTTTCTGAATGCCAAACTTTTCTGTTACCAGAAAAATATTCAAAATCAAGTTGTCCGTTAACCCCCGATTACCTATCGTTATGTTAAGCGCGTTAGGCCCGCGCAGCGGTGGTACTTCAGTGGTTAACTACCTTCAGTGGTTAACCACATAAATTTTCATGTTTGGGAAAAGTTCTAGGACAATTTTTGGGTTTAATCAACCAAATATGCGCACGTTAGCACTTTAGAACTTTAGAACAAAAAAAAACATAAAAACACATATTTACCAAAGTTTATTTCATGATCAACTCCCCATCGTCTGAATCTCTATGTAGTTCCGTGGCCACATCGAGTAATCACATTATTGTTCTTCCATAGTTGTTCTTGTCAACTATATCGAAATTTACTTCCATTTCCGAATTCGAAAAACTTTTTCTATTGTGTCATTGTCATATCTTGAAAAAAAAAACATGTGAAGCCTATCTTACATTTATACAAATTTAATAAAGGCAACCCAAAATGAATTCAAATCGACTTCTATTTAACCAGATTCCAGTAATTCTATGTACCTGCTCTTAGCATTCAGACGTAACACGTTATATACGGCGTCTCATTTGCGAAATGATCAACGACTTCGTAAAAACGAACCCGTTGAAGCCCTACTGTATTTCCGCCGGATTTCTATCAAATGTTGGTTTCCAACCTTTCAAATGTCACTGATTATGGCTTTTTTGAATCCTTGAATATTGGAAATGTTTTTTTTTTCTATTTCTAAAACCCAACTTTCTACTACTACTGTTTTTTCTCAATACTGTTGAATAGAGTTAAATTTTTGAGTTTCAATAGTTCTTGATATTAAAAATATTTTTGCAGTTTCAATCGTATCGAGTCAATAAGTCAGTCAGTCGTTCAGTCGGTCAGTAAGTCAGTCAGTCAGTGAGTTAGACAGGGACTGAGTCAGCGAGTGTGTCAGTCAGTCAGTCAACAATAAGTATGCCGTATAATAGGTCTTAGCCATTTTGTTCTATTGACCTCTGTTTTGTTCAATTACCAAGCAAACACAATAAACCCTTATTAAGCTCTTGCTTACCTTGTCGTATGTCAAGAATGAGGTTATGTACTGTAAACATACCTAACTGAACTTTGACAACGTTGTTTGCACTCAGCGTCTGTGACTTAGTCATTAATGATGATGTATATAGTATCTTAGGTCTTCATTAACTAAAATACATGCTATAATAACTAAAACCAATCACTGTTTGTGTTCAATCACCATAAAATGATTGATAAGCTAAAACATTGGCCTCGTTGGTCCGCTCAAGATGCCAACTTAATTTTTAGTGAACAATTTTAAGTGTACAAATTACTGTATGTACCTATCTTAGATACAAAGTGAATAAGTAATTGCATAAGCCAGTCAGTCAGTCAGTCAGTCAGTCATTTAGTCATTCAGTCAGTCAGACCGTCAATCAGTCAGTCAATCAGTCAGTCAGACAGTCAGTCAGTGAGTCAGTGAGTCAGTCAGTCAGTCAGTCAGTCAGTCAACAGTCAGTCAGTCAGTCAGTCAGTCAGTCAGTTAGTCAGTCAGTCAGTCGGTCAGTCAGTCAGTCAGTCAGTCGGTCAGTCAGTCAGTCAATCAGTCAGTCAGTCAGTCAGTTGATCGAACCACCTCTTTCGACTCATCCTCCTCAGAGAGTATCCCTATTCTCTACGCAAGGTTTACGTGTTCGCCAGTATCCGTCACTATGATCCAATCGATTGAAGTAGTTTTGGATGATCAGGTGAATCATGAAAAATACATGCAAATCATGAAAAATACATGCATATTAGCGAACACGCAAGCTTCTTGATCATCACATAACGTTCCATGTTAATGACAACGGCGGACGAGTCAAACCTCGAAAGGCAGGGGAATTTGTTCAAAGAGGGGAGGGGTTGCAGTTTTGAGGGCCATTTTACCTACACCTTGAGGAAC
>OZ038446.1:1271160-1291160 GCA_964036265.1 Daptonema setosum | reverse complement strand
TTCCTCCCTCTCCGGCGTTTTCAAAAAGTGGAATTTGTTCCCTGCGGTGTAGGTAAAATGATTTAATTTCTGCCGATGCCCCCTCTTTGGAGATATTCCCCTCCCTTTGGAGGATTAGCTCGTCAGCCAGTGATTGCATATACTGTATGTCTCTGCGTCATCGGGTTCATAGGAATAATTGTTGAAACATAACATGCTATCGTGGTCAAGGTCTATGCACATTGCACATACTGTATAAAATAACTTATCTCTATCGAAAATATTAAGGGAATGGCCTAGCGGCCGTCCCTTGATATACGACGAGATCAATAAAACATTTCTATTCAGTGCAGTGTCAGTAAAAAATTAGACAAATAATAGCGTTATCGCACTAGGAAAATGGCCCGTCATCACATTCAGTTTTCTAATCAAGTGTGGATGGCAT
Source organism: Daptonema setosum (assembly GCA_964036265.1). Taxonomy (NCBI): domain Eukaryota; kingdom Metazoa; phylum Nematoda; class Chromadorea; order Monhysterida; family Xyalidae; genus Daptonema; species Daptonema setosum. Next base: position 1,290,736 of record OZ038446.1, on the reverse strand, counting down.
CAACAAGCGTAGAATGAGCGCATCCCACCTGATCGAGATAATTGACTCGAGTTTTGGCGCCACTCCCGTTAGGCCGACCTTGGCCGATATACCATGTAGCCCACCAGCGGACGAGAAGGGGAGGGAAAAGTGGCATTCCCCCCTCTTTGGCAAATCCAAAAAGTCGAGTTTGTTTCCTAATTGGCGGGTAAAATGGTTTGGAAACTGTCAACCCCCCTCTTTGGCGAAATTCCCCTCCCTTCCTCTCCCAGGAGAATTAGCTGGTCCGCCAGTGATGTAGTCTATTCAGGCTTTCTTGTTACTAAAGAATGATTTTGGCGTAAATTTTAAAAAGACAAACTTGATTTTTGACTTGCATTGAAATTTTCAAAAAAATGCGTATTTGCATGACATTTGGGACAATATAGAATACAAAAAATGCATCTAATTCATCGTAAGATGAGCATGACGTACTTACAATGGTGTGTATAAATAACTTTTGAAATAGCCTATCCTGGGTTTCTTGCTACTCAGGAACTTTTCAGTGCATAGTTTGAATTCAAATCTGTTTTGGCGCGAAATCTGTTTTGGCGCGCTTTCAAATTTTAGGGAAAAAAGTCTTTTTCACATCACATCTGAACCACGTACGAAAACTGCGCTTAAAATTCATTGCATACGTGCGAAATCGACCCACAAAGTTAACTTTTGATAGCAAGAAACACTGGCCAAGCTATACAGAAATATAATATGTACCTACGGACAGCCCAAATGAGACACCGTTCCATTTTGTTTCTTGTTTGTTTGCTGTTTGTTTTTTTGTTTTTTTGCTGTTTCTGTTCAGTGTCTTTAATAATCTTGGAAAAATCTTCGAAAAATGAAAAATGGCGCGTCTTCAAATTAAGTCTCCTGATTACGGGTGAATGCTTTGGACATGCCATCGACTCCCATGCGCAGATAAATAACTCGAGTTTTGCCGCCGTTTCCGCTAGTCCCGACCGTGCACTTGTAAATTAAATTCTGTTTTAGGGTTTTTATAAACCCTACGATTTTATAATTACTAATTTTATGGTTTTTACAATACTATGTAGAAAATGATATGTATATGAACTGAGAAATGTTCAATTTTTTGACTAAATTTAGTTATTCTCATGGAAAAGTAGGGGACTATTTTTTATATTGTGCATGGATTTATATTTGCCTTAATAAACAGCTTTTCAGAACAAATTCTCTAGAACATGGTAATTTTTCTTATTTAAAACGCCTTGCCTGAGAAAACCTACAGGTTTTGGCCCCTCTTATCAAAATCGAGTTACATAGCGTTTTGGAACCTACCAGAGTAGTGTAACATTACCCTATGACCGTTCGGTTCAAAATTGCCCAAAACCGGAAATATCCGGAATTTTCGATTTCGGCTGGAGGGCATGCGTCACCATGCGATCCGGACACTTTGACAGGCGGCCGTCAGCGATAGATTCCAATCACCAAATGGATTACATATTATGAAACTAGACTTATTTTCGCGTGTTTTGAGCCCTATTTGACGGCATTTGACAAAATATTCGATATAGAAATAAACCCTGGAAATTTTTGAAAATTAACTTTTTTTGAAAAAATCGTCAAATTGCATACATAAATGTCAAAATAAAAATTGTTGCAAGATTTATCCAGACAAACCGAGTATGAGGGATGATGCCCACATAGTAGACCTTCAAAAAAATCGTGTGATACCCCCCCCCCCCCCCACATAGCCCCATTTTTTCGAGCTACGGGCAATTTTTTGAAAAAAAATCATGAAATTTCGGTGTTTTTCTGTTTTTACTCAACTTTAGCCATTAGCTATGAAACATTTGTACTCGATATTTTACACCCTCGATAAATATAACATCGTTAATTTATTTTAACTCACTCTATTCATTCGTTTATGAAGGGTAAATCGGGTAACTATGGGGAAAATGCAAGAAAATCGGGTAAATTGGACAAAAACGACTTTTGCAGAAAAATGATCGAGTTTTACTCACAAATTAGATCGGAAGTGTTATATAACTGCTTTATGCGACAAGACCAACTTCTGGTAAAACAATTAAATGTTGTTACAACTTCAGTTGATTGATTAAATGTTTTTTACATTCGAATTTATATAATATTAGATGAAAATTTTGCTTTACGGCTAACATCTCTTTATACAATGAAATAGTGTCCGTCCGTCAGTCAGTCAGTCAGTTACAAAAATAAAAAAAGCTGAAAAATTGTTCACGTTTCACGCTCACTATAAGTTCAAAAACCGGCAACATTTTATCAGATGGTTTTAACCCATCAAAACTTGAGGATGTCATCCTCGGTTTATTTTTGGACAGTTACACAATCGCCTCGGGTTGGTTTTTGAGAACGAACGAATTAGAACGGTTGGTTTGTGCGAACTCGTCCTATTTAATGTCGCACTGGGGAAATATCGACATTATTAAAGTTTCTCACCCACCCCACAGCTTATCCTCTTTATACACAACGAAATTGTGTCCACACCCACCCCACAGCCTATCCATCCGTGGTATTGATTTCTTTTACCCACACACAACAATGTTTGAGTGAGTGAGTTAGTGAGTGAGTGAGTGAGTGAGTGAGTGAGTGAGTGAGTGAGTCAGTGAGTGAGTGAGTGAGTAAGTGAGTAAGTGATTGAGTGAGTGAGATAGTGAGTGAGTGAGTAAGTGAGTGAGTGAGTGAGTGAGTGAGTGAGTGAGTGAGTGAGTGAGTGAGTGAGTGAATGAGTCAATGTGAGAACGAGTTAAATGCTAACTAAAATTATCCGTTTCGTTTCAACCCCCACTCCCTTTATAGTTCAAACAGTTTATAGTTTATAGTTTATTGTTGTCAACAATGTTTACCTTTTTAGTGTTTTTTAAGATTCCGCTCTATGTTATGAAAATGTATGTGTATTTGCATGAATGTGTTATTTATGAATGTGTTTTTTTCATGGACGTAATTTTTTTCATGGATGTTTTTTTTCATGGATGTGTTTCTTCATGGATGTGTTTTTTCATGGATGTGTTTTTATGTGCATTGCAAATTTTTGCCCACGGGACTCAACTTTATAGAAACTAAAATGGTTTGACCACGGGACTCAACTGCATTGAAACTAAAATAGTTTGCCCACGGGACTCAATAGTATTGAAAGCAAAATTGTTTTCCCACGGGACTCACTGCATTGAATTTTTACCCACGGGACTCAACTGTATTGAAAGCCCCACGGGACTCAACTGTATAGAAACTAAAATAGTTTGACCACGGGACTCAACTGCATTGAAACTAGAATAGTTTTCCCACGGGACTCAATAGTATTGAAAGCAAAATTGTTTTCCCACGGGACTCAACTGCATTGAAATTTTGCCCACGGGACTCGATTGTATAGAAACTGAAATAGTTTGACCACGGGACTCAACTGCATTGAAACTAAAATAGTTTGCCCACGGGACTCGACTGTATAGAAACTAAAATAGTTTGACCATGGGACTCAACTGCATTGAAACTAAAATAGTTTGCCCACGGGACTCAATAGTATTGAAAGCAAAATTGTTTTCCCACGGGACTCAACTGCATTGAAATTTTGCCCACGGGACTCAACTGTATTGAAAGCCCCACGAGACTCAACTGTATAGAAACTAAAATAGTTTGACCACGGGACTCAACTGCATTGAAACTAGAATAGTTTGCCCACGGGACTCAATAGTATTGAAAGCAAAATTGTTTTCCCACGGGACTCAACTGCATTGAAATTTTGCCCACGGGACTCGACTGTATAGAAAAGTATTGAAACCAAAATTGTTTTCCCACGGGACTCAACTGCATTGAAATTTTGCCCACGGGACTCAACTGTATTGAAAGCCCCACGGGATTCAACTGTATAGAAACTAAAATAGTTTGACCACGGGACTCAACTGCATTGAAACTAGAATAGTTTGCCCACGGGACTCAATAGTATTGAAAGCAAAATTGTTTTCCCACGGGACTCAACTGCATTGAAATTTTGCCCACGGGACTCGACTGTATAGAAACTAAAATAGTTTGACCACGGGACTCAACTGCATTGAAACTAAAATAGTTTGCCCACGGGACTCGACTGTATATAAACTAAAATAGTTTGACCACGGGACTCAACTGCATTGAAACTAAAATAGTTTGCACACGGGACTCAATAGTATTGAAAGCAAAATTGTTTTCCCACGGGACTCAACTGCATTGAAATTTTGCCCACGGGACTCAACTGTATTGAAAGCCCCACGGGACTCAACTGTATAGAAACTAAAATAGTTTGACCACGGGACTCAACTGCATTGAAACTAGAATAGTTTGCCCACGGGACTCAATAGTATTGAAAGCAAAATTGTTTTCCCACGGGACTCAACTGCATTGAAGTTTTGCCCACGGGACTCAACTGTATTGAAAGCCCCACGGGACTCAACTGTATAGAAACTAAAATAGTTTGACCACGGGACTCAACTGCATTGAAACTAAAATAGTTTGCCCACGGGACTCAATAGTATTGAAAGCAAAATTTTTTTCCCACGTGACTCAACTGCATTGAAATTTTGCCCACGGGACTCAACTGCATTGAAATTTTGCCCACGGGACTCAACTGTATAGAAACTAAAATAGTTTGACCACGGGACTCAACTGCATTGAAACTAAAATAGTTTGCCCACGGGACTCAATGGTATTGAAAGCAAAATTGTTTTCCCACGGGACTCAACTGCATTGGAATTTTGCCCACGGGACTCAACTGTATTGAAAGCCCCACGGGACTCATCTGTATAGAAACTAAAATAGTTTGACCACGGGACTCAACTGCATTGAAACTAAAATAGTTTGCCCACGGGACTCAATAGTATTGAAAGCAAAATTGTTTTCCCACGGGACTCAACTGCATTGAAATTTTGCCCAAGGGACTCAACTGTATTGAAAGCCCCACGGGACTCAACTGTAGAGAAACTAAAATAGTTTTACCACGGGACTCAACTGCATTGAAACTAAAATAGTTTGCCCACGGGACTCAATGGTATTGAAAGCAAAATTGTTTTCCCACGGGACTCAACTGCATTGAAACTAAAATAGTTTGCCCACGGGACTCAATAGTATTGAAAGCAAAATTGTTTTCCCACGGGACTCAACTGCATTGAAATTTTGCCCACGGGACTCAACTGTATTTAAAGCCCCATAGGACTCAACTGTATAGAAACTAAAATAGTTTGACCACGGGACTCAACTGTATTGAAACTAAAATAGTTTGCCCACGGGACCCAATAGTATTGAAAGCAAAATTGTTTTCCCACGGGACTCAACTGCACTGAAATTTTGCACACGGGACTCAACTGCATTGAAAGCCCCATGGGACTCAACTGTATAGAAACTAAAATAGTTTGACCACGGGACTCAACTGCATTGAAACTAAAATTGTTTGCCCACGGGACTCAATAGTATTGAAAGCAAAATTGTTTTTCCACGGGACTCAACTGCATTGGAATTTTGCCCACGGGACTCAACTGTATTGAAAGCAAAATTTTTTCATGAATGTGTTTCTTCATGGATGTGTTTTTTCATGGTGTTTTTATGTGACCACGGGACTCAACTGCATTGAAACTAAAATAGTTATAGTTACTCATCCGGCATTATTATAATAAAACCCTGCACACAATAAACAAATTCCAAATTCCAGTTCACGACGACGTTCAATGGTACGAATGTGTATTGGAAAGTTGTTGACCACGGCGCAATGCGCGCAGCGCTGCTCGGCTGTGCCCCTGCTGAGTACCCCGACTCTAAAAGGTCGGCGTAATTCCCCGGGTGTGTCCCTAGTATGTGTATATTCAAAGATTCACGTGTCTTTAGTTATGGGACTTTATTCTTATTTCTGAGTCGTTTCTGTTTTTATTTTGAATGTTTTTAGCATAGCTTGCATATGACATTTGAATAAATGAATGTTACCAGCGGATGAGGAAGAAAAACAATAAGTGAGGAGAAAACGGACATTCGACGTTGATATGAAAGTGTTACTAAATGTACGATCGGTGATAACGCAAAACATTGTTCAAGTTCGCACCACGATTTATACTTTTTGTTATATGTAATTGATAGAGCATGACAGTTATGTAGCGTCATATTTTAATGAAAAACATAACATAATATAAGTGAGTTCAATAACGAACATAAACATGAAACATGATACGAATAATGTCAGTAGTTTTCACGTAAAACAAAATTTGTATGATCAGGGTATCTTGTTAGAACCAGTAATTTTTTCTTTCAAATCCTGTTTCTACACAGAACGTTTCAGTCCCGTATCTTTCCTATGTGCATTTTATGTTATCTACACTCACTCACTCACTCACTCACTCACTTATTCAGTCACTCAATCAATCAATCAATCACTTATTCAGTCACTCAATCAATCAATCAATCACTTACTCACGTAGAAATCATATTTAATGAAGCCCTTTTTAGCACACTGGTTGGCAGCGCCAGCCAACTAATAATCAATATCCTGATATATGGATTGATTGTGGTCACCATTTTGGCAGTTGTGTACCTCATGGTTCGTTTTGCTTGGTGCTACTTCAAGAAAAACCGTGAGAAGAATAAATTCTTGAAGTATATTGATAACATTGACAGCAAGACCGAGAAAAAATTCAATCCCGTTTAATTTTTCGAAAAATCGATACGCGTAACAATCTGACAAAAATTTTGGTTTACACACATTATTCAACAAATCGCGTTTTGGTAATTCGTATTTATTGTAACATAACTCCGATAAAGACTGCAATAATCTTTTTAATGTGCTTGTTGCTTACGTATAACACAAACTTATCGTAATCGACCGGCAAATTGCTTAATAATGACACAAAGTTAATGTTTTCGATTGTTCATATATACCATTATTCAATTGGAATTCCGGAGCTCAGATGCGTTACCATTATGGACATGCATTATTGTACATATGTAGGTATGTACATATGTGAATATGTACGGAACTTGTGTATTGTTAACTGCCATATTTGATACTACTCAGGTCTGATTTCAATCATATTGCAGCGGGTTTATTACAAATACAAACTTTTTTTCTTTCACTATCCAGGGTTCCTTGTTACCCAAAATGTGTGATTAATTTTTTTGCGCGTGGAAACTACTGTATCTAGGCGCGCTTTAAAATTTTCTTCAAAGTTGTCTAGATAACATAAGATGCACATAGGAAAGATACGGGACTGAAACGTTCAGTGTAGAAACAAGATTTGTTATAAAAAATTACTGGTTCTAACAAGATACCCTGATCATACAAATTTTGTTTTACGTGAAAACTACTGACATGTCATTATTCGTATCATGTTTCATGTTTATGTTCGTTATTGAACTCACTTATATTATGTTATGTTTTTCATTAAAATATGACGCTACATAACTGTCATGCTCTATCAATTACATATAACAAAAAGTATAAATCGTTGAACAATGTTTTGCGTTATCACCGATCGTACATTTAGTAACACTTTCATATCAACGTCGAATGTCCGTTTTCTCCTCACTTATTGTTTTTCTTCCTCATCCGCTGGTAACATTCATTTATTCAAATGTCATATGCAAGCTATGCTAAAAACATTCAAAATAAAAACAAAAACGACTCAGAAATAAAAATAAAGTCCCATAACTAAAGACACGTGAATCTTTGAATATACACATACAGTCCCTGACCTAATAAACGGCACAAAATCTTGGTCCTATCTTTCCCCAAACATGGGCCAAGGATTGCCCAACCATGGTCTCCCATGGTGGTTTTACGTGTATAAGCATAGGCAAGTCTGACCAAGGAACGACCATGGATTCACCAAGATGGTCCATGTTTTGCCCAAGGCGCACCATGTTTTGCCCATTTTTGGACCAAGTTTCGCCCATGGTGGACCATGATTAATCCGGCATGCAACATTAGGTCACCCGGAGTTAGCTTTTGTTAATGCTGAAAAATGCGTATTTTTGGAGTAGAAAGAGGCATTACAAAATTTTCACGCAATAAACAAGTAATGAGACTTCACGAAACCGGTTTACAAAACAATATAGGCCCAAACATACTCCACCATAACACCGTAATATAACCATAAAAACGTTATGTTCATATCAGGAAGCAACACAAAAGGTTTCGGAGTTTTCTTATTCGAAATAAATGGCTAATTGAATTAAAATTGCTAACTTCATTTTGGTAGGTCGCATTAAAGAAATAAATTGCCTTGTTATGGTGGATTTCCGAAAATATTTCATGACATAACATAACATAACATTGCCTGCCGTAGCATAACTAGATGCCTTTTTATGTTACGTGTTATGGTGGAGTATGTACATACGGGCCTTATAACGTTGTCCAGACAAAAACACAACGAACGGGAGGGTGCTTTAGTATACCATATTTTTTCTACTATTTGTGAAACATCATGTCATCCGGATCAGATATTCATTGAGAGTGAACTTTAAATGTTCAAAGTGTAGGTTAACATAATATTTTTCATGAACGGTTTATACTGAGGTCGTGGTTGTTGCTAACGTGTTATTGTGCGGAGGGAAGGTGGAATGCCGCTCTTTGACGATAAAAATTTGCAGTTTTGCTCCTGAGATGAAGTATGATTTTGTGTTTCCCCCTCTCTGGATAATTTACCCTCTCTCTTGACGATGGACTTACTCGCCAGTATATTTTTTTTCAAAAAGACCCACATAAAAATTCAATTTATTCCAATATTACAAAAAATCAGTTACAAAATTTGGAAAATGAAATGAAATTATGCGTTTATTCGATGACAAACGTGACCTGATGTTTCAAATTCCTTGGGGACGCCGTGGTTCTTCATGGTCTCCCATGGCACCATTTTGGCGAATCTTGGGCCAGATTTGGGCAAACCTTGGTGCGTCATGGTGCAGTTTCTCCTGTCTTATAACACGCACCAAGAAAAAAATCTTGGTCCAGGATGGCCCAAGAAAATGTGCCGTTTATTAGGTCAGGGACTGTATGTTAGCCGTAAAGCAAAATTTTCATCTAATATAATATAAATTCGAATGTAAAAAACATTTAATCAATCAACTGAAGTTGTAACAACATTTAATTGTTTTACCAGAAGTTGGTCTTGTCGCATAAAGCAGTTATATAACACTTCCGTTCTAATTTGTGAGTAAAAATCGAGTAAAACTTGTTTTTGTCCAATTTACCCGAATTTCATGCATTTTCCCCATAGTTACCCGATTTACCCTTCATAAACGAATGAATAGAGTGAGTTAAAATAAATTAACGATGTTATATTTATCGAGGGTGTAAAATATCGAGTACAAATGTTTCATAGCTAATGGCTAGAGTTGAGTAAAAACAGAAAAACACCGAAATTTCATGATTTTTTTCAAAAAATTGCCCGTAGCTCGAAAAAATGGGGCTATGTGGGGGGGGGGGGGGGGTATCACACGATTTTTTTGAAGGTCTACTATGTGGGCATCATCCCTCATACTCGGTTTGTCTGGATAAATCTTGCAACAATTTTTATTTTGACATTTATGTATGCAATTTGACGATTTTTTCAAAAAAAGTTAATTGTCAAAAATTTCCAGGGTTTATTTCTATATCGAATATTTTGTCAAATGCCGTCAAATAGGGCTCAAAACACGCGGAAATAAGTCTAGTTTCATAATATGTAATCCATTTGATGATTGGAAGCTTCTATCACTGACGGCCGCCTGTCAAAGTGTCCGGATCGCATGGTGACGCATGCCCTCCAGCAGAATTCGAAAAATCCGGATATTTCCGGTTTTGGGCAACTTTGAACCGAACGGTCATAGGGTAATGTTACACTACTCTGGTAGGTTCCAAAACGCTGTATAACTCGATTTTGATAGGAGGGGCCACACTTCCCATACAACCTGTAGGTTTTCTCAGGCAAGGCGTTTTAAATAACAGCTGATATGGCGAGGTTATTCACAGAAACCATGAAAATGATGCGTAATCGAACCAAGTGTCTCCTGATTACGTGTGAATGCTTTGGATATGCCATCGACTCCCATGCGCAGATAATTAACTCGAGTTTTGCCACCGTTTCCGTGAGTCCCGACCTTGCACTAGCGGACGAGAAGGGGAATTCCCCCCTCTTTGGCCATTACAAAACATTAATTTTTTTCCTCTAGGTGTAGGTAAAAAGACCAAATTTTTGTGAATTCCCCCCTCTTTAGAGAAATTCCCCTCCCTTTGAGGTTTGACTCATCCGAATGTACCGACCTTGCGCCTGTTTACCATGCACTAGCGAACGAGAAGGGAAAATCCCCCTCCTTGGAGAAAAAATATAATTTGTTCACTTAGGTGTAGGTAAAACGAAATTTACGACAGCGGATTCTTCCTCTATTTGAAAAAATTCCCCTCCCTTGGGGTTTTCTGCTCGTCCGCCAGTGATACCAAGTAATTATGAGCCAAACTCGGTTGGCTGCCATTCAACTATCTATAGCCTTATCAACTATAGCATTCTCGATTCATTATAGCACATCCATGGTTTTTGGTTACTCAGATAGTTTTGGCGCGCAGTTTGAAGTTTTGACAAAATCTGCCCAGTGTTCAAATTTTCTAGATTTCATATCATGACTTCTCAACGAAACACGAATGTTGTGCCTTATTCGTTTGCGTGTAAGGGGTAAAAAATTTAATGTGAATTACGGAATACAAAAAATTCGTGCATTGAATCGTCCAACGACAAATGGCATACTTTTATTATTCGGGCTTGAAATGTGCATCAGTCTAATTAGAGGCCGACCCGTCTGTCGCGGACGGACGCACTAACGGGGAAGGTAAATTGAGATTCGCCCCGTTTTGGCGGTTCCAACGGTGGATTTTAATCCTTGATGTGAAGGTGAAATTGCCTCAAAACTACTAATTCTCCCGCTGTGTTAAAACACCTTCCTTTAAATTTAATTTCAGGCTTTTTATGGACCCTACGATACTAGAATATTCTCATGAACATGAAATATGTTGGTTTTCGTTGTGCTCAGCTGAAAATATGAACTTTGAACTTTTACTACACTTGGTTATTCTCATGGAAAAGGAGGCCACTATTTTTTATATGGTGCATGAAATTATGTTTGCGTTTCTTGAACAGTTTTTCAGAACATTGTTTGATGTTCTATAGAACATACCAATATCAGTTTTCGTCTGTTAACAGTTCATATGGCAAGTGTATTCACAAAGCCCACTGAAAACAACCGGAAATGTGGCGAATTTCGAGAAAAGGTTCCATGTTCAATGCCTCATTGAAATTAGTTAAAATTAATACCATAACTAAAGTTTTCAGGGGTTTTAGCATGTAGTTGGTTTGTTTAATTACATATATTGATCTAATATATTATTTTGGAGTAAGTTTGTGTCAAGTCTATAATTACTTTTGCACCACCCTGTATATAATGACAGTTCAGAAATGGAAGTCGTTTCTGTATATACAGGGTTTCTTATTATCAATAACTATTTTTATAGACCCGTTTTGCACGTGTCCAATGAATTTGAAGCCACACTTTCGTATTTTGTCCAAATGTTACGTTGAATTGAAGCAGATTTCTTGATATAACCTGTCCGAGGTTTCTTGTTAGTCAAAAAATTTTGGCGCGCAGTTTGAATTCAAATCTGTTTTTGGCGCGCATTCAAAAATTTAAAAAATTTAGTATTTTTCTTATTATATTCCAACAACATACGAGACCTGCAATTATAATTATTCATTGCATACGTGTTTAATTGACCTGCAAAAATAAATTTGGATAACATGAAACCCCGACCAAGCTATATTGATAACGCTTTATAAAAATTATATTTTGAATTGCGCGCGCGAAAAAAAAAACAGTTCAGTTTAGATAATACAGTGTACCGTTCTGTATAGATACAGTATATGAACTTAGTGAAGAACTCGCCAACCTAAAAGTATGCCAATGACGCTGGATCTTTTTAGATTATGTTTCGACTACCGTAGTCCTAATTGGAAATATGAGAAGTTAAAAACCGAAAAAAACGCACAGTATGTCAATGACGTCTCTTTTTAATTATTCAGAACTTGTTTTCAGAATCATTTCTCTGAGTGCTTACAAACTCCCAAAATAAAGTAATAAGGAAGTGTCTGAGGGGGAGGCAGATAAATAATTATTAATTGTTTCGACGGAACAAAGATTGTAAACTTTTACAACTGGCTGATTTTCCTTCCTTTTTCCTTTTATTTTCACTTCCCTTAGGGTTCTGAAAGCACACTCCGAGAATATTTCATGCGTAGTTTCTCAAGTTTTTTAAATTGTAGTAGCTTATAGTTAATCTTACCTTAAATAAATCTTTTTAGTAATTTCATCTCATGTATTTGCATCACAGTTATGAATCGTTAATCCAATGTAAATTGTAATTCATAAATTGTAAAACTGATTTTACCCCAACGAAATAATTTTAAATAAAAATTAGGAAATTTTTCTAGACAGTTTTGTAAAAAAACTTAAATGTGCATGCCTCTTTCTGTGTATAGCGTTATCAAAGTTTATTGTGCGAAACAAATCTGGAATATTTTTGGCAGACAAGGAGTGTTGTTTTTTACAGCGTATTTTTTGATATACATCTGACAGACTTTTATTAGAAAAACTAGTATGTAAAACTATCGGCCCACAAGAATCAGATTTTCAGACTCTAAAAGTAAAGGAAGAGGGGGAGGCAAATCATTAATTTAGTATTTGTTTTGACGGAACATAGACTGTTTACAAGGTCACAGATTGTATATTTTCAGAACTTGTACAACTGGCTGATTTTACTTCCTTTTCCTTTTATTTTTCCTTCTCTTAGGGTTCTGAGAGCACACTCCGGGAATAGTCAATGCGTAGGTAGTATTCAAGTTTTTTACATTGTAGCTTACAGATAACTTTTTCATAATTTTATCTCCTTTACGTTCATAATTTTTCTTCATTTGCAGTTGGTTCAATGTAATTTGTACTTCGTAATTTGTAAGACCGAAAAACTCCAATGTCACCCGAATCTGAAAAAATAAAAAATATATAAAATTTTTCTAGACATGTTTATAATAAACTAAATTGTGCCATATGCCTCTTTCGGCAATAAGTGTATAGCGTATTCAAGGTTTTTTGCGCAAAGCAAATCTGTAAAATTTCGTCCTACGTTCATGGATTGTTGTTTTTTTAACAGCGCTTTTTAACCAGCGCACCTGAAAGAAGTTCATGCACGAATACAATTCCTCGGATTCATGAAACTTTGGTGAGTGTAACAAGTGCTTTAGTTTTGGAAACGCAAACCACAATCACTAGACTGCGAAGCATAAGATTACTGCCGTCCTGAATCAGTGAGTCATTTACGAGTATTTTCAATTTTTACAATTAAAATAGGATAACAGTCATTAGGCGGAGATGATCAGAGATGATGAGTCGGGAATGATCCTCAGCATCTTAGGTAGATAACGAGGAGGTCATCCCATACCAGTCTGTGCCAAGTGACTAACCTCCACAGACAGAGTGCGATCTCTTGAACGCCTTATACTATTAGTGTAGCTTTGTAGTCACCACAGCTAGCAGTGTGAATTGCAAACTCAAGTCTGACAAGTGATTTTTGTCGGAATTGAAAAAGTCAACTATTTGTCTACAAAATTTAGTGTAAATGAAAATCTTCAGAGAATTTCATTCCGTAAATCATTGACTAAATGATTGCACGATAACGAGTTTTTTTCACTAATTAGTAATTGGAGTGAGCTTGCATTCCTGATCCGGTTAGCAAATACAGAACATTCACACTAGCGGACGATAAGGGAAGAGAACGGTGGAATCCCCTCTCTCTTTGGTGGTTTCAAAAAATAAGGTGGATGTAGGACGACCTCAAAACTGCTATTTGAAAAAGTTCCCTCCCTTTGAAGATTTTACTCATTCGCCAGAGCAAATATGTAACCACCGTTCTCGGATCTTAATTCCGGTGATATGATCATTGGCTAATTAGATATACAAAGATATCTGTAATAGGAGTACACATGATGATTGTTCCACTCAAAAGAGCAGGTGTTGATTGACTGAGTCAACTTAAGTGAAGAGATAAAAAAAACAATTGTGTATAAAAAGTGTTGACGGTTTGTTCCTTAATCGAGACGCCTGGATTGGTGGAACTTAACAGTAGTTCAAATTGCATCAAAGCTTCTATTTAGTCTTACTATTTCTCTGGAGTTTTCCACGAGTAAATAGGTCACCAACATAAGTGTCGCCTGTCTAGTCTAGTGCGTAGGGCGCCGGCCTCGAAAACCGGCGGTCCTAAGTTCGAAACCTGACTTGAGACACAGATCCTGACGCGTTGCTCTGGGGTTTCTGCCATTGCCCGTCAGTTTATTCAACTCTCTGGCCACTACGAAAACATATATGTCGTTTATGTTTATGTACCACTTTGCAAATAACACCAGCTTCATCATTAAATGGCAGAAGAGATTGACAAACTTAATTCAACCGTATAGTCGAATTTTTTGGTTACGCCTTTTTTTGGGAACTTTTTTGTGTAAAAAAAGTTTTCCTTCACCCAGAAATTGGCAGTTGAAAGCAGCAATTTGGGTTGATGAAAATGTTTCACACACAGAAAATTTCCTAAAAAAGATGATTATGACTCTGTTTAGGAACTTTTTTGTGTGTAAAACCTTTTCATCAACCCAAATTGCTGCTTTCGACCGCCAATTTCTGGGTGAGAGAAAGGTTTTACACAAAAAAAGTTCCCAAAAAAGGCGTAATCAAAAAATTCGACTATATGTCAATTGTGCTATCCAAGTGTGGGCTAACCATGAGCGGATTATCCAAATGACACACGGATATTTGCTCGCAAACGTTTTTTTTTTCGTTCAAAAACAAGTTGCACGTGAAGGCGGTTAACAAAAAAGACACTCCGAATAGGCTTTAGGTAATCAAATTCAGATGTTCAAGTGTATCTGTTCTCTGAGTAAATCTCCAAGAAAAAAATTACCAATAGTTTTCATATTTCTGAACCATCGTCAATAAAGTCAATTTCCGACTTTCAGACATAAATACAAAAGTCATCAAAACAGCCGATAATGAATGATATCTTGATGGACTCGACTATAAGAAACCGTAACCTAAGTGTAATCGACGGCATCAGTCATATTAAAGACTGGCTACATGATCAAGACATTGGATATGGCGACTCTGTGCCAGCATGGGTACATCTGATTCAAGGCACTGCGTTTGCAGTGGGAGCCGTTTTTGCCACGCTCAATAATCTGATCGTGCTGTGCACGTTCATCAGGTATTCAGATGATGAACTCACTCACTCACTCACTCACTCACTCACTCACTCACTCACTCACTCACTCACTCACTCACTCACTCACTCACTCACGTACAGATCGTCAGAGCTGCGTCGATCGGCCGGTCTCTGTCTCCTGGGGTACCTAGCAATATTCGACTTTTGTATCGGCATCGGTGCCATAGCCGAGATGTCGGCTCAATACCGGGCGTATGCCGGCATCCACATAACTCGACTCAGATGCTTGATCGAGTTCGCCATGATTGTATTCGGAGTCATTGGTGAGTGAGTGAGTGAGTGAGTGAGTGAGTGAGTGAGTGAGTGAGTGAGTGAGTGAGTGAGTGAGTGAGTGAGTGAGTGAGTGAGTCAGTCAGTCAGTCAGTCAGTAAGAGAGTGAATGAGTAAGTAAGTAAGTGAGTGAGTGAGTGAGTGAGTGAGTGAGTGAGTGAGTGAGTGAGTGAGTGAGTGAGTGAGTGAGTGAGTGAGTGAGTGAGTGAGTGAGTGAGTGAGTGAGTGAGTGAGTGAGTGAGTGAGTGAGTGAGTGAGTGAGTGAGTGAGTGAGTGAGTGAGTGAGTGAGTGAGTGAGTGAGTGAGTGAGTGAGTGAGTGAGTGAGTGAGTGAGTGAGTTAGTGAGTGAGTGAGTGAGTGAGTGAAGGAGTGAGTCCTTCAGTAAATGGTAACTTCAGTCGCAATATAACTCCGCCTACGGTGAACGACCACGTGCGGGTACTATAAACAACAACCACTTTCGTCGGAAACATGATCAAAAACAAAAACAACAACAACAACAACATCATCAACAACAACAACAGCAAGAACAACAACAACAACAACAACAGCCACAACAACAACAACAACAACAACAACAACAACAACAACAACAACAACAACAACAACAACAACACCCATATGAAAAGACGCTCGAATATTGTCGAAGTTTATCTCCCAACCAAGATTATATAATGTGGTATGCTGAAGTACAGCCTGAAATTAATAGTGAAAATTTGTATTTCACTGAAGGAGATGTTGAGCTATAAATTGTCAAAACATTCGAAAAAAAAACAAATCAGACACATAGATCATCGTAGAATTCGTCAAAGGAAGAAAGGAAACGCACATACATACGTACTTTCTTGCTCAACTATGTATTGTGTTTTTTACTCCGTTCTTCCTGTTTTATGAAGTATCATGGTCATTGATATGCTTGTGTACATTACTTATCACTCACTTTATTGAACGTTCTATTAGAACCGTTCTACGTTTTTTTGAAATTGACTATTGGACTTTTACAAAACTTATTTTATAACCTAAAGTAATTCATGTTTGCAAGCCATAACTGTTATGCGATAAATACTCATGAAATTTGTGCTTTCATCATTACGGTGGTTTTAATGGCTAAAAATGTAAATTTGTCTGGATAACACCCTGAAAATTTTAATCCAATAAAATTCGCCTTTTTCCGCTAAATTCCTATTATTTTGACGTAGGAAAACTTTTACTACAAAGTTAGTCTCCTAATTAATCGAGAGTGTTATGCAAACAGGTTTTATCTGGATTATAGAGGCCCACTAGCCGCCCATGAGGGGTGGGAAATGTGGAATTCTTCCCTCTTAGGCATTTTCAGAAAGTCGAATTCGTTCCTTAAGGTGTAGGTAAAAATACCTGAAAACTGCCGATTCCCCTATTGGCTAATCTCCCCTTCTTTGCAGGATTAGCTTGTCCGCCAGTGTAGAGGTCACGCCCACTCAGCACTATACTGCCTATCATAGGACTTGAACTCTACAGCGTTGTTTTCTCGTCTGACCACCTCACCACTTGGTCACGCTCCTTAAACAAGGAGTTGGCACATATGATTCGCCAGGCGCTGAAAGAACTTCATCTCGACGTAAACACATGAAACTTGTCGGGCTTGAAATAAATATTTAAAAAAAACACCTCAATTCGCAGTTTTATTTGAAAAGGAACATTTTTCATGGAATTAGACTTCACATGTGGATTGGAAAAAGCCCAGGTTAAAATGTTGGGCTCCATGAAGACACATCTGAGTGACATCGTGAGTTGTCAGAAAGCAAAACGAAGACAAAATTTTTTTAGACAACTTTTCTTGTTACTGTGTATGTTCAAATAAGAAAGGGAAAATAGTGCTAACACTATTTCGAACACCATTTCTAACACCAGGTTCTAACAGCAATTCTATAATTCCCCATTTTAAGTTTACATAGTTTTCTCGCCCGCTAGCACGTCAGTACTCAAAAAGTGCGAATCCAATTACGTAAGATTTATAGGGGGCCATAAAGGGGGGGGGGGGACGAGGCACTGGCGGACGAGCTAAACCTCCGAAGGGAGGGGAAATTCGTCAAAGAGGGGGGAATTGGCTGTTTTTAGGATATTTTAGCTACACCTACGGGAACAAACCCAACTTTTGAAAACCGCCAAAGAGGGGGGAATTCCACTTTTCCCACTCCTTCTCGTCCGCTAGTGGGACGAGGGGCGGCCCCTTATGCCCAATGCAGTGCGCCTTTCCTTAAGGACCAAAAAGGCCTTTAAGGAGCCCGATATATAAGCCGCTATCATAAGTACCTTTTCAAAATGGGACCTTTGCTCTCGCGGTTCATGTACAAAGACTTTTCTTGGATTCTGCTCATAATTCTTTTTTTCTATCGGTCATTTGGTTAGAAGAGTGGCGGTTGATTGAAGCACGAAACAGAGGGGTTTCCATCTTTTTGGGACTAAAAGTTCTCAGTTAATGGGATAATATAAAAAATGATATTGTACAGTTTTTTTACCACTTCAGCAGAATAAACATTTAGAATAATAATTCGAGTACAATTTGAACTCACATCACTAGCGAACGATCTAAACCTCCAAAGGGAGGGGAATTTCGTCAAAGAGGGGGGGGGGGACTGACAGTTTTGATGGCTTTTTACCTACACCTTAGAGAATAAATTCCACCTTTGAAACCGCCAAAGAGGAGGGAATTCCACTTTTCCCACCCCTTCTCGTCCGCTAGTGACTCACATAGAATTATTGTAAGATCAAATTATGTGAGCTCATTTTACTTACATATTTCGGATCATAGAGTTCCAGTGAACCCGATGACTTGTTCGACAGTATGATAGACACTAATTCGGGCTCAGAGCCTATACAAATTAGCCTATACAGATTAGCCTATACAGATTAGCCTATACAGATTAGCCTATACAGATTAGCCTATACAGATTAGCCTATACAGATTAGCCTATACAGATTAGCCTCCAGAGAATTGACGATAGTTCAACGAACTGATTTATAATATTATTTTACGGACATCTAATGGTTGTTCTTCTGTTTTTCTGCCACCCAAAGTCAACGACAAAAAGTGTACTTATACTAACGTTAACTTTACACGCAAAAATAACCATAAAAAGAGTAAATAGTGGCAGTCATCGAGTGCCAAAATTGTCAGTTTTTAGGAAAAGACGAATGATCTGCGTGGACAGTATTTGAATGAAACTTAGCCAACAATTGAAGTATGAAGTGTTTTGTGGAAATAATGAGACATCAAGCGATAATGACAGAATATAAAGATTTACTTGGATCGGGCCAATTTCTTGGTATTGCACTATCTGGCATTCAGGTGAGAAGTTGTAACACATGTTAAAAAAAGGTGATAATTTCCATCGGGCTGCTCGAATCAACTCAAACAAACAGATCAATGATAGAGATATGAAATCATCACGTTGGCGCTTCTCGGACACACACTCTAAATTGAAAATTTTTATGGATGCAAAAAAATTAAAAATAATAATATTGTGTTTGAATTTTTTTACAAAAAAACTGTCCCGACAATGTCTGGGATTACTGTCGCAAAATATTCGAACCTCAGTTATACTTGTGAGAGGTGACAGTAGGTTTTGAGCCGTAAATTGGTTTAAAGTAATTGAATTGTCGACACGTTTCACCGTAAAGACGATCCGAACACATTTAGGCAATGCTTGACGTACATAGGCTACACATTTTTGCGTTCTACGAGACATTATTTTCAGCCCACTCACCCACTCACTCACTCACTAACTCACTCACTCACTCACTCACTCACTCACTCACTCACTCACTCACTCACTCACTCACTCACTCACTCACTCACTCACTCACTCACTCACTCACTCACTCACTCACTCACTCACTCACTCACTCACTCACTCACCCACTCACTCACTCACTCACTCACTCACTCATTCCCTCACTAACTCACTCACTCACATTTACTCACTCACTCACATTTATACCACTAGAAAATAGTGATATTTTACT